>CM057088.1:4252500-4565000 GCA_029959045.1 Taenioides sp. WSHXM2023
AAACTTAATGAGATTTTTCATTACACCAATACAAAAGAGATATCAGGGAATAGGTGATGCTTGTTGGAGATGTGGCAACGACCGTGCTAATCATTTTCATATATTTTGGGAGTGTAGGACCATCCAAGAATACTGGTCAGAGATTCATGAACATCTACAAAATGTTTTTTCATTTGTCTTCCCTTTGTCATTTGAATGTTTGTACCTTGGTAACTTGGTGCTGGACGGCTTTAATAACGCGAACAAGAGGTTGTTTTACATTCTGTTGGCTGGAAGTAAAAAAGCAATAACAAGGAAGTGGCTTAAACCTGAACGACCAACAATTGAGAACTGGACAGATGTTGTGCAAGAGATTTACAAAATGGAAAAAATATCAGCTTTATTGAAGTTACAACTGGACTTATTCTATAAAATGTGGTCTAAATGGACAGAGTATGTAAAGCCGGTGAGATCAGATTTTATGTGAAATGGTCACTTATGCAATGGTTTGTTAACTCCTAAAAGAGGTTCCCAGGCTCCCCGAAATGTTCTGCATTTGTTATTGTTTTATAAAAAAGAGAGAAAAATGCAGGAACTTGTAATTCCATTATGCATACTGTAATATGTAATTTGCTTTTATCTCAATAAAAATAAAAAATATTAAAAAAAAAAAAAAAAAGAAGTGGCTGAAATATCCGGGACTGTGTTTCCATCCCATGGGCATTCTTCTGTATGAATAGACTTTGTTTCCGTGTCTGAATGCAAAGTATCTCTGGGAGGAGGCCTCCAAGTTGATTGTGAAAAATGCATTGGCCAAGTCCAAGACAGTGTAATACTTATGTTCTGGCGACAGATTATTCAAGGTGATGTAGGGGTCCGGTACTGGATATGATTCTCCTGCTGTAACTTCGTTGATTGGACGAAAGTCTTGAACCATCCTCCAGTTCTGCAAGTCCGATTTCTTTACTGGAAAGAGAGGTGTGTTGTATTTGGATTCAGTTTCATATATCACTCCAGATTCCAGTAATCCATTGATAGTTTCTTGAATCCCCGCTATTTGGTCTTCTTTGAGTGGATATTGTGGATGGTATATCGGCTTGTTTGTGGTAAGTTGCACTTTAACAACATGTTTCGTCTGACCAACATCATTTGGGTGCATCATCCATATATGTGATGGTACTTGTGCGAGATACCTCTCTGTATCCGGATGATTCTCAAAAATTCGTTGTCTGGATTGCTTGGATGCTCTTGTGTTATCTTCAGAGCCCTGAGGTAACACAATTCTGAATGTTTTGTGTTGTGGGTTGTAAAACACACCTTCGATTTCAGTGGCTTCATATTGAAGACTGGAAGCCAGTTTCACCATTGGGCCAAGTTGTCTTGGTGAATGATGTTTCGATATGGCCAACGATACGTGTGGTGTGCTTTCTTTACTTCCCATGAAATACGGTTTCAGTTCTTCTGGGAGCGATACAGCAAGTGCCATTCCTTGAGGGCCCAGGTAGAGATATGGGTAGTTCACTCGAAAAGTTTGTCCATCCACCTTTTGCCATAATTCGTCATAGGTGTCATCGTCAAGCGTGGAGTAGTATAGAGTGACATGTAGGGGGTCAAAAGGTTCACTGAGTGGATATAGCGATTTTGCCCACACTTTGTAGTTTTGCCATAATGCTGATGCAGAATTTCCTTTTTCTGGATCTGTGAGAAGTTGAGTCCAGTAGATCGTGACGTGTGACTTTGAGTCTTGTGCGGTATCTGGAGAAAGGTATAGGATCTTAGTGGTTTTACACTTGGTTACATTTCTCAGTATCTTGAGGGTTTCACTTCGGTCGAGTATCTTATGACCTTCGGGGCAAAACACCACATGACAATGATAATTTGCACATCAAGTCTCTTCCACAGATGGAGATACTGCAGTCAGGCAGGTATAAGAATTCTTGTTTCACTGTCTATTCATTCATTGTTACTGCCAATGGTTCAGTAAAAGTTCTTATTTCTGGTTCTCCCACACAGCCCGTGATGGACATCGTCTTTGATGTGAGTGGAAATTTCTGTCGTATACAGGATACTGTGGCTACTGAATCCACCAAAAATTTAATCTTTTGTCCATTTATCTTTAAGACCACCATTGGTTCGCTCTTCCATGGCTTTAGCGAATGGTCTGGCTGTAGGCCCCTTCAGTAGTTGTAGTATTCAGCTCCGACGTTCGTGAGTCTTCCATTTAGAGCTGAGGGCATTGGGACGACCGTCTGCTGTGACATCATTGGTGGTGGTTGTTGTTGATGAGGCATTGGCACGGCTGTCTGCTGTGGCACCATTGATGGCTGTTGTTGTTGGTTGTATATCGGCCTTGGAAATTGTTGGAAATTGCTGGACTCTCGTCTTTGTCCTTGAGATGCTAGGGGACAGTCTCTTCTCCAGTGTCCCATTTTGTGGCAAAAGTGACATTGATTACGTCTTGGATTGCAGCCAGTTCCTTTGTTTTTTCTGGGGTTTCCGAAACCTCCTTCATTTCTTGATTGAGGGCCGTTGTAGATCACCATGGGCACATTCGGTATTGACATAGGCTGACCTGATTGGACTTTGGATGTCATTGTTGTTGCTTGTGGTTGTTGAGTGTTCATCACCATCTTAATTGCAGTTGTTAATTGTTTTGTAACTGATAACATATCTTCTTCAGTAGGGTCTGACTGGATACTCATCACTTTTGAGTTCTTTTCTTTCTTCTTCTCTTTAAGTTCAGCTTGGAACTTCTGCAATTGTAACTTTGTAGTAGCAAGTTCTAACTCCTTTTTCTGGTCTTCAGCCTCCTTCTTGTTTTTCTGCCACTTGTTTATTTCATGATTGCAGTAGGCGTCAAAGTCTTCTTCAGCTTTACTGTACAGTCCCATCACATTCTGCAAGGCTTCTTGAATCTGTTTAGGCATCCCTTTGACCAGAACAGACCTGAACATGACAGACATACCAGTTCCTGGCTCAATTTGTTCTCCTGTGACATCATGATATAGGTTAGTGGCACGTTGCTTGAAGCTATAATAATCTTCAGTATCTTTCATCTGCATGGATAATAATTCTTCCGTCACAATGCATGGATATCGCGTTCTGAGTTCTTCTCTCAGGATGTCTCGGAAGATATGGATGGCATTGTTATTCTGAAGCCTTATTCTCAATCTTCTTTCTATGGCATTTCTGATGTTTTCAGCGACTGTTTCATCAGCAGCTTTGATGAGGGCAGCTTGCATGTCTCCCCAACATAGTTTATCTCCAGCCGTTTGTTTCAGGAGGCCTCTCATCCATGGTACACCTCCCTTGGTCAGTTTTGGTAGGGTGAACATTAAGGCACTCCAGTCTTTCAGGGTGAATGGCTGGTAAACCACTTGTCGGCCATCTGTTCTTATTGGAAAGACGGCTGTTGGTTTTTTCGGTTGGATAGGATCGATGGTGCTACTGATGTATGCCTCTTTATATAGAGTGTCTTCAACTGTTCCGCTGAATGATCCATCAACGGAAAAGGGTCTATCATATTGTTTCATTGAGAGTTCAGCCATAGCACCTCCAATTTCATCCTCTTCCGTCCTTGAGAGCAAACTTCCGCTTGTCTCTGTTGTTATTCCTTGGTCCAGCTTCATTGCTTGTCTTTGCCTGTGTCTCTCATCATCACTTCTCCTTAGAGTCTTTTCAGTTTCTATAATATGAGTCAGTGCAGCTACTTGGTTTTGGACAGAGTCTATTTTGTCTTCTAGTTCTCTCGAGCATGTTTCAACAGATGTTAGAGCCAACTCTCCTCCAATTACTTTGTGAGTTATCTTTGGAGTTGCACACGTATCCAGGTCTGATGTCATCATGGAAGCGGAAGGTTTTCTCAGTTCTGGGTTTCTGTTGGTGACACTTGGATATGGTGGGGGCAGTACAGTTTTTTTTGTCATCCCATAGCGTTTTTTTTGTCATGTGGGGATGGGCTGGTTGCATATCGTAGAGTACCGTCAAGGCGTGGAATGTCGGCATCGAGGTTGTCTTCATCCCAACTTAATGATCTTTGTCTTTTCTCTGATATTTTACTGCCAGCCATTTCTTCTTCATCCTCAGAATTTTCAGGTTCTTCACAAGACTTTTTGTTCTTAGAGCGTGTGTCGTATCTGTGTGGTGTTTTGTCTTCTCCAAGAATTGGATATACGTTTGCAGCAGGTTCTTTCAGCTTTTCTTTCAGAAGTTCTTTCTTCTCCTCTGTCTTGAGAACTAGGATGGAAGACAATTCTCTTGTTTCTTTTATTACTTTCATCTCTTTTGCCCATGCATGCATCTTCTTCGCCAGTCTCATCTCATTCTCGTATTTTTGTATTTTTAATTTACTCCTTATCTCATTCTTGCGCTTTTGTATCTTCAATTGGTTCATTTTCCTTATTATAGCATTTCGTGTAGGTTCCAATTTGCACTGTATAATCTTCTCCTTGTAGTAGTTTTTTATGTTTTTCCATTGTTCCTCGGTGGGGGCGATTGCATTTTTTCCACCATGGATCATTCCTTTTTTGACATATTTCTTGATTATGTCTTGAATGATGGACTGGGTTTCCTGAGCCTTCTTCGGGTTTGCCTCTTCTTGGAGTGCCTTATTTTTCCAGAATTCTATCAACTGGTGCAATGTGATGGTGAACTGGGACATTGTGATATGTATTATATTATCGTACCTTGTTAAATTATCTTCTCAGCTGCTGTATACCAATTTTGGGTATTGTACTAATTGGTATTTAAGGCGTCAGGTTTGTGAATTTGGCGGAGTGAGTCACTTTTTTATTGAACAGTTTGTCTTTCACTATCTACCTGTAGGCTCTAAGGGTTTTTTTTTTTGGGTTTTTTTTTTTTTATCTCGAAGGGGGCGTCTTTGTTCTCACTTCCTGTCTTTTATTTTGGTTTCTAAAAAGAAAGAAAAAACTTAACTTAGAAAGAGTTCGAAATTTCACCTAGGAACCAGCATTATCTTATTATATTACTTTATTTTATTATTATTATTATTATTATTTTATTTTAAAATTTTTCTCTCGATTCATTTATTTATTTTTAATTAATTATTATTAATTTAACAGTCTTCCTCTATCCTTTACTCAACCTCGACAAGGCACGAACAAAGACCCAATCAATAATGACCAGACCTGACCAATAGCGACCTAGGCTTAACAATCACTCAATTTACTCCTTAAATAAACACCTAATTGAACAACTAACTAAACCGCACCACATGCTGCTATGGAGGGAGAAGGAGAGAAGAGCGAGACAGAGAGAGAGAGAGAGACCTATCCAACGATCTAACCATGAGTGAAAAAAACAATAGCCTTATTCCACATACATCAGGCAATTATCCACATAAGTTTTCACCAATAAATGCGATAAAACAATCCTAACCCACGTCCCCTAAACAATTATCTATTCCTTCTATTAACTTGCAATAATACCAACAGTTTTTAAATTCTTTTTATTAGTCAATTTATTTACTCAAAGTAACATTTTAAAGGTACTATACCCTATCTGGCCATTAACAAGATACAGTCACCAAAAAATGTCATCCAATAACCTATCAATTACTCATTTAAATCATCCCAACTTAAGATGGAAACTGAATCAGGAGGTTTTAATGTCATAATTTTAGTGTTCCGTGGCGAACACAGACATAAAAATAAAGCCATAACCAATACGATAGCCAGGGTTAGAAAAATCGCAATAAATGTTGCTAAAATGTAAATAACACTTCCGTTCAAGATATTTCTTAATATGTCATACCCTTCTTCTAGATCTTTTAGTATTTTAGAGATATTTGCTGAATTTGACGGACATAGATGTTTAGTTATATTCCTAGCCTCTTCAGTGATTTCTTTCACCATCTCGTTTTTCAGTTCCTTAAGCATTGGCTCTAATTTTACTTCTTGTGGGGATTTTGATTCAGAGATTGTTCCAATTGTAAGGTAAAAGTGATCTTTTTCATAAGGGTGCCAATTTTACTTTTTAGCATTTGAACATCAAACAGACTATTTTCACTAGTATTTTGAGATGTCCTATTAAGGTGATTAGTATCTGTAACTGTTGTAATTTGAACATCCCTTATTGTACTTTTTTTACAATTATTTTCGATATTATCCATTTCTGTATTTCCATAAGGATAGGTGTTGCAAATACAGCCAATATTAGAACGAATAGGTCTGTTATACCAGGTACATTCTAGTTTTGTTTTGGTTACGTTATCTTTTTGTTCAGACACTTCGTTAACTAAGTCACAAACTTTTGAAAATATGCCATGCTCCGGCGAAAAAATTGCGATTTCCTGCTCTTTCCTAGTTAAGTCTATTAAGTTGATTCCATCTAATAATGTCTCTGCTTCACAAGGGATGTATATTATGCCCATCTGAATTATAAACCCTTGGTAAATTTTACAGTGACAAGTGATTTGCTGTTCATTCTGAGTAAAATTTATTTGAACAGGTTCGTTTGCTTGAGCTGTCATGATGTTAAGAATTGTTGCTAGCATTATATATAGTTTTTTATATATAGTTTTTTGCATATAGTTTTTCTGGTACCTCATTTTTATATAAACTTAATTAAAAGTTTTGTTTTCTTTTTAGTGTAAAGTTTTAACCACTAAATATTTTGTTATAAAACACGCTTTTTTTCTCTCTTCGTGCTAAGACATAAACACGGCAATGATTTTAACTTTCCAATTACACCTTTTCTGATCTAGGTTCTAAAGAAACTACTTTATTGTTAATTTTATTGCTTTTTTGTGCTTTAAAGCATAAAACATCTGTCTTTCTCTTTAAAAAAAACTCTCTTCTTTAGTTTTTTGTGTCAAAAGACGTAAGACACTTTTAATTAATTAATTAATTACTAATTTTGTATAGTTAAAATAACAATTAATTGCACAATGTCCGAGAACACATCACATTTTAATTTAATACCACCAATTGTACAGAAATTCTGTGAAAAAGGCCTCTGCGTACCGTCTTTTCTGGAGCTCTCGTGTTTGTGTTATTTCTCTCGGACGTTGTGGAGGAGACCTGCTCTGCCTTTGCCTCCAGGACTCACAGGATCACGTTGATGGTTTGCTTTTGCCGTCAGGATTCTCAGGATCACGTCCTAGATAATCACGTCGGGGTCACCAAAAACTGTCAGCTTTCTCCTGAAGGCGAACCAAAAGCAAGAGTCGAGGAGCCAGGCGATTTCTCGATTCGGTTTCTTTATTTAGGCATTTAACAATCAAGTTAAACACCAACTGTCTCTACAGCTATCTCCTGCTTTAACATGGCCACTGTGGCTCTTTATATACTGTGGTACATGACAAAACTTTGCATTAAGAAGTACAAAGTACAAAACGCCCCTCTGAGTTCAGCTAGGACAAGTCTGCATAACAAGTTCAATGTACATATACATCGACTGGAAATGTTCAGATAGATGTAGAAATGTACATATACAAAATGTCATTTGGTTCAGAGGAGACGACGTGCACAATAAACAAATATTAATCTGTTCTTAAGCAAATATGGAAGTTCATTGCCACGTTGGAACATTACACAAATATAGGTTCAAAATATGATTCTTCATTTGATATAGAATAATAATCTCACAAATCCCTTTGTCATCCAGGAGTGTTCCATTGTAATAAAAACTGACATGGTTTGAAGCCATTTTACCTCTTTGATCTAATCTACTTTTGACACCATCATGTCCCTGATTGGCTAATCCACCTGTCAATCACGCCACATCTGAACTCAGGGAGATTCACTGGTGACCAGACTTACATCTTCATATAGTATTGGAGTTAGCTATTCTGGATCCTAGGCAAACAACAAATGGAAATGTACATTTAACTAAAACACGTGACCACACAAATGCATTATGAAATACAATGTCTAGAGCAAAAGAAAAAATAAATTCTGTGAATTGGACAAAAGGTGTTTTTTTTAGTCAAGATGCCTCACAGCTCATCCAAGAAGCGTCTTCACTTGGTCAAATTGCTGGTGGACACTGCCTTATATCTGCCTGAAGGGAGGAGCTACCTACACTGAAACTACTCCTCTCTCAAACCATTTGTTTTCTCTGGCTAAGATCTCTACCTCACTATCCTCTCCCTCTCATGCACCACCACCCACAGGAGGCTCCATAAGGGGTGGGTGCAGAGAGAATTCTGAGCAGCAGTCAAAGGCGGAGGCCTCAATGCCCCGACACAGAAACTGGCTCTGGGGACATGACACCTTGACGGGGTGAGGGAGGAGCCTCATAGGGTTTGGGTTCACTTCTCTGGTGTTGCCCATGGGAAGCAGCAGCAAGCTGGTGTGGGCTTGCTTATAGCCTCACAATTCAGTCGCCACATGTTGGAGTTCACCCTGATGAATGAGACGGTCACGTCCCTGTGCCGTTGGGTTGGGGACAGGTCTCTCTCTTGTGTTGCCTACGGGCTGAACAGCAGTGCAGAGTATCTCGCCTTATTGGAGTCCCTGGGGGATATGCACTGACCGGGGGCTCCATTGTTCTGCTGGGGGACTTCAACTCCCACGAGGGTAACGGCAGTGGCACCTGAAGAGGGGTGATTAGGAGGAACGGCCTTCCTGATCTCAAACCAAGCAATGTTCTATGTTATTGGACTTCTGTGCTGGTCACAGTTTGTCCAAAACAAACACTATGTTCGAGCACAAGGGTGTCCATGAGTGCATGTGGCACCAGGACAGTCTAGGCTGGAGGTCAATGATTGACTTTGTTGTCGTGTCATCTCTTAAGATCATTACCTGGTGGTGAGTTGGGTCTGCTGGTGGAGGAGGAAGCCAGAAGATCTGGCAGGTCCAAGCGTATTGTAAGGATTTGTTGGGAATGTCTGGCAGAGCCCTGTATCAGGTAACTTCAACTCACACCTCCAGGAGGCTGGGGACATGGAGGCAGAGTGGACCATATTCTCTACCTTTATTCTCGAAGTGGTTGTAAGGTGTCTACTGCCTGTCGCAGCTGCAGTAAGGGATGCTGAAGAAAGAGTTTTATCAAGCCTTGTTGGTTTGTCACCCATCAGGGGCAGTTCAACAGTCCTAGCTAACAAACAGAAACTGTAAACAAGTAGGTGTGCTAGTTTTAGTTTCATTGTAGTTAATTCCTCCTTTCAGGCAGATATAAGGCAGTGTCCAACAACAATGTGATCAGAACTGAAAACTCAAAAAACTTTTGTTCAGTTGACAGAATTTAATTTATATTTTGCTATGGATTCTACCTGGAAAACTGAGGGATTACATAGTCATCTACAATGTCTAGACTTCTTTTAACCCTCAGTCACACTTAGGTGCATTTTTGTGCTTTTTGACTTTTGTTTCTTGCATAACTTCTTCATTTTTGGTGCAAATGGGCTGATTTTAGGCAAAGTGACGCATCTTTGAATGCTTTAACATTTTCCCATCAGTTTTTCAATTGTATCCTATTCTAATTCATTCTAGGAACGATACTGCCTTTGTTGGCCCTAGAGCACAAAAATAATCAATTGACTTCCATTATAATCACTATTTTTCAACCTGCCATCGTACAAAGTGTAAAGCGGTGTCTTGTATAGCAAGACACATCCAATAGCGTGACATACTGTAGGTTTGTACGAGCCACTGGACGACTGTCAAAAGACCAGTTCTAAACTAAAGCATCAGCACTGATCATTGTTTAAATATAACTCAAAACAAATGCGCATGCGTATGAACTTGAGCGCACAGCTGATCCTCACGTGGATTGACAAGTGCCTAAGTTTCAGTTTTGTTTTCTCCATATGAGAAATACCCTCAACCTGATCTTTTTGTTAAATATGACATTACCCAAAAAATAATAATGCATTTGAAAAATTATGGCTGATAAACTTGGACATACATCAGGCTCTTAAAAAGTCCAGTCCAAAAAATTCCAGTTTGCATCAAGCATGTGGAAGATACAGTATTTCACTTTTTGTGATTTTTGAGTATGAAATGCATTGACTTCATGAAAGAAATTTTAAAATATGGATCATACGGTGAGATGGTTGAGCAAATAAAAAAATTTATTAAAATGTATTAAAAATTATTAATCCTCTTGATTTTTTAAATGAAATCCATTGCACCAGAATGTGCTCTAATCCCCCCAGTGTAATTTATTTAAAGGTGTGACTGAGTGTTAAATTATGTATTTAGATTTGTGATATAATAAATTATACATCTTTTTTTCAATGAAAATGCTTTTAAAGAATTTCTTAAAATTAGCATATACGGTAATGTGAATAATCAAATTTGAAAAGTGTGACTCTTGATTACTTTTACTAATCCAGTAGATACCAAAGTGGGGTCTGGGGCCCCATGGGGAGCCTCAGAGGCATAACAGGGAGTTGGACAAGGAAGAAAGAAAATAGAGTTTGTTTAAATGTAAAACGTTATTACTATAAAGCCTAAAATACATGTATTGTTTTAACATTACATATTGTATTAAATGTAATTTAAATTAGTTTTAAGGGGGCCCTGCATGATCGTTGCATCAATAGACGGGCCACGGCACTACAAACTTGGGAATGGCTGTACAATAATCATTTGACTGCACTACACAACACAAGCATCACACGGCTCTATGAAAGAAACGTTTGTTTGAATGTATATAATGAATACATTTTATATAATCATAATTTCCAAGACTGAAATCTGTGCTAAATAATAAGAATAAGAATAATTTTATACAGTAGAAGAAGTAGAAGTTGCAACAGCAACAAAAGGATGCTGGAAATTCAAGATAATGCTTTGTCTTGGACTAAAGTGTGATTTCACTTTCATACTATATTTTGATCTTGTGCATTGCTCCTTCACTTCCAAATGTATTGTCTTTGCACCCCTTTAAGTCTTGGATGCACCCTCAGTCAGTTTTGTCCCAGGCCTGATTCTTTTAGAAACAAACCTAAAAGTATTTGGACATTTCTTCTGTTTTTGTAGACTGGGAGAGTGCAGTTTGTCAGAGTCCAGCTGTTCGTCTCTGGCCTCTGCTCTGAAGTCTAACCCTTCACATCTGAGAGAACTGGACCTCAGTGCAAACAGAGGCATAAAGGACTCAGGACTGGAGCATCTGTGTGGATTTCTGCAGAGTCCAGACTGTCGACTGGAGACTCTCAGGTGATTGTGAACATAGCAGAATGACTAATTTAAACATACTGAAATTACGCTTATAAAGCATCAGCATCATTGAGAACATAAACATTTTTATCAATGTTATTCAGCCAACTGAAGCATTACCAATGTAAGAATCATAAGAGTCAAAATTCACAAACTAGGAACTATTAGGTTAAAAAATGACTTTGATATACAACATAAAATATACAGTAGCAAGTAGATTAAGGGATTAAGGTTTCTGTTTCTCCAGCTTCTGTCTCATGGGCATGTGAAACATTAATGGAAATCTGTAACCCACTTGTTTTCAGTCAAATCAACCATTCTGAATCTGGACCAGTTTGTACTCCAAATAAAAAACAAAACAAAACAAAAAACAAAAAAATTGATTTAGAATTTTATATTAGATTTTATTACAAATCTCTAAATCTCATGAGGTCTGCTTCAGCTTTGACATAGGAATTGCTAATGCCCAACAAATGCTCAATCTACTTTCTCTTAGACCATCCCCAGGGACACCTGCTATACCTATTCCTAAATTTACCCCCCAAAATGTTGGTGAAATTTGAAATCTGACTTTCCTCTGTGTAGAGCTTTTTCCCAAATCAAATGAGAGTACAGAGACAGTTAGAGGCCAGCAGAGGAGCAAAACTCCAGAGTCTTAGCTTCACAAAGAGTCCAGCCATTCATCTGTACTCCAAAGGGTTCAGAAACAGATTCATTTAGTCAGGCATTTTAGGAAAAATAGGCTGAAAGGATTAAAGTGACAGTGGCAGGTGTTATCGTGACAGCTGTTATAGGTTGTGACGAGAGGTTCTGTTCTAAATGGACCATTGACAGAAGTTCACGATCATGTCCACTGTCTCCTGATGATCTCCACTGTCTTCTGATCATCTCCATTGTCTCCTGATCATCTTCACTGTCTCCTGATCATCTTCACTGTCTCCTGATCATCTTCACTGTCTTCTGATCATCTCCACTGTCTCCTGATCATCTTCACTGTCTCCTGATCATCTTCACTGTCTTCTGATCATCTCCACTGTCTCCTGATCATCTTCACTGTCTCCTGATCATCTTCACTGTCTCCTGATCATCTTCACTGTCTCCTGATCATCTTCACTGTCTTCTGATCATCTCCACTGTCTTCTGGGCATTGAGCTTCACGTTGTTGCTGCAGCAGGTTACCAGTTAGCAGTCTACCTCCCTCCTGTAGCAGACTTGTGGCCTTCCGCGATGAGCTGCAAACTGGATCAGCTTTATAGAGTGGTGTCTGGAGGTGCAGCAGTTGATGTACAGGGAAAAGAGCAAAGAGACACGACACAGCCCTGTGGAGATTCTGTGCTGATAGTCCAAGTGTCCGAGAAATTCTCCAGCCGCACGAGCTGGCAGGTGGAGTTGGGCACATTACTTGGGGGTGCCCGGGGAGTCCAGGTGCTGCAGGATGAAGTGTAGGGTCAGGTTTATCACGTCCTCTACAGACCTGTTGGCTCTGTAGAAAAACCACAGGTGGTCCAGGAGGGGGAGGGTGATGGACTTGAGGTTGGACAGAACCATACGTCCAAAAGTGTTCATGACTACAGACGTCAGGGCTACAGGCCTGTAGTCATTAAACCTAATTATCCGGGGCTTCTTGGGGACAGGAACGATGACTTGAAACAGGCCGGGATATGGCATGACTCCACTTGACTTAACTTCACAGCATCAGTAGAAATCTTTAAGTTCTTCAGTCAGTTTCAGGTTGTTTCATGTTTTATATTGACATTTGGGTTAATAAAACGTTAGCATTTTTAGCAACAAGAAAAATGCAAATGGAGGTTAATTTTGGTCAAACGGGTCAACGTGAATGTCTTATTTAACAACACTTTAGATTAGATTTAGATTTGTCTTTAGATTAGTGGATAAAGCTCTGTATTTTATTTCAGAGTTAAGTCATGCAGTTTGTCTCTGGCCTCTGCTCTGAGGTCTAACCACTTCTCAAATCTGAGAGAACTGGACCTCAGTGAAAACAGAGACATACAGGACTCAGGACTGGAGCATCTGTGTGGATTTCTGCAGAGTCCAGACTGTCGACTGGAGACTCTCAGGTAATTGTGAACATAGAGGATTGACTCAACATAATGAAATTACACTATAAAGCATAATACTAATACCTAAAACTACATTTTGATATACTTGTTGCATAAATTGAACCATCTTTTGTAAAACAGGTAAAACAAAGTAAACTAGACAAAGTTTTAGGAATGAAGGTATCATCTCTAATCGTCTATCAACTACATCAGCTCTGGGGCCAAAGTTTGGGACTGCTCAAAACACCGTTCTGAGGGGAGGAGTGAAGGCTCATTTATGCTCTACGTTCTGGACACACACACATAGAGGCTTCTGTCAGTTCTTTGTGTTGTTTTGTCCGTAGTCTGGTCCATCTCTACATAACGTGTGGAATCTCAGCACCACTGGTGACAGTAGTGAACACAGCTCCACAGTGGAGCTAAACTTTTAAAAAAGTGACTAGAACCAGCTGCAAAGCAAATAAATGCTTCCCTTATCCTGTTTTTCTTGACTCTTTTCCAACAGATGAGCCACCTGGTGGTTGATTAATAGAATGCAGCCTTGTCTTTAGAAACATTTGGAAGCATAAATGCAGTAATAGTTATTACGCTTAGAAGGCACACATCTATTTACATAAGAAAGTGGAGCATAAATGAGCCTTTAGCTTACAGAGAAATTAGCCCACCCTTGTTTTTAAGTAAGTAGTAATATTTATTTCTGTAGCATCTTTCTGAACAAGTTCCAAAGTGCTTCACATACAATCACAACAGAATAGAAATAGAACACAGTTTAAAAAGTAATCAAGAAAATACAAAAAATACTCAATGGCAAATGCCTTTCTGAATGATTTCAATCCTTTCCTAAAAATACAAATGCATTTAATCTGTCTAATGTCCAGGGGGAGGGAGCATGAAAGAGAAGGTCCCCTTTAGTGACCAGTTGAGTCCTGGCCTGGGTAGAACCAGCAGGGCTCCTTCCCCACAGCATACGGTTCTGAGGGACATTTGGAGTGAGGAGTTAAGACAAATACCAATCCATTAAGAGCTTTAAAAGAAATTAACTTAAATTAAGTCAATATGAAATATCCAGTACTTGGACCTAATAATGGGGTAATGTGCTCAAATCTGTGAGAACCAGTGAATAGACAAGCTTTAAGTGTATCTGTGATTTTAAAGTCCAGCACTAAAAAGTGTGAGTTTTCAATGAATCCTATAGACCCTTCAAAGTTCCATGTCATCAGAATGTTCAAAATACAATTGAAGTGACTGAAGGCAAAACAAAGACCATAATACATTTTCAACAATTAACTGATATCACATCTAACTGCTAATGATTTTTACAAATATGAGCTCCAGTTTGGAATTTTCAAGGTACAAATGTCAATGTCAAACGTCTAAATCAAGTTTCTTTACATCTGGAATGGCATCAGTGGGGCCCCATTGTGGAGCCAGGACTGGGGTGAGTGCTTATGCGCAGTGCCTCATGATCGAGCTCAATCCAGAAAGAGAGCATGAGTCTATCTGCCTGTGTAGGAGGGTGTGTTCCAACCATAGACTGTATAAAGAAGTGGACTAAGCAAGTGTGACGTCACTCATAGCATTAAGTGCCACTCAAATGAAGCTCGCAGTGCTAGAGGTTACAGGAGCAAATTTGGTGCAAGTCTCTGTATTATGAATAGGATTGTTTTTAAGGACAAAATAGTGAAATAAAAACCCCAGGATCATGTAGATCGGGTTAATATGAACATTTTAAGACCAAAATGCTCACAGCAGCAGTTACAGAGAGAGGTACCACAATATTCCAAAGTCAATGGGAGCCAGGGTCAGTAGGAGCCGGAAGAGCCGCATGCGAACTTCCTATTTGGAATGCGGCAGTTAGCGCATTAGCCATATCCATTTATATATACAATCTATGGTTCCAGCTACAGAGGGATCCTCAACCTCCCCGGTAAAGCCAGGGTACTGGAGAGGAGTGTCCGACTCAACCTCAGATTCAGGAGGAGCAGTGGAGTTTTTCGGCCTGGTCACAGAACACTGCACCAGCTCTATACTCTCCATTGGGTGCTTGAGGGCTGCAGCACGTGACCTGTGGATCTGGAGCAATCCCTTCCCTATAGAAAGGAAGTCTGGGCCTCTGCTCGGATTGATGAATGTCAGTTAGTCAGCTTCTCTATTAATACAAATTACCATTCTCTAGCCTCCAGTTTATATTTTAGCATGAATAACAATATATGCTGCAAAGTATGCAATAAATATGTAGATACGTCTGTAGACGTAACAAATAACAAAAAAATTTAAGTCTGTCTCACATTCCATGGAGCGTGAGACAGACAGGTGTCATTACCTTGCTTAATATATAATCAAATACAAAAATGTTTATTTTTGTTACAACAGACATGGACCTCTCGGCATCTCAAGCAAGTCTCTCTCAGAGTCTCTCCCTAGATCATCTATGCTCTGAGTACTTATAACAGAATGACAAAACATCGTACATCACAAACATGTTCACAGTCACGTGTTAATCAACTTTTACACTTGAAGACAGGTAAAACAACAAAGGGTTTCCTGGAGGGTGTCTGCTGAACTTCAGATATGTTAATGACTGGTCTGGGTCTCAGGGAGAAATCTCATTAATTTACCTAAAATAGATATTCATAAGTTTCCATCACAACAGTTTTTAGACACACATGAACATGTTATTTTCAGAATGAAGTCCTGCAGTTTGTCAGAGTCCAGCTGTTCGTCTCTGGCCTCTGCTCTGAAGTCTAACCCTTCACATCTGAGACAACTGGACCTCAGTGCAAACAGTGATATAAAGGACTCAGGAGTGGAGCATCTGTGTGGATTTCTTCAGAGTCCAGACTGTCAACTGGAGATTCTCAGGTCAGTGTCAGTTTATTAAAATGTTCAGGATTTCCTTTCCCTGGATTTTGGTTCAGTTACTTGTAGCCAAATTAAATAGCCTCCTTGTGGTCTTGGTCAGCCCTTCCCACCCTCTGATGACATGTTCAGTGATAATATCCATTGGTGAAAAAGTTTATCACCTTTCAGTGTCGTCTTCATTATCTGGAACAGGTCGGCTTACAATTTTGTCTTTCCAACCCCATGAGTTTGAGGTGGCCAAAAAACTTTGTCTTACAGTATTCCTTGTTGTCACCACAAAATGTGTTTACCCATTTTGTGTTGGTACCATTTTCTTTTTCCATGTGTTTGCTGTAAATACATTTGCTGTGTAAAATGAGATGGGTCCATAACCTGTTAGCAAAGTCATTAATACGCATTAATACACATGTTGGGTTTTCACCATTTTTGAGGGTATTCATTAATTTCCTGGAGACTGATCCTAAGCTTAACTATAGTCACTACTTGCCAAACCTAAAGCCTAACCTTAATCTATTTTAACCCATGCCTGAACTTTCATGTTGTTGATCTAAATAATAAAAAAATTACTTTATGGAGATCTGATCTTTGTCTCCAAAATGATGTGAGTGTGTAAAGATTTTAGTCCCCACAATGTGATAAACACATGCCCATAAAATAGTCCAAATTTTTGTATGTGAACAGGAAAATTCCCTTTTTTCACGCAGGTGCGTAATATTTCTAAATTTTGTAAATCATTTGCTGTTAACATTAAAGACAGAGTCAAGGACAAAAAAGCATAAATAAATGAAATGAAAGCACATTTCCCTACAAAATTAAGGTAGTTTTAGCCTATTTATTGATGTAGCTACCATGGTATATGGTTCCATACGAAAAGATAGATGACATTGTACTGGTGTGTTTTTTCAGATTGTCCTGCTGCAGTTTGTCAGAGTCCAGCTGTTCCTCTCTGGCCTCTGCTCTGAAGTCTAACCCTTCACATCTGAGACAACTGGACCTCAGTGCAAACAGTGATATAAAGGACTCAGGAGTGGAGCATCTGTGTGGATTTCTGCAGAGTCCAGACTGTCAGCTGGAAAAACTGAGGTATTTATTACCAGAGATGTATAGTAACGAAGTAGAACCACTTAAGTACTGTACTTAAGTACTAAAATGCAGTATCTGTACTTTACTGGAGTATTATTTTTTTCTCCTACTTCCACTTTTACTTCACTACATTTTTTTGATTAATTTAATACTTCTACTCCGATACATTTTTCATGTGCTGAATCGTTACTCGTTACTATTATAAAAATGTTACAAATCATACCAAACCTGTCATACCAAGTATCAATGCCAGAGCGGTAGATGGCTCTGTCACCAGGTTTGATCGGGTTTGATGAAGCTGGCTCATCATTGGGCGAGTCAAGTGATCAAGCTGTAGGCTATATAAGAAGACCACATGCTCCCATCCTGCCGTTCGTTTTTACATACGTAATACTTGTATGTGGCCTACTGGAGGGTATTCTAAGTAGTTGGTTAAGAGACAAACCTGAGTAAGTTGACCTGGAGGCAGTGGTTAACCTGATGATGGAAGAGCCCTTTGGCTTTGTGAGAATGATTCTTCCGGGCTGTTCTATTATAGGTTTACTATTAGGCTTAACTTGCCCAGGTTTGTCACTTAGCCATTTTCTTGGAATACCCCTCCAGCCTTTGAGATGTTTTAGTCGTGTTTCTTTTATATATATCATTTTTTTATACACAGTTGTGGCCTTTTATGCTGTTCACATATCTCCCATGAACAGAGAAAAATCTGGGGTCCCACCCTGGAGTCAGACTGACGGTCAGGGCTGGAATGTGGCCGCCGGGTGGCCAAGCTCACCAAGTGATGCAGAGGGACCAGACAGGTTGGGTGCTGCCACCATATGTGGCAGCAAATGTGGCAGAAGTTTTGCCAGAGGAAACACTTTGAGGGAATGAACCATTTCATCACCAGCCAAAGCACTAGAGCGGAGTAAGAATGAGGCCTTTCCTGTGATCACCTGGTTCTCCCCTGGACACTGCAGTGATGCTGCAGGGCACAGAGGAGGGACACTTTTGGCTCTCCCTCTTTTCTGCCCTGACACAGATCTGCTGCCTCAGTTCAACCAGTTCTCCAGTTAAACTACACTGAGACCTCTGACACAAAGGCCACTGAGACGCACAGGGTAAATGTTACAGCAACTGCAACAGTTCGCTGCAGCAAAACTTGAATTTCCTTTGGGATCAATAAAGTATCTCTCCCTTTAGAGGACTGGTCGTCAGAAGCAGGTGTCTTGACAACCCAACGCGAGGCGTTCCCAGGCCAGCTGAGAGAGGGTGTTTCTCAAAACCTGGGCACCCTGCCTTGGCAATTGTCCTTCCTTAGCCCAACCAGACGGCTAATGGAACAGGCTTTAGATAAAACAGAGTAGCAGCAGCAAAAGAAATGCATATATATTCTTTTATGGATGACTACAAAAATGTATTGCGAGCATAATTTTTATATGATGTGCAAACAAATATAGTTATATATACCTTATAATTCAGTTTAGTGCACAACACATTAACAAAATGAATGGCTCTTTGCTCTGCTAGCCAGGTGTACTCCCTTTTTGTCTATGCACGACACATTTGCTGTGCTTGGTAGTGTCAGGTTTTTTTTTTATGTTTTTTTTAATAACATATTCAATGTTATTATTTCTCTCCTAGATTAAATTCCTGTAAAATATCAAGTTCCAGTTTCTCTTCCATTAAAACGATTCTGAAGTCTGGGTCATCGTCACTAAAAGAGATGAGCTTGACTGTTGATGGAGATCCACTTCCTGACGAGAAGGATCTTGACCGCATTGGAAAATGTCACCTGGACATTCATTTTATACCACTTCAGTATAACAATTACTACAACCTAGATGAGGATGATTATGAAGATGACAATGATGATCAAGATGATGATGAAGATGCTTATGAAGATGATGATCTAAAAGATGCCTTCGACTTTTCAAACGAGGAAGATTACAATTTAAATGATGACGACAATTTAAATGATTATGATGAAGAGGATGATGAAGGCGATGATGAAAATGATTACGAAGACGATCTAAAAGATGCCTACGACTTTTCAAACGATGAAGACAATTTAAATGATTATGAGGACAATGAAGACGACAGCGAAGACGACAATGACGATGAAGACAATGATGAAGACTATTATTAAGACGTGTAAACTTTGACTGCGACAATGTAAACTATGACTATGATGACAGTGATGCAGATGATGCTGATTTATATTATTATTAGTACAGACTTTTTTACTCATAACTGTGTTGTATATGCTATAGTTCAACTTTCATTAAAGTGGGGCTACACTTCTATTGATAGTTTGTAGTGACATCACACTGGGGGTGTTCTTCATGTAAGGTGGAATGTTCAGAAGACACCAGGGTGACACAATGCACACATTAGCAAAACTGCCCAATTTTTTAAGATAGTTTGAAAACTCAAAAAAAAAAAAAAAAAAAAAAAAAAAGATTTAAACAGCATATTTTCTGGAGCCTGTGATCAATACAAGCGTTCATGGTCCTGTTTAGGTGTTTCAACGAAAAAGGTTTCAACAAAAAAGTGAGCATTACTGAGTTCAGTTACGACAGAGACTTAACTGAAAAACTGTTGCCTAATGCTGGCTAGCTTGTGATTGTAATTTTATCTCCTGTTTAACAGACTTGTTAATACACAAATCATCTCAACTGTAATTCCAACCAAGTCACCTGTTGTATTTCCAACTAAATCAGCTCTTTCTAGTCAGATTGTGTTAAAGATCAGATTAAGTCTAATTTAGTGCTTTCAGAATGTTGATGACATCAGCTGCAAATTATCAATGGGGTATTAACTGCTAACACGTAACATACAGCTGGCCCGGGGCAATTAAAAGTTTTGTCTGAGCAAGTGCTCTTCTCTACCTAGTTGCCCAAGCGGGCGAGTGAAAACAACGACACAGTCTAGCCCCCCCATAACAGCCACAGTGACAAGTGCTCCCTTCATGCGCGCTGCTGTGCACATTACAGTCTATGTTTTGTCTTTCTCACACTTAAATAAAATGGCCGTATTATGTTGCCTTCTGCACCGCAGTCTTTGTCCAGTCAATCAAAAATGTCCCATTGTGTTGACCCCGTCACTCCACCTCTTTTCTGTTTCTCATTCTACCATTACCATCGCACACGCATCTCCTGGAAACTTCATTATGCGTTGGAACAAAGAGCGAACTCAGGGCTAAACCTAACCCAACATAAAGTGCAACTCCACAGTGTCCCCACCAGAAAAAGTGGAAATGTAAAAAATGACAGCCAGGTACATTGACGCAGTCAATTAACGCCAAGGAACTGAAAGTTGGCATCAAACTGTAGTATCTGCTTTACCTTTTGAACCTTGAGAACCATACAGTCCCTTTAAGTGAGTTATGAGGCCTCTGCATTCTAATGATGGCCCGAGAGACCCCTAACTCTAATAACATCTGGAAATGTTTAAATCTGTATCTCGGATATATAGAAGTAGTCAGATTACAGTGGGATGTCCTACAGAAAGCTGTATATATGTGGGCAAATCCTTTGTTTGGCTTCGAGGCGTCCGGACCCTCTGTCTGTAATTGGTTTATTCTCTGTTTTTGTAATAAACAGTATTCACTCTAGCAAAGTCTGGTTTTTGGATTATTCCTGTAACATCCCACCGGTGCGGGAAACCCAAGCAGCCACAGGTGAGAAACAACAGAACGAACATTAGTTTGTTAGTACCAGTACTTTAGGTATCCAACCCTACCTGCGCAGCCTGTAGGCTTACTGTGTAACTCCACTTCTATGGTGTACTGGCACTAAAATATTGAAAGGCGATGTCTTATGTGCAAGGGAAGGACTTAGAGAGGCTCTATATTTTTAAAGCTCATATAAAGCCTAAATTTCCTTTAACAGACCGAAAGCAAATCAAAAGTAACGCATAATAGTTTAACTTCATTACAAATTTGAGACAATATTGCATTACAATATTACACTGCAAAAGGCTAAGGCAAGTTCAAAGCAACATGCCCATTGGTTCTAGTTTCTAAAATTATGATAAAGATTGTGACACTTGCCCATATGGGTCTGAGTTGTTGTGGAATGTAGTATGAAATGATCTAAACTTGTTTTACATATGTTATTGTGGCCATGTTGTGTTGGTATCCATATGGGGGAAAAAAAAAAAAAGTTTTCATAGGCCTGTCCATATATTTAAAAAAAAATGAAATTAATTGAGCACTATTTTGTTTTAAAGGGCAAGTAGATCAAGATGTCAGGTAAAAGTAAAGGTAAAAATGGAGGCAAGTATTTTTAAATGCTTAATGTTGAGCCCTGTACAGAATTTAGATCACCATGTTACCTTTCATTGGTGTGAAAGTGAAGGGCCTGTGTGGTGGGAGCATGGAGCGAGCTGCAGAGTGTGGTTATGCAGTCTTGTGGTCTGAAGCTTAGACAACATGTGGTTATACATACGAGACCATGCAAGGCAAGTCAATAGTGATGTGCCGGTCAGCTTTTTTTTAAAACCCACCCCGCCTGACCTAAGATAAAATCCAACCCGAAAAAATGGGTCCAAATATTGGGACCTGACCCAACCCTAACCCGCACACATTAAAACAAATGTGTTGAGCGCCACTGCAGCTGGCCACTGCAGCTGGCCGTCACATCTGGACGCATCACTCAGAGGAGATAGTGCATAGCTTTTAGTTGTGTCTGAGACAAAAGCACCTCAATCATAGTGTGAGTTGCGTAGCATTTACGTGCTCTGGGACCTCATTTTTAATGGATTGCATAGGAATTTTCCTAAGCTAGTGCATACTTTTAGTGGCCAAGAGAGGCGGGCTCCATGCAAACTTCAAATTGATAAAAACCCCCGTGCGCGCTCCACCACGCAATCTGTGCTTTATAGATCCTACCTGCAGGTAGAACGTCACGCCCTCACCACACCTCCACTTCACCATAAAAGGGCCATGCAAAGTGACTCGTGAATGAGATTTATCTAAACATGAGCCGATACTCAGTGGGTTTGACTGAGACACACGGGATGGAGAGGGAGGGGAAGACGCCCCACACAGCATCACATGGTCATATCAAAGGATTTGCAGCATCCAGTCAAATTGAGAAGGCCAGAACTGATAGTTAAATGATTTTTAATCTTTCCATGCCGTGTCATAAAACCAACGTAACAGCTAGACAAGAACAAAATAACAGAAATGACCATATGATCAGATGATCACCGTATTACTAGGTCACTGAATTGTGTAACTGTTACACATATTTTAACATTTATTTAGTACAAATTACAAGTTGCTCAAATATACATTCGCAAATAAAACAAACCTTGTTCCCCTGTCAACTGTTGCTCTCTTTGGCTTTTTATAACTTTTCACTATAGTTTTGTTTTTCACCATAAACTGTTGCCGTCTTTACTTTGCGTCCTTTCTGTATATCAAGCTAAAGCTTAACTATCACTTCCGCTCACACAGGAAGTGTTGGTATACAGCTTTTTCAAGGACCAGGCCAAGAAACGGCAGATTTGAGATGGTTCAGTAATTGTTTAGTATTGTGGCATCTTCTTTAGAAGAGGTTTGATGACCGCAGTTTTCAAAGCTCTTGGGAATGTTCCAGATTGAAGTGACATGGTAACTATGTGAGTGAGTGGCAAAATCAAACTGTTAAGCAAAGACTTTAGAAATCTAGTGGGTAACACATGGAGGCAGCATGTAGAACAGTTTTGTATGTAATACAGTTTTGTTGGTTACAGGTGCAAAGTGACTTAGCTCTAAGTGTTTCTGTGGCTGTAGGGTTGTTATTTGCTTTGTGGAATTGATGGCATTTTTGATGCTCTGTACCTTGTCATTAAAGAATACTACAAACTCACTGCACTTTAAATGTGGAAATTAGTTCTAATGGCAGTGGAGCTGGAGGGTTTGTTCATGCGTTTACTGTTGCAAACAGAACACAAGTGTTGTTACTGCAATTTCCAATAATGTCTGAAAAATACCTCTCCCTTGTTCTACACAAACTGTGCATGTGCACCTTTTCTCTGTAAATCTCATACTGAACTTGGAGGTTTGGCACAGGAGGGTTCCGCACTGAGTCAGAAACCCAGTTCAAGCATGTTTTTGATGAGGGATCATCAATATAACATGGTAGAAAGCTCCAAAAAGTTGATTTAGCATAATACCCCCTTTTGTGTCTTTAAACAGGTACAATTTTGTGTCATGTCTAGTAAATTGCCTTCAAACATTTGCAGTAGAATGAATTTTACATATTTTTTAAATATTGCAAAATCTGATTTCTCTTTGGTTGATGTGTATGGGCCAAAGTAAATTTTACAATGTTTTACACAGAGGTTATGCACTTAAATAATTTTCATTTGAAAAATGTTGCTCAACATTTCAACTTTCCATTGCCTTGAATCCAGAACACACTCTTCATTACAAAGATACCAGTCTGGTCAGTGGTGAATCTCCCTGAGTTCAGATGATGACAGGTGATGGCGTGATTGACAGGTGGATTAGCCAATCAGGTTACAAGGAAAAGGGGACTGAAAAATACAGCAGCAGATTTCTGCACAATCGATGCGTAAAGCACTAAAATGGTAATCTGAGAAATGTTATTTGGATGACCAATGAGCGCTTTCTGATTGGACAGCCATGTTTGAACCGGGCTCAAGACAAGGGAGTGGTGACCAGACTGATATTCCTCTGTATTTTTATACAGGAATAATATTCTGCCCCCTCTTTTAGATCATTTTTTCAGTGAAACATTTACTTTATATGTCAAAATGGATACTAACACTAGTTTTCCCATTGTTGCTCCAAGGTTAGTGCTAGATAATCGGGTCCAGACGGACTGAAGTGATCACTGGCTGCCAAAGTAACGTTTTAGCTTCTGTTGCAATGAACAGGCCTAAAATGTTATATGTTAGACTGTTTAATGTTTTATTTTATGGTGTAACTTCAAATAAGGCTAGTAGGTAAATTCTATTAACGTGAACTAACTGAAGTGCCCCAAGTAATTCAGATTGTGTTCTGCAAGCAGAGACATCTCAGCCTTTTGGTTTACCAGGACTCTTCAAAAAGTTGCCATAAGATTAGTTTTTCCAAAACAACTGACAAACTGAAGTAATTCAGATAAAACATGCTATGAGTGGGGAAGCTGGCCAAAGTGGTCTCAAGTAGGAGGCAGACTCTGAAAATTTTCCACATTTGTCCCACAATTTATTCAGAAAATTCACCGTGGTATCGTGGCAAACACAACAAAAAAAATTACATATTTACAAAAATAACGGTGCTCCAACTTAGGCATAAGCAACAGAAACGAAACTAAGGAAAAACCCCACGTGTACCCGGCTACACTGATGTCTCCCCGAGAGGCTGAGCTGACCTGCTTTTATAGTCGGACCCACAGGAAGCTCCTCCCTCCAGGTAATGCCAAGATCCCTCATCAGGTTGGCTGTAAGGCAACTTCATTTTCATCTGGAGTTACGTCTCCTCTACAACATGGGCCTAAGTCTCCTTTAACTTAAAGTGTTTAACATAATCTATAAACACTAAAACATCCAAATCAAATATACAAAACCCAACAAACAAAAGGAACTGAAACCAATTCTCCCCTCCACATAGTCCGTCCCAAAACCTCCCCCCAGAGTCTATAAATATGACCGTCTCAGGGCATGTCCTCTTTTGTCTCCAGACCAGGTGGAGCAACAGGTAAGTAGGTAAGTGACATGTTTAACTAAATTGAATAGATTTAACCAAATAAAATATGTTTAAATTAACTTGAGTGTGTTGTGTTGTGTTATGTGTAGAATCCCTCAGTCGTCCAGGTAGAATTCATGGCAAAAGGAGAAATTCAATTTGTCAACTGGACAAAGTTTATTTGGACGTTTCGCAGCTCATCCAAGCTGCTTCTTCAGTTCTGGTCAGATGCTGGCGGACACTGCTTTATATCTGCCTGAAGGGGGTGCTAACTACAATGAAATTACTAGACACACACATTTGTTTACAGTTTCTGTTAGTTAGGTGGGTCTATTCAATATGCAGTGGGAGTGGGGTGTGGTTAGCAGAACCATTCAGGGCCATAATGGTGTTTTCAAACCTCTGGACCTGACCTGGCTGCTCTATTGTTTTCTTTGTTTGTTTTGATTTAGGTTGATTTAGTTTTGATTTAGGCCAGCTATTCCTTACCAGGCTGGCGTTTTCGAAAAACTACAGAGGATCTTCAGACAACATGACATCCCAGTCTATATCAAACCCACAAACACTTTAAGACAAAAACTGGTCCATCCTAAGGATAAAACACCGAGCCACAAACAAAGCAATGTGGTCTACTCCGTTCAGTGTAGTGAAGACTGCAGTGAGCGCTACACTGGAGAAACAAAACAGCCACTTTTCAAACGAATGTATCAACACAGACGGGAGAGCCAGAGTGGGCCACAATCTGCCGTACATCTCCACCTAAAAGGATCTCAGTCTGCCGTACATCTCCACCTAAAAGGACCTCAGTCTGCTGTACATCTCCACCTAAAAGCCACGGGCCACTCCTTTGAGGACAGTGAGGTCCAGATCTTGGCCAGAGAAAAGAACTGGTTTGAGTATGTAAGAGTAAGTATTTTTGTTTGTCTTTCTAGTCACTTCCCCCTCCAATACTGTTTGTAGTGTTTATTCCTACAGTGAGCGTTATGGCTGTGCGTGTTTGCCCACTGTACACAGTGTTCATTCAGTTCACCAGTTTATCTATCTTTGTGTGAAAGTAAATTTAATGGGAAAACCAACTTTTGCATGTGGAAAATAAATGACTTTATTCCAGGTTCATGATTTCATAATCTCGGTTTACAACACTCAGACAATCAGCAAAGGATCCAACAGGGCTGCGTACTTTTCCTCCTGAACATTAACAGCTGCACCTCCAGTCACGACTCTTTTAAAATGATTGTTCTGATCTATTTGCCAATTGTTTATTTTGGTTTGGCCTATGCTGGCCCTTTAATTGAAAACAGGAAGTTGCCCCTAAAGGCCATGTGCGGTAGCAGAAAAGGCTACGCTGACTGACAGATGTTGCTACGTGTGCACATGTTTGGCAGCAGCCCCTCACCTGCTGTAGCCACATATAGGCTGAGGAGAGCTGCTCAACAAGGAGAGGTAAAATAGGGGTCAGATGTACACTTTAAAGTCTGTCCCCACCAAGCATGACGCCACTGACCTTCTGAAACACATGCAAAAGATGCTGGCAGACTCAAACCTCCGCCTCCTCAAAACAGCATCATACAAGGTTAAGGTGATGGACGCATTCTCAGCAAAGACCTCCAGGATCTGGATCTGTTCAAGGACAACCTCCCTCAAGGACGACCTCCCTCCCTCTCAGTGCAGCCTTGGAGTAAAGTGGAAAATAATGAAGGACTATTTCACTTTTCACATTCCTCACACTGAAAAGCCTTAAGGTATGTTTACACCAGATGCGTCACATGCAAACTGTACAAGCGATACCTATGTAGAGGTGCGTTGACGCACTGTGTTTCTGCAGGATCGGGACTTGGAAATACGCCTGTCCGCTCTCCGGAGCCCTGTGGTGGGTCAAGAGGCAGGGGGCCCTCTGAGAAAGGGCACTTATGGCAGTGGCGTGAGCACCATGGCGTCTGTGCAAAGCCACTGGGGCCTCGTCCTTGCAGTGGTATGTCGCATGAGAGCTTAGCAGAGGGCTGGGAGCCTGGCTCATGTGGGTGACACCCAGTCCAGGGCCTGTTGTACCCACTGTCCAAGCTGCGGTAGGTAGGTTGAGGAGCTTTGGACAATTACAAACTGCCACCGTGCTCTCCTCCAACTGGCCACTAAGTTTTTGTGCCTTGGCTGTAGTGGTGTCCGCCGCGGCCGTGGCCTGAGCCACGAGAGCCTATTGCCCTCTAGCCTGATTCGCCTGAGCGTAGGAGAGTGCCCACTACAGGAATAGCCTGAGTGCTACCGGCGTTAGTAGCAATTGGGCAAAAGGCGTACACTGGAGCTAAAGAGGTTTTGCTCTTTTCGGAGAAGTAACGGGCCTGGCGGCCTTTATTAACATATTTGGGAGCACATCAAGAGCGTGAGAAAACAGCGGCTCCTCCCCTCACTGGGCCAGCACTTCTGGACGTGGGTGCAGAGTCAGCTGTGCGGCACACATAGAACAGACCCCATCTATGGCTAATGCCTGGCACATCCTCAACAGGGCTTCTGCCTTGTTCTGGATCTCCCCGATGTCCTCCAGCGTGAGCTCCGAGCGCTCATGACAAATGCGGCCAATGGAGCCGAGCAGAAAAGCCATGTTGTTAGCTACCGCAAGCACCTGATTAGTGTAATTAGCATAACAGCGATCCAAGAGCCCCACCATACACCTATCCCTGTCTGAGGGGAGGGTGGGTCTCTCACCCAGCCACAGGTGGAAGATGGGAGCAGCGTTGAGCTAGCCCTCTACGCTGCAGTACTCCAGGTACCCCCGTGCCGGTCCTTTAGCAGAAAGCGGGTTGCCCCATTCTCGCTTAGCTACCTTGGTGAGGGACAGTACAGCGTCACCACTTGTGCCTAGACCGTAGCCCAGGCCTGTGATGCAAGTCCGAGGATGAAATCCCTCTGCGCCAGCTCTGGAGAAGGCGGGATCTGGGGAGGAAGCAGGATCTGGGTCCAGACCGCAACGGCAGCAGGTCCACTGGTTTGGGGTGAGATGCCCGGGAATCAGAGGCAGTCGAGATGGTGTCATCACAGTGGCTCGTCCTCCCCACAGAATCTAGGGAGCCCCAGTAGCTCCCATCATCTTTATTTATTTCTTTATTTGTTTCATTCATAAAAGATGAATACAAAATAATTCTGTTACATTTAACAATGTGAATGAAAAGGAGCAGAAAGAAGTATAAACGTATAACATCTGCCCCCTTTTCACACAAAATCAAACATTTACAACACTTCAACAGTTCCAACTACACTTATGAGGAACTTATTTACGTGACGTGCACAATATTAAATACATGTTAATTAGCACAAAAGGACAGTTCATACTTCATACTTTTTTTAGCATATCATGTTTAACATTTCTTTTAAACACTTGAAAAGATTTTGAAGCTTTGAGTTTTTCATTTAGATTGTTCCATAGACTCACACCTTTGACTGAAACACATTTTTCCATTGTTGTTGTTCTAAATTTGGGTTTTTTAAAGATTTCAATTCCTTTCAAATTATAATGACTTTCTCTCTTTGTAAATTTCCTTTGCAAATTAGTGGGCAAGATTTGCTGATTTGCTTTGTACATAATTTTTAAAATATGAAGTTCAACCAGTTCATTGAATTTCAGTATTTTTAACTGTATAAATATTGGGTTTGTTGAATCTCTGTATCCACTTCCACTGACGATTCTTACCACTCTTTTCTGTAAAAGGAAAACTGAATTAACATAAGTTTTACAAGCACTTCCCCAGACTTCAATACAATAGGTCAGATATAGAACAATCAATGAATTATACAACAAATACCAAGCTCTCATATTTAATGACTCTTTTACCTTATGTAACACAGCTATTACTTGTGATAATTTAATTTTCACATAATCTATATGGGATTTCCATGTCAGATGTTCATCGATCATAACACCCAAAAATCTGAACTCATGTGCCCTCTGTATTTCCTCATCTCCAATAAATAATGTGGCATTGACACTTTTTTTCCTACTACTAAATGCCATGAATTTTGTTTTACTGATATTTAAGGACAATCTATTACAATGAAACCAGTTTTTTATTTTTTTAAACTCTTTCTCTACGACCTCTAGAACATCCTTAACATTTGGTCCTGAATAAAAACAGAGTGGTGTCATCTGCAAATAATATACACTTTAATAATGAAGATACGGATGCAATATCGTTAACATAAATTAGAAAAAGTAAAGGCCCAAGGACCGAACCTTGAGGCACTCCACAACCAATTTTACGGACATCTGACTTAATATTGTCTATTTCAACAAATTGAATCCTGTCTTTTAGATAACTATTAACCCACTGGTGCGCTACACCTCTAATGCCACACTTGTATAATTTATCTAGCAGTATTTCATGATCCAGTGTATCAAATGCTTTTTGAAGGTCTACAAACATACTAACTAAATAATGTTTTTGATCAATAGCATTTGAAATTTCCTCTGTTAGGTCCATTATTGCTGTGGCAGTTGAATGATTAGTACGAAATCCATACTGGCTATTTGACAGAATGTTATATTTATTCATAAATTTATTGAGCCTGGCAGCAAAAAGTTTTTCCAGGACTTTAGAGAATTGTGGAAGTAAAGATATGGGTCTATAATTAGAGAAATCATGTTTATTACCTTTTTTGAAGAGTGGAATTATTTTTGCTATTTTCATTTTATCTGGGAATATTCCTTTTGTCAGTGACAAATTACAGATATAAACAAATGGTTCAATGATCATGTCAATTATTTTCTTAATAAGTACCATGTTTATATCTGTAAAGTCATTAGATTTTTTGCTTTGATATTTTTGCACAATAGTTAAAATCTCATTTTTATGAACCTTTTCAAGAAAGATACTGTTAACATTATTAGGCAGGATTCCTCCTCCGTCATTTTGATTCTTTTTTGGGATTTGCTGAGCTAATTTGGAACAATGTTTACAAAATAATCATTGAATTCATTTACAATATCAATTTTATTATGTATATCAACATTATTCTTAATAAAATAATTTCACTTGCCTCCGCCCAGTCCAAAGGGGCCGGAGGAGTGAGCGGGTCATCCTCTGCGGGCCCAGACCCAGCACTGCCGTGGAGTGGGGAAATGGGGCCCATAAAACTCCAGCTCCAACTCCTCTCTGGGAAGTCGAGACACGCTGCGTATGAAGAGCGTTGAGTCTGATGGAGCCATCCCAGACAGATGAAACAGCGGTCAGGCTTGTCTTCGCGGTGGAGCAGAGTGCTACACGAGCGGCATCCAAAGTGCCCAACACCAGCAGGTGACAAATCTCGGCCAGAATCCATCTTCAATCTTCTCTTGCAATGAATCTTTGGGTAGAATTCTCAGAGGAGCTGAGCTCGGGCAGCTCTGAGAGAAGAAGGGAGTTATGTGGCTTGCAGCCCGGTATTTATAGAGCACCGGGTTCGCGGGCATGTGCCAGGCTGTAGGCATGATTGCCACGGTGACTGGTTTGATCTTTCTCAGAGGCTGGCTTGGCGCCAGAGAGCGGTAACCAATAGCGAAGCCCGTAGGTGGGCAAATAGAATCTGGCCTGGGCAACAGGACCAAAGTTTCAATAAATTGACTGTTACTTTAACTCAAATAACAAGTAGGCTAATATCATCTTCAGCATGCACACAATAAAGGTAAGATAGGACTACACCGCGTTCCAAACTATTATGCAAATTGTGTGACATAAAGGTAAATTTTTTTGTTTTCCAGTGAAACTCATGGATGGTATTTTGTCTCAGGGCTCATTGGGTCAGTGACATCAATCTCAGATAGCTTTTGATTTCAGTAATATGCTAATGCTTCTAATTGAAAAATAAACAAATGACCATTTTCACTTTTTTATAACAATAACATGGTTTAAAACTCTGGAACGGTGCATTGTAAGTTTTTATTTTTGAAAAAATACTTTTAACATTGGGAGGTTTGTTCAATAACATTCAAATTGTTCTCTTGAAAATGAGAAGACTGTCATTTATATTGACAATTTGGCAAAATCAGAGAAAAATATCATTTGCATAATAATTTAGAATGCAGTGTAGTGTTTTATTTTGCCTTTTGTTTTGTTTAGCGTTTTATTTAGTTTTGCCTGTTTTGCTTTGATTTATTTTAACTTGACTAAACAAAGAACCTGTAAATGATGGCACTTGGCTCTCTCCTTGATATACTTAAGTGTGCCTTTATACTGAGGTTCATTTCCCCAAACTAGATTTGAGGTGGCGTTGTTGCAACACTTAAATTATATTAACATTCCAATTTGTTAACTCCTCGTATTTCATATATTTGATGTCTTCTACATGTATAAAATGAGAAAGTAGTAAAAAATGTATGTGCATTTTATGCAAAACTAGATAGAACTGATCAAAATACAAAACCAAAAACCAAACTTTTTTTTTTCCTTCATAGATTTACTGTTCTATTATTGTACTGAGCTATTATTGCTTGTTTCCTTTTCCATTTAAACTGATCCAATGAGGAACTACCCTTAAGTTGCTCATCTAGAACATTCCAACAGTCACTCCCATTTCACTTTATAGAGTGCTGCATTTGTAACTGAGTAAAAGTACACAAGCACTTTTTGCAGTGATTTTATTTGTATTTTTATTGAATTTTATTGTATTTTTATTTGTATTTTTATTGCATGTTTTATTTGCGTGCTTTTATTTTGAAATTCCTTTTACTGTGTGTGCTTTGTGATTTCATTTCCTGTTTTTAATTACCTGATTGCCTACACCTTTTAATCGTTTTCTTAGTGTTTTTAGCATTAGGCTCAATAGTTTTTACCTTATTGATTGTTTTTTAATGTAAATAAATGTATTTTATTGTATCTTCGTTTTATTTTTATTGACACTGCTCCCTAGTCTTTAGATCCTTTTTAGCCTTTTAGTGAGTTCCTAGTTTCTCTTAAATGTTGGTGATGTTGATTTTAGTCTGCTTCTTTTTATATCCATCCATCCATCCATCTTCTCCCGCTTAATCCGTCTGGGTCGCGGGGGCAGCACGCTGCCCATTACTCTGTGCACCAGACCCAGACCCCTATGAACCCCTCTGCAGGTGGTGAGCCCACAGGAGGGAGGAATTCCTTGACGGTCCTTGATTGTAAACTGTTCATAGGGGTAGCAAAAGGAGAAATTCAATTTGTCAACTGGACAGAGTTTATTTGGTTGAATACGTTTCGCAGCTCATCCAAGCTGCTTCTTCAGTTCTGGTCAGATGACAAATTAAATTTCTCCTTTTGCTATGGATTCTACCTGGACGACTGAGGGATTCTACACACTGTTCATAGGGGTGTTGCATGTTTTTGGTTGATGGGGGGAAACCGGAGTACCCATCCAGACACGGGGAGGAAACATGCAAACTCCACACCCGGGGATCGAACCCGTAACCTTCTTGCTGTGAGGCATGAGTGTTGCCACTCAGCCACCGTGCCGCCGCTTCTTTTTATATTGTATCTCATTTTACTCATATTACTCATTTTCCCTAGGGATGTGATGCTAACTGAAAGCACTACTCTGTTAGGGGCTCTGTTAGTTGGGCTTAATCTGAAAATCAAACTCCTAAACAGGACCACGAATGCTCGTATTTATCACAGGCTCCTGAAAAATGTGCTGTTTAAATCCATTTTGTAGTTTGTGGTTTTTGTCAGTGTTGTATTGTGTCACCATGGTAACAGCTGAACATCCCACCAATAGAGATACATGTAGAACACCCCCAGCATGATGTATGAAAAGCAGAACATATTTTGGGTATGTATTGGCAGCTGGTTGGTTGTGTGTGGCTTTTGAAAATAATGAAAAGATTGTCACGCAGATAACCGACACACGAGTACGACTTACGCAAATTAGGAAACGGACTCAACAGGGGCTTTTATTCTTTTGTGTCTCTATAGGAATGAGTCAAATGAAGTCAAACACAAACTTTGCATTTCAAACATGGGTTGAATGCTGCTTTTATCTGCTTGTATTCAGTTGGGCACCTCACTGTTCAGCTCTACAGAAGACTGACCAGATGGGGAAATGATCCACATCTAACATATTGTACCCCGTTCAGGCTTTTTTACCTCGTACACTTAAATATTTGCATTTTGTCTTGAGAAAGGTAAGAGAATTGAACAGTAAGATCCTTCATTGATAGTGTGTATGGGGTTAAGAAAACAGACGTGGTTTAGTCCTGGTTTAGACCTGTTTTAGTCCTGGGTTTGTTCTGGTTTAGACTTGGTTTAGTCCTGGTTTAGACCTGTTTTAGTCCTGGATTTGTCCTGGTTTAGACCTGGTAGAGTCCTTGTTTAGACCTGATATAGTCCTAGTTTAGACTTCATGTGGTACTGGTTTAGAACTGGCTTAGTCCTGGTAAAGTCATAGTTGAGACCTGATGTAATCCAGGTTTATTCCTGGTTTAGACCTAGTTTAGTCCTGGTTCAGACCTGATTTACACATGGTTTGGTCCTGGTTTAGACATGGTTAAGTCCTGGTTTAGACCTGGTTTAGTCCTAGTTTAGACCTGGTTTAGCCCTGGTTTAGTCCTGGTTCAGACCTGGTTTAGACTTAGTTTAGACCTGTCTTAGTTCTGGTTTTGTTCTGGTTTAGACCTGGTTTAGTCCTGGTTCAGACCTGATTTAGACATGGTTTGGTTCTGGTTTAGACCTGGTTAAATCCCGGTTTAGACCTGGTTTAGTCCTGGTTTAGACCTCGTTTAATCCTGGGTTAGCCCTGGTTAAGACCTGGTTTAGTCCTGGTTTAGACCTGGTTTAGTCCTGGGTTTGTTCTGGTTTAGTCCTGGTTCAGACCTGGTTTAGCCATGGTTTAGACCTAGTTTAGACCTGGCTTAGTTCTGGTTTAGTCCTGGTTTAGACCTGGTTTAGACCTGGTTCAGACCTGGTTTAGACATGGTTTAGACCTAGTGTAGACCTGGCTTAGTCCTGGTTTAGACCTGGTTTAGACCTGGTTTAGACCTGGTTTAGACTTGGTTCAGACATGGTTTAGACATGGTTTAGACGTGGTTTAGACCTGGTTCAGACCAGGTTTAGACCTGGTTTAGTCCTGGTTTAGACCTGGTTTAGACATGGTTTAGACCTGGTTTAGTCCTGGTTTAGACCTGGTTTAGACCTGGTTCAGACCTGGTTTAGACCTGGTTTAGACCTGGTTTAGTCCTGGTTTAGACATGGTTTAGACATGGTTTAGACCTGGTTCAGACCTGGTTTAGACCTGGTTTAGACCTGGTTCAGACCTGGTTTAGACCTGGTTTAGACCTGGTTTAGTCCTGGTTTAGACATGGTTTAGACATGGTTTAGACCTGGTTTAGTCCTGGTTTAGACATGGTTTAGACATGGTTTAGACCTGGTTTAGACCTGGTTCAGACCTGGTTTAGACCTGGTTCAGACCTGGTTTAGACCTGGTTTAGTCCTGGTTTAGACCTAGTTTAGTCCTGGTTTAGACCTGGTTTAGTGCGCTCCTCGTCAGCATGTGTGTTCTGTCTCTTTTGTTAAACAGTAAAAAAGTGTGTCCACTCATACATCCTATTTCCTCTATTTAAAAACAGAACATCACATGTCACTCACACACACATACACACACACACACACACACACACATACACACATACACACACACACACACACACACACACGCACACACAGACATACACGTACACACACACACACACATACAGACATACACGTACACACACACACACACACACACACATATATTTAACCTGCAGGCTCCTGTACGCCTCTGTGTGAGCCGAGTTTGCATAACATGACGTTTGGTGGTTTTTGTTCAAATACAAATACCTCACAATGTAATCAGAGAGAGACCGGACTAAACCAGGACTAAACCAGGTATATAACAGGTCTAAACTAGGACTACCCTAACACTAAACCAGGTCACAACAAGGGCTAGACCAGGACTAACTATAGGGCAAAATCTGGGAGAAGGGAAAAAAGATTTAAGACTAAACCAGGACCAAGCTTGGACAAAATCAGGTCTATAACAGGGCTAAACCAGGTCAAAACAAGAGTTAAACCTGGAAGAAAGATAAAACTAAACCAGGACTAAACCAAGACTCAGGATTTGGGAGATGGAGGACGATGTGCCGTACATTTCTGTGGTCTTCCAAAACAGACCACCAGCGCAAAAAGGTAAGGAACACGCCAGAACTGAACTAAAACTGAACCAGGACTGGACCAGGACTCAACCAAGACTAGACCAGGACTGAAACAGGACTGACCAAGAACTTTAAACCATGTTATTGCTGTTCCCTCTCACTAGTTACTCAAAGTTTTTGGATTTAGAGTGATTTGAGTATGTTTGAGTAATCTTTAATCAGAGGTGGAAGAAGCACTTTATTTATTTATTTATTTATTTATTTATTTATTTATTTGAAAGGGACAGTGCACATTAATGAACATATGATACATATGTAAATATGCCAGATTATAGCCACAGGCTAATTTCCATCTGTTGTCCCTGGACAGGTTGATGGTGCCAATTAAAAGGTCACACATACAATAAAACAAGAGAACAATACATTAAGAACACAGATTACACACAGGAGCGATTCACAATCAAAAATAATCAAAAATAATTATTATGTTACTTAAAGGTACAGTGTGTAACTTTTCTAGTGGATAGTACGTCACAATATGGTATTAAACCTCTTTTTCTTGTTTTATTCAATTACAAATGTTTTTATTGCTCAAAGATACCTTGAACACATGCATTCTTCCTATAGTGCAGGTAGACTAGCCTTTCCACAGATCTCACTTGTATCTTGACCTGATGCTTGTCTCCATGGAGATAGACAGGTTTATTGCCAAAACTGTGGAACTTTCCAGGCAAAGCAATAACGTTACCATGGAGACAAGCAAGTGACGGAAAAGTTACATAGTGTACCTTTAAGTAAAAGTACAGATACAAAGGTAAAGTTATTTAAGTAAAAGTATCTCATGAAAAAATGTATTTAAGTAAAGGTATTGAAGTACCCGTTTAAAAATGTACTTTAAGAATGAAAAGTAAAAGTATTTCACACAAGTGTTGTTAATTTTTTTTAAAATGTAGTGATATTGATTAAAAAATTATATATTCGTAGCAACTAATCCATTTCTTAATTTTTCTTATAAATTTTGTGGATTTACTTTTGTTTGCTCAAAGCTGAAGGTTGAATTACAACATGTCGTCAGGATATTGCTACAAACATGGTCAAAATATTTCATAAAATCATTTGAAAAGGCTGATTGAGGAAGACATGGCCGCAAATTCCCCACTTGTTTGTCTCCGTGGAGATGTAGCTTTGCCTGTAATTTTGCACAGTATGGCATTACATCTTTCTAATGCATTTATTCACTTTGGTGTTTTTATTGTTTAGAAAAAAACCTTGAAGGAAAAGTATTCTTATGTGTTTGGACATGTCACCCTCTCCACATCTGACCTGGCAGTAACTTCACCTAACTCCACCACATGCTTGTCTCGGTTTTTGGTTCCTGTTTTTATTAATGAGGAACACTGTTTTACCCCACACCTTCACACTGATGCAATGTGTGCAAACTTCTGTTTTCAATGAGAAACCTCATTAGAAAGTTTATTCAATCCTCCCAAAGATAACTGGGCAGAATAACAGGTGCGCCTCACAGCAACAAGGGACCCGGGTCAGTTCAGAGCATTTTGTATTGAGAAAATATTGCCCCTCTCTCTGTAACTGCTGCTGTCAGGCTCCTCATTTTGGTCTTAAAATGTTCGTATTAACCCGCTCTGCATGATCCTGGTGTTTTTAAGTTTGCTTTTTTTTGTCCATAAATCAATTTCTATTCCTAATATAAAACTAGCTCCAACTTCTTGGGTTTTTTTTTAAAGACAATACAGTAATGTGTATTTACCTTATTGACATGTTTCGGCTGCTGCTGCTGCATCTTCAGAACTGTCCCCGGTGTTGGTGGTGACGTGTCGTATATCAGCAGTTGTTACTTCCTGTAGGCGTGGTCAGCTGTTGTTACTTCCTGTAGTTGTGGTCAACTGTTGTTACTTCCTGTAGGCGTGGTCAGCTGTTGTTACTTCCTGTGGGTGTGGTCAGCTGTTGTTACTTCCTGATGGTGTGGTCAGCTGTTGTTGCTTCCTGTAGGTGTGGTCAGCTGTTGTTGCTTCCTGTAGGTGTGGTCAGCTGTTGTTGCTTCCTGTAGGTGTGGTCAGCTGTTGTTGCTTCCTGTAGGTGTGGTCAGCTGTTGTTACTTCCTGTAGGCGTGGTCAGCCCAATGGACCTGGCAGGTCACTCAGACTGACCACGCCTCCCGTCGCCTGGTGGTCTCTGGAGGAGGGTGTCCCAGGTGTGTGAAAGGAGGAACGCTTTGTCATCACGGTTAATTCTGTCCGTGCCTCGTTTCCTGATTTCACTGTCCTCCCTGATCCAGCGTTTGAACTTGTTGTTTTCCGATCCGATGACCCGTGCCCCATCCCAGTCTATAATGTGGTTATTTCTTTTGCAGTGGTCTGATATGGCAGATTTTAGGTTGTCCTGCAATGCTTTGTCTTTTTGTGTTCTGGTGAGTCTCCCTGATGTTTCCTTTTCACATTCCTTTTGGAGTTCCTTTTTTCGGATATGAAAAGCCCGGCCCCTTTCCCCTATGTACGACGGGAGGCCATTGAAATCAGGAAACGAGGCACGGACAGCATTAACAGTGATGATGGAGTGTTCCTCCTTTCACACACCTGGGACACCCTCCTCCAGAGACCACCAGGCGACGGGAGGCGTGGTCAGTCTGAGCGACCTGCCAGGTCCATCGGGCTGACCACGCCTACAGGAAGTAACAACAGCTGACCACAACTACAGGAAGTAACAACAGCTGACCACGCCTACAGGAAGTAACAACAGCTGATATACGACACGTCACCACCAACACCGGGGACAGTTCTGAAGATGCAGCAGCAGCAGCCGAAACATGTCAACAAGGTAAATACATGTTACTGTTTTGTCTTTAAAAAAGAACCCAAGAAGTTAAAGTACATAAGAAGACAAAATTATTCATGGTTCCTTATTCGGAACCATGATTACAGGACTTTTGCTGATTGGATTAGGCGTGGCCCTGTTTTTCAAGAAAAATCAGAGCATCGAGGCAGCTGTTCAAAGCCCCACTTGGCTGCCCGGATTGATCGGAATGATGGGCAAAGCTGCCGATACTCAGACTGTGACTTTGAGCCGTATCATGGAAAGTTTGGTGGCCTCGCACCACACTTTGGAAAAAACTTTGGAAAACATCTCGGAGAGGTTAGCAACTATGGATCGCAGACTGGATGGAACTTTGGCTCTAATTCGCAACAGGGAAAACATCTAGGAGAATTTTGGCTGCTCTGCATAGAGAGATGACCTTGAGACCAATTGGACAAACAAGAGCAGTGTTTAAAGAATTGGTGCAGCTGCTCGCTCTAAAACTATAACAACGCAATCTTATCTTTTGGCCTCCCCAAGCCAGTACTGGTCACGACCAAGGCCGGGCTGGTGTCAAATCGCCCTGAGATTACAGCGGAGGGAGCCTGGCCCCTCCCTAACCCCCTCGCAGCTTTGTACCCCCGACCGGGTGGGCGGGTCCGTTGTATAAGCGCCGTCAGTGGCTGCAGGATCCGGATGCTGTCTTGCCTGAGTTGGACTTTCTTACTCCTCTCCCCTCCCCTGTTGCTAGTCCTGTGAAATGTTTGTACTGTGTTTTGACTATGTTGCTGATGCTCGGAGGTGTTTTTATTTTGTGCACTCATTCCATATGATGCCCCTGTCAGGAGCATCTTTGGTTTAAAACTAGCACCAAATTGGTCCTATAACTGCTTGCCTTGTGAGCTTCATTTGACTGGAGCCTGGTTGGCCTCCTCTCAGTAAGAGGAGGTTGTGGGTTAGACTCTCGACTTTACGTAAATGTGTTTTTATTTTTCAGCAAATAAAGATGAACAAACTATTTATTCAGAGGTGAACATCAAGCCAGAGTCGGCCGTGCAAGCTCCCAACCACACAGGAGTGAAAACTAACGGAACTGAAGAGCCACGGCCTCCAGCCTGTCACCATAATGGTCAGTATCTGTCAGGTGCTTTAGTCCTGGTTTAGACGGGGTATAGACCTGGTGTAGTCCTGGTTTAGATCTGCTTTAGACCTGGTTTAGACCTGGTGTGGTCCTGGTTTAGACCTGGTTTAGACCTGGTGTAGTCCTGGTTTAGACCTGGTGTAGTTCTGGTTTAGGTCGGCTTTAGTCCTAGTTTAGTTTTGGTTTAGTCCTGGTTCAGTCCTGGTTTAGTCCTGGTTTAGACCTGGTTTAGACCTGGTGTAGTTCTGGTTTAGGTTGGATTTAGCCCTAGTTTAGTTTTGGTTTAGTTCTGGATCAGTCCTGGTTTAGTTCTGGTTCAGTCCTGGTTTAGTCCTGGTTTAGACCTGATTTAGACCTGGTGTAGCCCTGGTTTTGGTCGGGTTTAGTTCTAGTTTAGTTTTGGTTTAGTTCTAGTTCAGTCCTGGTTTAGTCCTGTTTTAGTCCTGGTTTAGGCCTATTTTAGTCCTGGTTTAGTCCTGGTTTAGCCCTGGTTTAGTCCCTGTAGTGATGGAAATTCTGTTATGGTAAATTGTGTTTCCCACTGAGAGTGTGACAACAATGGAGAGTTGTGAATGAAGAAACAAAACCTTCCCGAATTACGAAAAAAAAAAAAAAAAAAAAAAAAAAAAAAAATCTCAAATCTGAAACACACAAACTCAAACAATTGTAGACCTATGTAAACCACATTCAATTTCCCTTTTTAGAAATAATATTTTTAAGCCTAATACATAGTTCTGGATTAGTCCTGGTTTGTCCTGGTTTAGCTCTGGTTTAGCCCTGCTTTAGTCTTGGTTTAATCTTAGTCCTGGTTCACTCTTGGTTTAATCTTAGTCCTGGTTTAGCCCTGGTTTAGTCCTGGTTTAGTCCTGGTTTAGTCTTGGCTTAAATATTAGTCCTGGTTTAGTCCTGGTTTAGTCTTGGCTTAAATATTAGTTCTGGTTTAGTCCTGGTTTGTCCTGGTTTATTCCTGTGCTTTCAGTTAATGCCTGTGTGTGTGTGTGTGTGTGTGTGTGTGTGTGTGTGTGTGTGTGTGTGTGTGTGTGTGTGTGTGTGTGTGTGTGTGTGTGTGTGTGTGCGTGTGTGTGTGCGTGTGTGTGTGTGTGTGCGTGCGTGTGTGTGTGTTTCCTCAGGGGGAGCTCCTGCAGGTCCGGTCCATAACCTGTGCGTCCTCATTGTGCTGGTGGTGTGTCTGTGTGTTCTGCTGGGCAGCGCCGCGGGCCTCATCTACTGTCAGTACACTCTCTGGCCTCTAGGGGCACTGTTTTAATGTCACTTTAGATTTTTGTATTTGTATAGCACATTTCAAAACAACCACAGCTGACGAAAGTACTGAACATGCAACAATAAACCCCAATACACAATAGAACAGCAAGGGAAACAAGATTAAGATCAATTTAGACTAGAATTATTACATAAACAAATGCTTTAGTCCTGGTTTAGTCTTGGTTTAGACCTGTTTTAGACCTAGTGTAGTCCTGGTTACCTCCGCCAAGGAGGTTATGTTTTCGCCTGAGTCTGTCTGTTTGTTTGTTTGTTAGTTTGTTAGTTAGCAAGATAACTCAAAAAGTTATGGACAGATCTTGATGAAATTTTCAGGAAATGTTTCTAATGGTAAATCCAACAGATGATTAAATTTTGGTGATGATCCAGAAGAAATCCTGGATTCTGGATCACTTTGAAAACTGAGCTGCTTGGCGGAGGTCTGCGCTCTCTGAGTGCTTTTCTAGTTTAGTTCTGATTTAGTCCTACTTTAGTTCTGGTTTAATTCTGGTTTAGTCCTGGTTTAGATCTGGTTAAGTCAGGGTTTATTCCTGGTTTAGGCTTAGACCTGTGTGTTAGAGGTGTGTCTTTAGCAGCCAGTGTCTGTACACAGACACTGGAGCTCTTTATACAGAAGTGGAGCTCTGTATACAGAAGTGGAGTAAGCGAGTGTGACGTCTCCCAAAGCATTCGGCTTCGCTCAAATGAAGAGGTTACAGGAACAAGGGATTTTTTTAAAATAGTGACAAAAAACAAAAACAGGATCATGTAGAGCGAGTTAATACGAACATTTTAAAACCAAAATGACGAAGCTCACAGCAGCAGTTACAGAGAGAGGGGCCACAATATTCCAATGTAAGTCAATTGGACCCGGAAGTGCCCGCATGCTCACTCCCTATTTGGAACGCGGCGGCTAGCACATTAGCCATGGCCATTTATATATACAGTCTATGGTCTGAGCAGCCCGGATGAGCCTCGTTTTCATAGGGCCGGTACGGGGCGGTACAGTACGGACTACTCAAGGTTGCATAAAGCGATCCGTACCACCCATTTTAGGGGTCCAAAGTGGACCACTGGAGGTACTACCTTCCAAAGGTTTTTGGGACGCTTTCAGATGCTCACTTTTCTTTTGAATGGCTTAAAATAATTTATGTGAAGAGAGAATATACAACACGCAATTGTAAAATGCATCAGTAGATGGTGCTAGGCCTGTATCTGCAGCCTTAATGAAAGAGAAAGTTCTACTGCAGGCAATTTGAGCCTGTTCAACAAGAGCTTAGGTTAAAGTGTGGTATGAGCTTAAGGGCCTAAGGGAGTCTTTTTCTGCATTATGGTGGATTTCATGATATTCATAAGTAACGGAAAATATTATACAGTACAGTATTTAGTTTTAGAGTATTTGACCTTTCCCCAAACTTTTCTGAATCTAAACTTTGTTATTTGAATCAGAATCAGAGCAAAATTCACAGACTAGGAGCTTGCGTGGATGTTATTAAAGACTTTAGTCCATATTAATATTTCAGTGTCTATATCAACGACCAATCAGCGCTCGGAGAACCTGCGCCTGTCTTCAGAGATGTCCCTGCTGCAGGAGGAGATTGTGAGTCTCAAGGGCCAACGGGCAGAGCTACAGAATCTAACCCACAACCTGAACTGGACCCTCCAAGTCGTCCTGAGCTTCAGCCAGTTCCCCGTCAGTGACTTCTGTCCAAACAAAGGTAAGCGTGAGGTTGTCAAATACTGTTGTCTATGTGAACACGCCACATTGCAACTGTGATGACATGGTTTGTTCACTCCAAGTATTTCCTCTAGAAGCTCTTCTGCCACATTTGCTGCCACATATGGTGTGAAAAGCCTGTAGCATCTCAAATGTCCATAGCTAGCGCCTTAGCTAGCCTCTTCCACAGTCTCCATAGATACAGGAAAAACAAACAGTCCCTTGTGTTCACTCCCTCAAACACTGAACACTAAATCCATTTATTTATTTGTTTATTGCTAAAAACTCTGTACAAGCTTTTCTTATACCTCCAGACCCTGCCCCCCCTCACTCTCCCCTTTAGTCTTCCAGACCCCGCCCCTCCTCCCCCCTCACTCTCCCCTTTAGTCCTCCAGACTCCGCCCCTCCTCCCCCCTCACTCTCCCCTTTAGTCCTCCAGACTCCGCCCCTCCTCCCCCCTCACTCTCCCCTTTAGTCCTCCAGACTCCGCCCCTCCTCCCCCTCACTCTCCCCTTTAGTCCTCCAGACTCCGCCCCTCCTCCCCCCTCACTCTCCCCTTTAGTCCTCCAGACCCCACCCCTCCTCCCCCCCACTCTCCCCTTTAGTCTTCCAGACTCCGCCCCTCCTCCCCCTCACTCTCCCCTTTAGTCCTCCAGACTCCGCCCCTCCTCCCCCCTCACTCTCCCCTTTAGTCCTCCAGACCCCGCCCCTCCTCCCCCTCACTCTCCCCTTTAGTCTTCCAGACTCCGCCCCTCCTCCCCCTCACTCTCCCCTTTAGTCCTCCAGACTCCGCCCCTCCTCCCCCCTCACTCTCCCCTTTAGTCCTCCAGACTCCACCCCTCCTCCCCCCTCACTCTCCCCTTTAGTCCTCCAGACCCCGCCCCTCCTCCCCCTCACTCTCCCCTTTAGTCTTCCAGACCCCGCCCCTCCTCCCCCCTCACTCTCCCCTTTAGTCCTCCAGACTCCGCCCCTCCTCCCCCCTCACTCTCCCCTTTAGTCCTCCAGACCCCGCCCCTCCTCCCCCCCACTCTCCCCTTTAGTCTTCCAGACCCCGCCCCTCCTCCCCCCTCACGCTCCCCTTTAGTCCTCCAGACTCCGCCCCTCCTCCCCCCTCACTCTCCCCTTTAGTCCTCCAGACCCCGCCCCTCCTCCCCCCACTCTCCCCTTTAGTCTTCCAGACCCCGCCCCTCCTCCCCCTCACTCTCCCCTTTAGTCCTCCAGACTCCGCCCCTCCTCCCCCCTCACTCTCCCCTTTAGTCCTCCAGACCCCGCCCCTCCTCCCCCTCACTCTCCCCTTTAGTCCTCCAGACCCCGCCCCTCCTCCCCCTCACTCTCCCCTTTAGTCCTCCAGACCCCGCCCCTCCTCCCCCTCACTCTCCCCTTTAGTCCTCCAGACCCCGCCCCTCCTCCCCCCTCACTCTCCCCTTTAGTCCTCCAGACCCCGCCCCTCCTCCTCCCCTCACTCTCCTCCTGAAATGTGGTTGTGGGTGGAGTTTTAAGTGTTTAGTGCCATTTTAAACCTTTTGAACCCTCACAAGTCTTGCTGTCATTTCAGAGTGTCGTCCATGTTTGGAGGGGTGGCTGCTCTTTGAGAACAGCTGTTACCTGTTTTATGACCACCCCAAACAGTGGAAAACCTGGGATCAGAGCCAGGCCTACTGCAAAAAGGATAGCACCCTCTCTGGCCTGGTGGTTGTTAACTCGCTACAGGAGCAGGTGAATCAGACAGTTTAGCTCTTTAATTTTATTCAGGCTAAGGAGTACAAAGCAGTAATCCAAGAAAGTAAAAAAAGTATTTGCCAAAAGTACTACTCAATAGTAACTTAACATCTGATTTATAATTTTAAGTAAGGCTAGGCGATATGGACAAAAATCTATATCTCTATATAATTTTTCATATGTCAATATAGAATATATACACTATATTGCCAAAAGTTTTCACTCACCCATCTAAATAATGGAAATCAGGTGTTCCAATCACTTCCATGGCCACAGGTGAATAAAATCAAACACCTAGGGCCTGCAGACTATTTCTACAAACATTTGTGAAAGAATGTGTCGCTCTCAGGAGCTCAGTGAATTCCAGTGTGGTACTGTGATAGGATGCCACCTGTGCAACAAGTCCAGTCGTGAAATTTCCTCGATCCTAAATATTCCACAGTCAACTGTCAGTGGGATTATAACAAAGTGGAAGCGATTGGGAACGACAGCAACTCAGCCATGTAGGCCACGTAAATTGACGGGACAGGGTCAACAGATGCTGAAGCGCAGAGTGCGCAGAGGTCGCCAACTTTCTGCAGAGTCAATCATTACAGACCTCCAAACTTCATGTGGCCTCCAGATTAGCTCAAGAACAGTGCGTAGAGAGCTTCATGGAATGGGTTTCCATGGCCGAGCAGCTGCATCCAAGCCATACATCACCAAGTGCAATGCAAAGCGTCGGATGCAGTGGTGTAAAGCACGCCGCCACTGGACTCTAGAGCAGTGGAGACGTGTTCTCTGGAGTGACGAATCACGCTTCTTCATCTGGTAATCTGATGGACGAGTCTGGGTTTGGCGGTTGCCAGGAGAACGGTACTTGTCTGACTGTATTGTGCCAAGTGTAAAGTTTGGTGGAGGGGGAATTATGGTGTGTGGTTGTTTTTCAGGAGCTGGGCTTGGCCCCTTAGTTCCAGTGAAAGGAACTCTGAATGCTTCAGCATACCAAGAGATTTTGGACAATTCCATGTGCCCAGCTTTGTGGGAACAGTTTGGAGATGGCCCCTTCCTCTTCAACATGACTGTGCACCAGTACACAAAGCAAGGCCCATAAAGACATGGATGAGAGAGTTTGGTGTGGATGAACTTGACTGGCCTGCACAGAGTCCTGATCTCAACCCGATAGAACATCTTTGGGATGAATTAGAGCAGAGACTGAGAGTCAGGCCTTCTCGTCCAACATCAGTGTTTGACCTCACAAATGCACTTCTGGAAGAGTGGTCCAAAATTCCCATAAACACACTCCTAAACCTTGTGGACAGCCTTGAGAAGAGTTGAAGCTGTTATAGCTGCAAAGGACCGACGTCATATTAAACCCTATGGATTAAGAATGGGATGTGACTTAAGTTCATATGCGAGTCAAGGCAGGTGAGCGAATACTTTTGGCAATATAGTGTATCTCAATATCTTTTGATGATATGAAAGACATCTTTTCCCTAAAGGCCGATGGTTAAAAATTAAAAAATGTCAGATTTATTTTGACTGTTCCTGATTTAGAAAATCCAACATAAAATAATATTATTGTGCAGATGTCTGTGTAATCCCTCAGGCGTCCAGGTAGGATCCGTAGCAAAAGAAAAATGAATGAATTTGAATGAATTGGGGCTGGACATAAGCATTTTATTGATCTACTACAGCACATAAGTCTCATTTTTCCACTTCTCTTCATTCTCTCAGAATACTTTGTGGCTTTTCTTTTAACTATGTTTTCTCCAGTTTTATATATGTTTGTATGGGTTTGGTATGGGTATGGGTATTAAAGCAGGTGGAAAATGAAAAAACACATTGATTATCCATGTGTTAGCATCCCCTGATGTTAATAACTTTGCTCCTTAGCAGACTTTTATGAGATAAACTACAGTCCACACACCCCTTTCTGTTGTGGGGACACATCGTGGAATTAGCTTGGGACAGTTTCTGAGTGCATTTTGCAATAAATGAGCCAAGTAACATGAAGCTGTCTGCAGCACAGGGAAAAAATGTTTTAAAAAGCTAACTAATTTCCTGAAAATGCAAAATAAAACCTCAGATATCTCCTGGGTAGATGTTCCTGACATTAACATTTATTTATGCACATATTTAAAATAACATGATGAATATGAAAAACTACAGCATATCTGAAGGACAGATAGGCACATAAAAATGTTCAAATCATTTCATATTGTCAACATAAAGCTTTTGTCACTTGTACTTGCAGAGGAATCACAACTTTTGCTCATGTAATATTTCTCAACTAGGAGTAAAAGTATGCTGCTAGGAAAGTAATCTGAAAAGTACAATTTCTTACTCAGTTAAATATAACTAAGTAAATATAACTGAAATCTATACCACGATTTTTTTGGAGCCAGATTTGATCAAGATTCATATCAAAGTTTGTGTCTTTATATTGACTTTTAGAGGCTGGCTCATCTGCTTCTTCTGAAACTTTGCACTTCATTGCACTTGGTCAAACCCACCTGTCATTCACTCATGGCATTGCTGAGGCAGAGTGTAGCGCACAGTACAGTCCTTTTGACACACCTGCAGTACAACAGTTGTAGATCTTGGTGTAAATATTGTGTTGTGATTAACAGGCGTTCATTCATAGCCATATCAAATATTACTATGACGAGTTCCATGGATACTGGATCGGTCTGTCCAAGCAGAATCAGAGCTGGGTGTGGGACGATGGACGGGTGGACACACTGGGGTGAGTTTGCTCTTTCAAGCCACCAGGGGATGCTGTCCTCTTGAGCGTTATGGCATGTTGCATTTATTCAGTAACAGGTGCTTCTATTGCAAAAACAAAAAACACAAAAACAAAACATAAAAAAACATGCATTCATTCTGTCAGCCGTGTTGCCCTTTTGCCATCGTTGGCTCGTCTCCTTGGAAATAGGAACGTTTAATGCCATACTTTAATACTGTATATGTTGATTCCTATGAGAGATGCCAGATCTAAACTGATTCAGTTTAAAATCCTCAATAGACTCTATAGGATGCCGGTTAAGATGCATAGGGTAGGGCTTATCAGCTCAAATCGCTGTTGGAGATGCAATATACAGAGTGGGGGCATAACTTGTATGTTCTTCTCATGCTCTAAAATTAATACCTATTGGGAGAAAATTATAACAAAAATGAGTAATGTTATAGGAGTGAATTTTATCTCTAATCCAACCCTATGCATCTTAAACCAATTGGATTTAAAGGAAAACTATACACTCAGAGAGCGCAGACCTCCGCCAAGCAGCTCAGTTTTCAAAGTGATCCAGAATCCAGGATTTCTTCTGGATCATCACCAAAATTTAATCATCTGTTGGATTTACCATTAGGAACATTTCCTGAAAATTTCATCAAGATCCGTCCATAACTTTTTGAGTTATCTTGCTAACAAACAAACAAACAAACAAACAGACAGACAGACTCAGGCGAAAACATAACCTCCTTGGCGGAGGTAATAAGGCAACATGGGTAAAAGTATCCCTTACTACAGCAAAGAGAGTGATCCTTAAGTATTGGAAGACACCTGAGATCCCGACATACACCGAATGGTTTACAGCTCTACCTGAGACCGCCTCCCATGAGCGCCTTATATAGAAGATTGATGGAAAACTACAATTATTCAATTAGATATGGGAGCCTTTCTTTAAGCAGACTGAATAACCTTAAATATTATATCTAGAGGGAACTAAAGTATTGGCTGGCCAGCGGAGGGGTGGGACGGGATAATAGGTGCACATGGGGTTTAAAAAAAAAATAATAATACATATATATGACAAGCAGGTGGCAGAACCTCCACAAGTTATATAACGCTCTTTTAAAGTGGAACTAAATACTAAATCCACTTTTTTTGCTACTAAACTGTGTATGCGGTGTCTTCTTAATAGCATTATCTACTCTTCCTTGTCATTTTTTAGTTTTTTTGTACACTCCCCCTCACTCTCCCCTTTACTACTTTAAGAGTTTAGTCCCACTTTAAACAGAATTAATCAAATTCACTCATATAATAATACTTAAATATAGTTAAATATATATTATTTTTTATGCTTTTATTGTGTAATATTCTGTGTCGTGTTAGGTTCTGGATGAAGAAGGACCTTGGACAAGCTGGTCCCAGAGTCCTAGTGATCCCGAAGCAAAACCTGACGGAGAGCTGGGATCCCGCACAGGATGCTATGTACAACAAGTTCATCTGTGAAAGCAAAGCACTCATCATCGACTAATACTTGTGCAACTACTACGTATGAAATCAAATGTACAACTACGACTACTGTTACTAATATTACTACTACTATTACTACTACTACTACTACTACTACTACTGCTGCTGCTACTACTGCCACTGCTGCTACAACTACCATTTCTGTGACAAAAAGTATTAAAAATAGAACTAATACTACTGCTAAACTAAACAGACTAAAACAGCTTTTACTACTACAACTACTACTGCCATTTATTACTGCTACTGCTACTACTAATACTACTAATACTACAAATACTACTGTGACTTGTATTACCTCTTTTACTACCATTTCTACTCTGCAACAAAAAGTATGAAAAATAGAACTAATAATATACTACTACGACTGTGACTACTACAGCACCTTCTACTACTATTACTACTGCCAATTATTGCTACTACAACTACTACTGCTACTACCTCTTTTACTAATATCGCAACTAGAACTATTTCAAAAAGTATGAAAAAACAGAACTAATACTACTACTACTACTACTACTACTACTACTGCAGCTTCTACTATTACTATTACTGCAACTCAACTTTCACTCTGTATTTAAACTATTAAGTAAAGTAGAAACAAGAGCAGTGGTACAAACAAGTATTTTTATTTTTCCAATATAAAAATGTAGCATATGTAAACATAGACTCCATGCAGTACACTGTAATACAAATAGATTATTAAAGAGGGGCTATTACACTTCTGTAAACACATAACACACATATTTAGATCACCATGTTACCTTTTATTGTCCATATTAAAATGTTAAAACCTTTGATAAGTTTCAGTTTTGTTTTTGATGATTTTGTCTCCTCTCCCCTTGTTCTCACTCCCCCTTCAGAGCACTATCACTCTAACATGGGGGTCTCCAACCTTTTTCCTCTGGTGAGCTACCTTTACAAAACGAAAATGCCAGAGAGCTGCTCGTTTTAGTTTCGTTTGCAAGAAATTAAATAAATATAAGAGCCTTAGATGGGGTACAGTTTGACTCCCATAAAACATTTACACAACTATTATCCATTTATTAGTGCACAAAGATAGACATGTAAATTATGCATTTACAATGATAATATGCATTTAATTCAATCAAATTTGAGTTATTCAGCACAATACATATCATTCAGAAGTCCCTTGGCGATTTACTCTGAAGGGGGTGGAGACCTCTTCTCTAACACAGTGAGCGTGCATGAAACTACTGCACATCACATCAGGTTTGTGAACTTGTAGTGTATTGTTTTGTATCTGACTTTATGGAAAATGCTGTAAGTTTGTGGGCTAAGACTTGGAAAGGATCATACTGCTTCCCATAAGGAGATTTTGAATAACATGCATGGGTGACATATAAACCTCTTCAGGCATGTTTCTGATGAGGGACAATGTTATAACATAATAGAAACTCCAAAAAGTCCATTTTGCATATTACCCCCTCTTTAAGTGTTAGTTTAACCTGAAAATCCTACATTTCTTTGTGCTTGTACTGACCCCTTGTGGCCAATGTTGGTATCTTTAGAATTAGAATTGCCTAGCCATGGATGAAACACTGACTACACTCTACACATTAATACCAGCTTGATTTTACTGAAGACATGAATATTTAAAGGTGCACTATGTAACTTTTTGGTGGGTTTGTCTCCATGGAAATATTACTGCTTTGCCGGGAATGTTCCACAGTTAAATTTATCTGTCTTGCATTTATTCTATTATTGGTGTTTTATTGCTCAAACATATCTTGAAAAACATGCATTCTTACTGGCTTGCCTCTCCACAGATCTGACCTGTAACTTGGCCTGGTGGCATCTTCTGCTTGACGCCAATAATATTTCCATGGAGACAAGGCACCATCATGTATAGTAGCTAAGTTTGATGTGTTAAAAGCGCAATAGTATAGAGCAGTTTCCAAAGCTGTAAAACATGTAGTGCATAGACTCATTTAATCCTGAGAGTTCAAAGGTCAAACATCAGAACAGAGAAACAAAGTCTAGAGATAGTCTAGACCTGGGTTAGACCTGGTTTGGACCTTGGCAATCCTGGTTTAGTCCAGGTTAAGTAAACTCGAGCTCATCTCCATGTTCATCACGTCATTTTTTTCTTGGGGGTGAATAAACTAGAACACAAGAACTCAATCAGGACTAACCCAGGGGTAAACTTGTCAAACCAGGACTAAAACAAGACTCATCTCAATGCAGTGGGTTCATCTTTACAGTGTGGCCCTACACCGGGACTAAACCAGAACTAAACCAGGAAGGACTATGGTCATGGTCACATTTTTAGCCACTCAAAGTGTTTTACAACAAGGAACCACTCACCCATTCACACACACATTCACACACTCACACACCAGTGTACGCAGACACTAGGGGCGAGGTGGGTTAAGTATCTTGCCCAAGAACACAACGGCAGCATTCATCTGTGGGAGCTGGAAACACATCGCCAACCAGAGATCCATGTCTATCATGGGTCTCTTCTCTGGGACATAGTGATTAAAACTGAGCCAGAACTAAACTATTTCTAAGACACACCTAAACCAAGTCTAAACCAGGTCTAAACCAGGTCTAAACCAAGTCTAAACCAGGTCTAAACCAGGTCTAAACCAGGTCTAAACCAGGTCTAAACCAAGTCTAAACCAGATCTAAACTTACCTGTCCACCCAGAACCGCACGTTTTGACAAAACTTTAAAGACTAGTGGGTCTGAAGCTGTGTCCTGTCTCCCTGATTTCAGAGGGCGTGATTGACAGGCAGATTAACCAATCAGAGAGATGCATGGTCCATTAGTGTCCAAACAAACATGACAATGCTTAAATATAAAAAACAGAAAAAACAACAGAGGACTGAAAAACAGAGCAGATTTCTTTAGAATCAACAATCGAAGTACCAAACTCTTATTTATCTCAGGTAAAAGAAGTCGTTATGAATGAAATAATGTTCAAGTGGAGATGTCTTCTGCATTTGAGAGACACCTGCTACAAATTAGTGGCTGTGGTTGGACATTCCCATGATTGGACGGAGGTTTTTCATGCTCTATGGTCCGATTCAAGTCCCTATGGCGGCTCAGGCAAGGTCTAAAGGCCAATTAATATCTGAGGGACAATTGGTCTGGTAAGTTCAATAATTGTTGTTATCAGGGCTCCAAGCAGTTAACTGCTTTATTGTCAAAACTGTCCCTACTGAGGACATGTCATAGTGTAGATCATATGGGTTAACTGCAAACTGGATTTTAGCCACACGGTTTTGTAACAGAAACATGAAGTACTTTTCCATGATTAAAAAAAAAAAAAAAATCTACTATATTTTTAAAGAAATCACAATTACAATTTTGATTAGTAAAGCTAATATTTGATTTGAATATCTCTCACACACTTTCAGATAGTGGGTGTTGCCTGTACTTGGAACACTAAAAAGAATAGATAAGACACAGCAAACCAAACATATGCAATGGAAACCAACAGAACAGGCAAGCACAATCAAACACAATAGTATGTCCACATCAAACATACAAATAATGGTTCTTGGTTTGATGTTGCACCAAAACGAAGCAAGTTCCTAGTTTGTTACTTCTGACAATGACAACCAAACTGATTCTGATAATGAATAATTAAAGGAAATATAAATATGTTACCAAATCTAAAAGCAAATTTCCACACTAAACACTACACTAAGCATACAAGCTAAAGTTATAAAAAAAATAAATTTAAGCAAGTAGGCTACTAGTCAGTATTGACCATATTAACTTCAACATGTGTAGGATATGTTTTAAAAAGCAAGAGCGGCTCACCGAATTAGGCAACATTAAGGCTACTGCAGGTAGGGCCAATCCCATTTCTAATTTGTACCCCTACCCCTACCCCTTGAAGCTGAGCAACAAGGGGTAGGGGTTGAAAGTCGACCCCTACGAATTGGGACACCCCTTCAACAATCACATACGTCATCTGTAGTCTCTGCCGGCTTTTACGTAAGCAGACACTACAAGCTTTTGCCAGAAATCCAACATGCCGTCTACTTCTTTGGTCTCTGTGGTTGTGGTAGCAGCCATCTTGCCGGTGATTCCCAAGGCATTCTGGAAAATTGCTCATACCCCTCCATTTGGAGTGTGCCTCTGAAAAATCTTCATTTGGAGGGGTATATAGCCCTACCACTTTCCCCTACCCCTCTGCCATAATGGGAACTGGGACGCCCCCACCCCTACACGAGAACACGGAAAGTGGTATGGCCAAGGGGTGTAATGGGATTCAGCCATAAACTCATTCTGAATTTGTACCTCAATCAAAAAAAAATCAGTCCAGTCCAGTGCTTAAGAGTATCTGTGCACACTTTTAGAACTTGACCTGAAATGTTTTACCGTAACAGGAGTTAATCTGGCCTGTTACACTGGAACCCTGTTGCTGTTGTGAAGCGTGAATGCAAGTGACTCAGCCAGAGCCAGAGGAGCAGACAAGGGCGGGGCCAGAGGAGCACACTTACTAATATATTCACAAAAATACTGCTTTGTATCAAAAATATAATTAGATGGATTAACAGTACAGTCACACTTCATTTCGGAGTTTTCACAAAGTACCAAAAACAGTTTTCTAAAGCCTGAACCAAACATAATCATCAGACTCACCACAAACCTGTGACTCTGCTCTGAGCGTGAGGAGCACCTCGTCTCTCACATTTTTAGGCACTTTTCCATTTTTTCCACAGGGGAATGTGTGCAGCTCCTTTAAACAGTCCGCCTCGTTCTCCCTCCTGTTGCCCAAATGACTATTAAACAGTGTCATATTGGTCCCTGTCATGGCACACTCTATGAAGACCCCATTCAGAAGAGCCACTGCAATCCAGGTGCTCGGAGCCAGGAAAGCAAATGTCGAAATCTGAAGCAGCTCATTTCCAAGAGACTTCACTTCACTGCAGCTAACAAACTTTCTTCTCTCTTTGACACAACCCGGTCACCAATTTCCATGTTTTCTTGGACAAAATAAAACCCAGTGTGATTAATGCCAAAGTAGGAACAAGCAAAAACACCAAGCCATAGCTGAAGTTGAGTTGGTTGCAGGGGCATTTGAAAACCACGTCTGAGAAGATCTCTTCGCCCCCTGCAGGGAGTAATGCGACCAGTCCAAAGCTGAGATTGGACTGCCTGTAGGCGATCTTGAGGATGGTTTTAAACTTGCCCATTTCGCTGCAGAGATGAGACAAAAGCTACAGTGAGTTATGGCACTGGCTTGGGTGGTGGCAGTGGTTGTGTCTTCCTCTTTTGAATTGGAGCATGTGACCCCTCCTTCCCTTCTCTAAAACAACAGCAGAAACAGTTTTGGTTTCACTGTTTCATTCATCAGGGAAATCATGTAAACTTAGAATACACTGCAACATATCTAGATCAGTTTAAAGGTGTCCTATGTAACTTTTCAGGTGGGGGTCCACTAGCTACTTGTTTCCATGGAGATGTTATTGCTTTGCCTGGAAACTGAAAAATTAAGCATTGTGCGTATTTTTGTTGCTAAAAATACCTTCCTTAAAACATGCTTTCTTACGGTGAGCGGGCCCACCTCTTCACAGATGAGACTTGTAACTTAGCCTGCTTGCACCACCTTCTTAGAGTTGGCCATTCTGATAAACATTCCAGACTCCATGGAGACAATTGGCAGACTCTCCACTAGAAAATAAAAAATGTAACATTAATGAAATGTATTTCTGTGTGTTCAATAAAAGAAAGCAGCTTAAATGTAGAAAATATAAAATATTTAAATCATACTTAAATCATTATTTCAGTGCTTTTCATTGCTCATGTAAGCTATCTCTGCGATGGCGAAGAGCCCAATAATGTCTCTGCACTGTGTTGTGTGATTTCTCCTGGTCTGGGGTCAGCAGTATGGACAGGGAAAACAGGAATCGTGATGATGGTCAAGGCTGATCACACGGTCCTCATTAATGGCCTTAAAAGCACAAAGAACTGCCTATGTTCCATAACTCATGTAAAATTTGAAAATAATGCATACAAAATTTTTCATGTGTTTCACATATTAAACATTTCACGTTTAAGTTAGTGCAGTAAAATAAAAATAAAATACTTTAATCAACTTGCTATGAGCACGGATTCAGCTCAAACATAAAAAACTCTTGTCAAAATATTAACCAAAATACTAGTTTAATGTCTTAATGTTTTTGATTTGTGTTACAATTAGGAGCCCTCTTTAATAATAATAATAATAATAATAATAATAATAATAATAATAATAATAATAATACATAACACTTGTATAGCGCTCAAAGATGCTTTACATGAAGAGACAAACAAAGGCAAACTAAAGAAATAAGACAGTTAATGAAAGGTGGTTTTAAGGAGATGGGTTTTCAGGGCTTTTTTAAACATGGGGAGTGTGGGTGAGTCTCTGATGTGTTTGGGCAGGGACTTCCAGAGGGTGGGGGCAGCAGCAGAGAAGACCCTGACCCCCCAGGTCTTGTGCTGCGGGGGTCTCATATGGCTTGGGGCCGTCACAAAAGTACGGCAATGCGAGAGAACCCTCTGCTGGTGAGCATAGAAATGACATGATTCACTCCACACTGTGGTGGTGATACTATAAAGCTCCTGCACCCACGTGACTAAATGTGACAGTGATGGATTAGCGGTAATGAATGGCACCAAATCCACTTTTTTGATGATATCGTAGATAATGATTTATTTAAAAAATAATCAGATTTAACATGGTGTGATTTTTAAGAGAATAGATCGTGTAGGTTCCACCTTAATTCTGCAAAATCTGGACATCTGGTTTATTTTTCACCTTCTTATATCATCAAAAAAAAGGTCCTTGGAGATGTTTGTGAAAAATAAACTTTATTATAAAGCCCTGTAAAGTAACATTTACTGACACTTTAAATGCTGTGAAAATAGTGAAATTACAGTGCTCTAACTAATGTGCAGATGTTGTAGCTACATAGCAGCAAAATCACTCATGTCAATGTAATAAACACACAAAAATCATTCATTTAACTTGAGTCTGTGATTTTATTTTCTACAATCCACATTTCTAAGCAAAGTTAAAACATATCAACAGTGTTAAACAAAAAGCAATGCTAATCGACAATACACAAACTTACAGTTTTTGAATCGTTATGAGACTATGTTTAATCATCCAAATTAAACCAAATAAAGAAAAAAATATTGATGTAAAAAGACATTTATAGCTTAATTAATCATGTCCAGTCTGATTAAAATTAGTAAAAGGCTCAGGCTTTTTTCTATCTTTGATATGTGTTCATTTTGGTGCAACAATAATGCACAATCTCTGAAACTCCCATGAAGTTTGTTCATTGCAGCCCATGCATGGCCCATGATATTAGTTTCTATGGGGATTCTCAGTCGCGACCACTGCCAGTATGGGATTTGGAGGTGCATGCTGGGATTGCATGATGACAACTGCAGGAGCTGCCCTGGGGCAGACTGTGATATTACTGTTGTGTGGATTGTGTTCACTGCCACCTGGGCCAGGTCTCTCTTGAAAAAGAAATTATGAATCTCAATGGGCCTCCTGGTTAAATAAAGGCAAATAAATAAAATAAAATGTAGCTGACATGTCTTGCTTAAGGACACAACAACAGGTTTTGGTACTGGTGCCCTACTGGGTCACCTGAATTTCCAAGTGGTCTCCCATCCAAGTACTAACCAGGCCCGACCCTGCTCAGCAAAAGAGATCTGACGAGATCAGGCTTTGAGAAGGAGGTTTGACAACTGGACCACTTTTATTATACTGCAACTATTTCTGCAACAAAGTGTGAAAAATAGAACTAATACTACTACAACTGTGACTTCTACAACAGCTTTTACAACTACTACTACTACTACTACTACTACTACTACTACTACTACTACCAATTATTACTGTAACTACTTGTACTACACAACTACTACTGCTATCTCTCTAATAATAATAATAATAATAATAATAATAATAATAATAATAATAATAATAATAATAATAATAATAATAATAATACACTTTATCTGTATAGCACTTTCCTAAACAACTGTTACAAAGTGCTTCACACAGAAGCTGCACAATACAAAAACAAAATTATACATTATTAAAAGCACACATAAAAAAAAGCCTGTGAATATAAAAAAAAGTTTTGAGCAATATTTAAAAAGCACATAAGTTCTTGACCTGGTGTAATTCTAAAGGAAGCCCATTCCATATAAAAGGGGCTCTGACAGAAAAGGCCCAATCTCCTCTTGTGCCAATTTGAGATTTGGACAGAGCCAGCAAAGATTCTCCGCTGGACCTCAACGTTCGGTATGAGATGTATGGGGTTAGGAGGTCACTCAGATACCTGGGTGCCAGTCCATTTAAGCATTTAAAAGTTAAAAGTAAAATCTTTAAAATCAATACAAAACTGGGTAGCCAGTGAAAAGAAGCCAGGACTGGTGTGATGTGCTCATGCCTCCTTGCACCAGTCAGAAGTGTTTTGGACAAGTCTGTAGTAGAGACTGGTTTCAGGCTGGTATACACTGCATTACAGTAGTCCAAACATGAATAAATAAAAGCATACATAACTTTCTTGGCATGAGTTAAAAATGGCTCAATCTTATAAATTAATTTCAGATGATAAAAGCAGGACTGGACCACACTATTAAAAGTCAAATTACAGTCAAAGAAAATGCCAAGATTTCAACTGGAGAGCACCCTAAGCTCTACAGCAGTTAAAAGATGGAGGTCCAATCAGGATTACTTCAAAAAGCTGGTTGGCTAGTAACTATCTTATAACAGTTCAGGAGATTAGAGTAGTTAAAATTGGAGGAGTGGATGGGCAATGAATGGGCAAATATACAGTACTTGAGTATCATCTGCACTGAAATGGTGTGACATGTCGGTACGTTCTATCAGTTGTCCCAGTGGCAGCATAGTGGAGTGGGCCAAGGACGGAGCCCTGTGGTACACCATATCTGAGACTGGTTGAAGAAGATATACTCGTCCTTCCTACATGGGCTAGCTAAAACTCTCATGGCTAATGATTGGCAAACACATTCTATACAAGTAAATCTATTTCTGTGGTAAGTTTCTCATTAAATAATCCTAGTTTGAAAGTAGTTTGGAAAAAAAAAACAGAAAGATTGCTCAGGCTGCGTTCTTTCAGCCATTCGATGTTCTACATTGAATCCAACGTAAGTCAGTGGGAGCCAGGGTCAGAAGGAGCCGGAAGAGCCGCATGCGAACTTCCTATTTGGAACGCGGTGGCTAGCGCGTTTGCTATGTCCATTTAGTATATATACAGGTAATTGTCCATACACCCACCTCCTCTCCTGCAAGGAAAGAGACGTGGGTACCATCACTCTGTTTCCCTGTCTACCAACGTTGCCAGATTTTCAGAGAGCAACAAGCAACCAAGCCCTACAAAAAGAAGCCCCAGACAGACACAGCTTAACTAGTGCTAATGAGATGTGCATATTTTTATTTGCATATTTAACATCAATAATGACTTTAAAACATGAAGAGCTAGTATTTCAGTCATTACCATAGACTGTATCAGGCCATTAATGAGTCTACTAACCTGAAACAGAACTGAAAAAAGATTCAACCATTCAACATTATGAAGACATATTCGGCTTTTTTCTGCTGGTTTTTATAGTCACATATGACCAAGCTTTGGACAAATTGAGAGAGAACTGTCATTGCTGTGGTGCCTCGAAGAAAAGATGAACATGTCCAATATTGGTTCTGTATAAAGTTTCATAAGGGAAGAAATGGGAAACAAAAAATAAGGTACTACATTTTCTTTGTCAGAAGTAGAAGTTGCACCGTGTTTGGGCCCACACATGCTCAAGGATCTGTTTGACCGGCTTAATCCTCCATGTCAGTCTGAAGCCAAGTCCACTTATGAAGTCTGATCTCTGCATCCACCTGAAGTCACATACAAATAAACTTAGACTAAGACAAACTTTATTGATCCACAAGGGAAATTATTTGGATACAGCACTCACTCATCACAATACAATATAATAAATAATATGTTATGTTGTTTTTAAAGAAGACCTATAGTGATTGTGTCGTAAATAGTTATCATCTATGACACCCGTGGATCATTATGTTATGATTGGCACATTTTAAATCACAATATTCATGTACAACGACTTCACAAAAAAAAAAAAAAAGTCCTCTAATAATATTTTTTACTCGACTTGTCATGGTCTACTTCTGTGTCAAATTTCATGATTTTACGTGTAATTTTTTTTTGGCATCATTCCTATACCCTAATGCAATTTTTTCGTGTGTGGGGGTGCTGATGCGCCATTTTATTGATTTTTGGAAAGTGGAAATGCCCAAAAGTTAGAGAAGTGCGAGTTTTAGTTTTCGTACGTTTTTGCCACTGTACACTAGGTGAAAAATGGGTGGGTTGGTTAGGAGAAAAACTTTCTGATACAAGAACAATAGGCTTCATTCATGAAAGGTTCTTCCGAACATTTGTGGCATTCACAAAACTTTTTCTTAACTGAAAATGTTCGTCTGGAAGAACAAATCCTACAAACAGTCAGGAGCACTTGTAAGAACAACAATTCTATTGTTTTAGAATATTATTACTCTGACAATGCAACAAAAATTCAGATTCCTCCATGATTCTGAGTTTTATATTTTGTTAATATGTGATCCAATAACATGTGTTCTATTGGGTCTAACAGACTTTATACAGGCTGCAGTGTCCCAGCCCCAGTGTTCTCCATATGGGCCAATGTCACAGGCCTGCGCCTGGTCATACCCCCCATCACCCCCCATGACCAGAGCGCACACTTATACACCCCTACCCCAGCCTCCCTTCCTTGCTATTTACCGCAGGCCCGCAATCACGGAAAGCGCAATAAATACGTCGAAAGCACCTGCTTATTTCAAGTTTATGACTTAAATATTCCCTCAGTGTGCTCAGTTTGGAGTTTGTGAGTTTGAACATTTGAAATCGCCGCTGAAGCTGTCAAACAGCCGTATTCTGTAAACGCGCTCCACCTGACTTCCTCAGTCACTCTCTCCTTCGCACTTTCACCCGCCATAATACCAAACCCATATTGGCCATATTTGGAAGTTCAGAGGGCGTTTCTAACCAAATACATATTAATTTTCTGTTTAAATGAAATGTAAATGAGCGTGGAGGTGTTCATAGCTTGGTGTTGCCGAATTAGGCGCAACTGTCACTTACGGTGTTACCGGGAAGAAGAAGGCCTGTATGTGTGTTGGGGGTAATGGGGGTGTAGCAGGGGTCGCAGGTCGCCTAATTTTGGGAGCGCCGGTCTGAAAAGATTGTGAACCCCTACTCTAGTAGTAGCAGCCCTAATCATACAGATTTATTGTAATAACTAGGGATGTAACAATAACTAAAATATCGTGATATTTTATCGTCAAAAGTTAGACGAAGCTGAGCAGAACTGCCAGAAGTAATTCAGAAACCTGGCAACCTTTGAGAGCCAAGAGGACATCGACAGCATCCAGAGACCTGCGGGGCTGATGGGGAAGGCTGGGATTGGGCTGAGGGATGAGCCTTCTACCTGGCAACGCATGGGTATACTTCCCGGAAGTGGTCATAGACAGGGGAAACCAGCCAGAGCCAGTTTACCAGTTGGGCTTTTCTGGAGCCTAAAACTTTTTTGGGAGCATGCTGTGTCAATATAGATGCGTTAGAATTCTGGTTAATCTGGATAATGACTGTGAAGCGTTGCTACCTTCTGTCTGTGTCTCTAGTAAGAATACCTTGCTTCACATTTGCATCGTAAAGGATGGGTTTGGTAGGTCAGCAATATTGTCAGTGAACCAGAAAAATATAGGTGCTTGGTGTGCCTGTGATAGTATTTTAAAGGACTATGGATTAATCATGCAACATTTTCTTGTCTGAGCTTTTAAAGGTGCATTGTGCAACTTTTTCGTTGGAGCCTGTCACCTGCTTGTTTCCATGTCTGGAATGTTCCATAGTATGACATCAAACAGCTCTACCTTACATTTATTCAATTACAGGTGGTTTTATATCTCAAAAATATCTACAAAAACAGCGGGGTCGCCTCTCCACAGATCTGACCTATAATGTGGTCTGGTTTGCGTTCCATGACGATAGAAAGGTTTAATAACATACTGTGCAACATTCCAGACAAAGCAATCACATCTCCATGAAGAAAAGTATTTTACAGACCCTCCACCTGAAAAGTTACACAATGCACCTTTAAGGAAGACATACAATTAGTACTGAACTAACTATTTTGTTTTTTGTAAACCACAATATTGATCTAAAGTGGCTTAAAGGCCCTGTACCCAATGCTTTTCCTATGTATTTGAATAAAACAGGGTTCCTACAGTTTGCTTGAAATGATTTTCCAGGAGATTTTTTGTTTTAGTTCTGTTTGAGAGAAAAACACAGCCTAAATGTGCAGGGTTTGTGTCTTAAACATGTGTGAATGAAACAACCCAACTCCAGGTTTGTTTGTGATGAGGAAATAACACAGATCAGAAAACAACGTAATATGGGCCCTTTAAGCAATTCTTTCAGTACAGTTTCCGCGTCTTTACTTGAGTCTGTTTGTTCAAACCCTTGTGTAGATTATGGATCTGAAAATATGAATGAAACACATCTCCTCGCTTCACTGTGATGATAGCTGTCATGACTGAAGTGGTCCCCATGCGTCCAGATGGTCCAGATTAGAGCCATGGTAGTAAAGTGGAGCCCGCTGCTTTGGGGCTGCTCTGTGGGGCTGCTCTGTGGGCGCACACAGAGGCCAGTGGAGAATAGAGTGGAGTGACTTACCTGCCTCAGCTGACACCCAGAAAGAGGAGATCTATTGCAGTAATAAATAACGGCTGTGTGCTGCCAGGCTCCACTGATGCTTTACAACTGGCTGTAAAAAATCAAAAGGCAGCGTTGCTTTATTTGGCGTTTAGTGCCTACCATTTGGCCATGCCATATTTGGCCGGTGCACAGGGGTTACATGTGAGTCGAGTTAGGGACAGCTAACCCTGACCTGGGTGCAGTGGGCGCAGAGGGGTCACCCAGAGGACCAGTGTAAATCACACTCTTCCGGGTTCAAGCTCATCTGGAGGAGTGCTTTTAACACACACTTTACGAGGGGCTCCACTTGGGCAGATGGGACTGTCTCTCTACTATCAATCTTGTTTTTTAGCTTTTAATGTTTAACTCCTTCTCTTCACTCTTTTTATCTTTACTGTATTATTTGTCTCCTTTGACTCGTTTAATCAAATCAATTTTGTAAAAACAAATATGATTCTAGTGAAGGTGTGAATTATCTCATGACATCACAAGGTGGAACAGAGTGTTTTCAATTTGAGAGAAGAACTCAGCCTAAATATGCAGGGATTGTGTGTTAGACAGTATGAATGAAACAAAACACAACTCCAGGTATATGTGTTTATGTGTTTTAGATGAGAACATTATAACATAGATCAGAAAATAGCGTAAGATGGGACCTTTAAACACAGAGACATATTTGTATTGGTAACACAAACTGAGGCAAAATATACTGAACTAAATATGTATATATATATATATATATATATATATATATATATATATATATATATATATATATATATATATATATATATATATATATATATATATATATTAGTATATTTGGCAGTCACTGTAAATTGTGAGAGTTTATGCCAGTTTATAGACTTCGACAGACTTTATTGATCCACAAGGGAAATGACTTGGACACAGCAGCTCACACATTACAATATATTCCAATAACACAGAGTAAAAAATATAAAAATGGCAATAAACTAAATAAGTAGCAATAAAAAATAGCAAGAGACTGGTGTCAAATAAGACATATTTATATAAATGTAGGTACAAAAGCAGACTATAGTAATATAAATACAGTACATCACAATTATATACAAGAGGTCGTAAGGAAACAGTGCAAAGATGATATGAGGATTGACAGGCTTATCTGTTCCATAAGGATGAGTTGTTGTACAGTTGTAGGGAGTATTATCTGTTCCATAAGGATGAGTTGTTGTACAGCTCTATGGCATGGTATGAATGTAGTCCTGTATCTCTCACTGTTTAATATTGTAGAAATGCGTCATATGGACAAAATGTTTTGAATAATTCTCTTAAGTCCAGATTTATTTGTTAATAAAATTGTGCAGTTTTTGTGTTGGAGAGAAAATGGAGTCTGGGTTTCTAAGGCAACGGAAACCAAGGAAAGAGTTCCAGTAAACAACAAACAAAGTTATCTAACCGCAGATATTCAGTTTAAATTAGATTTATATTTTGGTACTTTGCTGTTTGCTTTCTTTGCTTGATTCTCAGTGTAAAAGTATAAAAACACTGACACGAACGTTAAAGCCTCAGTATGTAACTTTCTGGTGTGGAAAGTCATGATGGAGATGGAGATAGAGGTTTTAAGACATACTGTGGAACATTATAGCCAAGGGAACAACATTTCCATGGACACAAGCAGGAAAAGCCCCTCCTCCAGGCCAAAGAAGAGTCAGATTTGTGGAGATGCGAGCCTTCTCAGTTTTTCAGTGCAATAAACACAACCATAATGAAAAGAACATGCTTTAGTTTAAATTTTTTGTCGAAAAGGTTAAATACTGGGGCTTTAACCTAATGTTACAATTTTAAAAGTAATATTGTAAATACCGCATTACAATATTAAGTATAAAGGCACTGTAACAGATTTTAACGGTCTCAAAAAAAAAAAAAAAAATAATTGCTGTGGTCCATGCTTATTCCTTACTTTCCAAACACATTCAGAGCATCCCAATTCTTCACTGTGATGAGTTTATAAGTGGTTTTCTCAGCTTTCAGGTTAATGCTAACAACAACTAACATGCTAACAGCGCACTTCCTGGTTCGCGGACGATAAAAACGCTCAGACAACTCGCATCGGTCTCATTTTAACCCCATAGAGCTGCGTTTTCAAAATACTGGGACAAAACATGTTTTTTTACTTTATTACATGGGAAAAACCCGGTAGTGCCCCTTTAAATAAATCATCTAAGCTGTTACTATGCAGTACTTCAATCTTCCCCATAGTGCGTGTGTGTAGTTTTTGAGTGATGACTGCGTCTACGAAAGTGAGATGACATACGGAGCGGAGGCTGAAAACGGGGCGGATGGGCCGGGGGTGTGAGGAGAGATGGGAGGTAGGGGGGGTCCGGCGGGCTCCAGGAATGCCTCTCATGGCTGTCCTCTGGGTGACCCGGTCTCCTGGAGTGTGGGAGACACAGGCTGTAATTAGCCCGCAGTAACATTGGAGCTAACCCCGTGCCTCACCGGGTTAGCAGTGGCATTGAAGGAGCCCAAGTGTAGCTCTGAAAACACGAGTGGAGCTGAGTTTGACAAAAATAAGACACATTTTACCAGTTTAATCAAATATTTACTTACAATTTCATGCTATTCTGACTTAAAGGACCTCATATCAGATTTTTTCCCTCATTTGTTTGAGCAAAAATCAGCTGTCACAACCATAGACTGTATAAAGAAGTGGACAACGGGAGTGTGCGAAATAAAAACACCAGGATCACGTAGAGCGGGTTAACACGAATATTTTAAGTTCAAAACGAGGAGCTGTCACAGAAAGAGGGGCGACATTTTTTCAATACAAAATACTGTTTGAGATGCGGCAGCCAGCGGGTTAGCTATGTTCATTTATATATGCAGTCTGGTCACAATGCAGGGCATCAAAGTTGTTTAAAGTTTTTCAGAAAAGCTGGATTTGACAAAAATAAGAAAATTATAATTATTAACTTTGACCTGTAGCTTAAAGGGCTCATATGACACTATTTTCTGATCTATGTTATAATGTTGTTTCCCCATCACAAACAGACCTGGAGTTTTGTTTCATTCACACATGTTTAACACACAAACCCAATCAGAATCTCCATACACCTTCACTAGAATCATTTGGATAATTTCAGACGAGGAATTGCCAATCTCTACTGAAAAAAGGTAAAAGTTAGCTCTTAACGTGAAAACTAGAATTACTCAAACGTGTGAATGAAACAAAACACAACTCTGGGTCTGTTTTTGAGGAGGTAACAAGATTCTAACATGACTTAAAACTCACAGGAGTCCGTTTTGCGTAATACAGGACCTTTAAGCTAATTTCGTCAAATGCATACTGGCCATTTCATCCTATCTCAACTTAATAAATGACTTCCATTATTTCAAGTGTTTCCAACCCTCCGCCCACCTGCTCCTCTCACTGACCCACTCTGTCTCCTTCATTTCATTACGGGATGTCCGGGCTGTAGATACCTCTCACTTAGAGTCAGAAACAGCCAATTAACAAGGACAGAAATGAAGAGAAACGCCTGATAAAAAGTATTGATTGCGGAAAGAGACACTTGATTTTAATCACGGATGCCAATACCGCTACGGTAATGACCACTGCTTAAAAGGCCCTATATTACGCTGTTTTCTGATCTGTTTTTTTCTGTTCTAATGTTGTTTCCTCATCCCAAACAGACCTGGAGTTGTGTTTTGTTTCATTCACACACGTTTAACGCACAAATCCTGCATAGTGATACTTGAGTTCTTCTCTCAGACAGAAAACACTCCACTGTTCCACCTTGTAATGTCATGTGGTAATACAGGAAGTGCTCCACTGTGTTTTTAAACTCCACAAACCTTCATTAGTCATTTGGATAATTTCAGATCTGGAATTGCCAATCTCTATCTGTGTAAAGTCTGAAATCCCTCAGTCTTCCAGGTAGGATCCATATTTTAATTTCGGTCTAGACTTTTTTCACGACAGCGCTGTAGGGTTGTGGAACTTCCGATTAATGGTTTTCTATGGCAAAATGTGTGTGTCTGGCATATTCTCCACCAGCTTCATAAATCTGCCCCATCACCAAATCTTCAACAAACAAGGTCCACAAAAGATAAACATTCTTCATGATGAATTTATTCACAACTATCAAGGGAAGACGAAAGCTTAAAGGCAAACGACAACTAGTATGAGCAAAACTAGCGCTATGGTAATGAATAAAACATAAGTAACTTGTTAACTCACACTCATTCTAGATTTAAAATAAAAAATTGATTTCATGATGTCGATATTGTGCAGTTTGAATGCTGGACATGTCATCTGTAAACATCTGTAGCATTCAAACTGCACAAATCTATCGATCTATGCTAATATCTACATCATGAAATCGATTTTTTATTTTAATTCTAGAATCAGTCTGAGTTAACAAGTTACTTATTAATGAATTACTTATTACTTACGTTATTCATTACCATAACGTTAGTTTTGCTCAGAAGTAGTTCATTAATGCTAGTCGTTTTAAAGTTGCCTTTAAGCTTTTCGTCTTAAGCTTTCGTGTTCATCCTTTGTGGACCTTGTTGGCTGACGATTTGGTGATGGGGCAGATTTATGAAGCTGGTGGAGAATACAGGAGACACAGAGATTTTGCCATAGAAAAGAATGAACCGAAGTTCCGCAACCCTACGGCGCGGCACTTCCGGCTGTTGTAAAAAAAAAAGTCTATTATCTCTACTAAACTAAAGGTAAAAGGTAGCTGTTGACATGAAAACTACCACTTCATGACATCACAAGGTGGAACAGAGCATTTAGATCGCTCAAACATGTGTGAAAGAAACAAAACACAACTCCAGGTATGTTTTTGATGAGGAAACAACATTATAACATAGTTAAAAAATAGCCTATTATAGGCCCGTAATTGTAATAGTATACGCATCCCAGGCTGAAGTATTCAAGGATAACTGCTTTTCTAGACCAGGAATTCGATGGTTTATGATGCATGCTTTGTACCACCAATGCCAGACGTTATATTGTGCACATAACAAGGTAATAAAGTAAAAGGTCCCATTGTTTCGCAGTGGTTCCCAGGCCTTGACCACTGCAGTCTGTTCAGAGCTCGGTGTGTGTCTGTGTGTCTGCTGGGAGACACACACACACACACACAGAACTGTTGAATGGTGATATATGGCGGTGGATGTATGGTGCTGTTGTGATGTTCTGGAGGAGGATGTGCGGAGCTGGGTGGTGCAGAGCTGGGTGGTGCTGGGGCTGAACACAAGGCAGCCTTGTGTGGTGTCAAGATGATTTCGTAGTGGTCATGGTCGGAATCTGACTTTCACATAGTTAGAGCCTTAGAGGAACCGTCTGTGAGATTCTGATTTAAATTCCCATAAACATGACCTAACTGTGTCCGCAGATATGAGGTAAACATGTTCAAATCATATATATCTTTTACGGATAACAAGTGTAATGCTGATTTATTCTTAATTATCTGATGGTCACTACCTAAACCCCAGCCCCAGCCAATCAGAAACAAACTTGTATGTGTCTGCAGGTTAAGGCTCTGGGGACAAAGGTTCAGTTGTGATTTTTACAACTGTAATGCTGAGTTCACACCGCGGCGTCAGAGGTTTACATGCAAAGTCTACGGAGAACGTGCTTCTCGGCTCGTCCCAAATTTCCATGGCACATTTCAAGCTTTACACAGCGCATCCAAACATTTGAATTTTCGGCTAAATTGGCCACGTGATGAAAACTTTCAAGCGTCTCCTCTCAAATGCAAAGGCTCCAACTTGAGGCGTTTGGCACCATTTTGACGCCGTGTGACAAGTTACAACATATTGGAAATATAATGCTTTTGATAGAACAGCTTAATAATGTGATAAACAACCTTATCTTAACCTAGACTTTGGCTGTGTCCCGTTACTCTGTCTTACCCCTTCCCCTACCCCTTTATCTACATCTTTGTCTTGCCCCTCGATATCGAGCTGTGAGGTTCCCCTAAGAAATGGGACACCACTCGATTACCGTTTGCTTCTGTTAAGCAAATTGACTTCACACTGATTTCACCTAAAAAGTGCCATGTCAAGGATTATCGGGTACCTCGGCTCGACAAAAAACTAGCTTGTTTATACATGAAAGTTCGATGAAAACGATAACGTCGGCTAAACAGACATTACTACAATTAAAACCGCAACAACAGTTCACTAAAAGTAACGTAGAACATAAGCGTCATAATTGTAAACCTGCTAAACTGTTAACTGATATTTACAACTGCTGAAAATACATTTATGAGACTCCTTGGCTGGTCGATGTGACGCTCCATCCTGATCCCAACACCTGCCTGAGCTCATAGGCCGACCCCTTCGTTTCAAGTCTGGTCCAGAGCTTACTTCGTTTCAAGGGGTATGTAGCCCTAGGTCGTGGCCCTAGCCCGTGATCAAAATTAGAATTGAGACACCCCTTGCCCTCACATGAACGCACAAAACCAAGGGGTAGGGGTAAGACGAAGGGGTAAGACAGAGGAATGGGACGCAGCCTTGAACTGGCCTTGATCTGAAACTACCACAATTGGTCCAAAAACAAGAGTAACATAAGCCTATTACACTGACATGAGGTCAGATTATAATGAGACCCACGAGTCCAGCTCAGGTGAAACTATATAAAAGACCTCCATGTGGCCTATTTAAACAAACATGTTTATGTGTATGTTATAGTACATGGGTCTGCACCAACAGACAGTTAGGCTGTGTTCTGCCTGCAATGATTATTTTAGCAGGACACATATTACCATTGTTTTTAATAAGTCAACTATAGTCAAGTCATTATCTGTATTGTATATTGTGATACTGTAAACACATTTAAATGGTTAAAATAACATGGTTAAGATATGCTGAGTAAAGAAGTAAAGAGTTGCAAATAAATGATTGATTTTCTTTTTTGACTCAGTTTATGAAACGCTGTTTAATTAACTCAGAACAGACGGTGGCTGAGTGTGTGGAGAAAACTATGTGAATCTTCACTGTGAGCTGTCGTGTTTGGATTTGAACAGATTACACTGTACGAAGCATAGACAGAAACAATCTAAAATGTGAAGATTGGTTCATTTTTGTGGATATTGAGTTATACACAAATATGCACATATGTGAAGATTGCTGTTGACAGCACCTCATGACATCAGCTGCCATGAAAAGTGCTAAATGTGACTAAATAATTCAAGGCCAATCCTGCATATAAACTGTGAAATGAAACCCTGCATAATATCCATATGCTAACTATTTTACTGTCTTTGTCTCATAGTTTGTAAAGGAAAGGACATAGCTAATCTGCTAGCCATCGTGTTCCAAATCGGAAGTCAGCATGGATGCACTTCTGGCTCCATCAACTCTGGCTCCAGTTCACTTTATATTGAAAAATTGTCACCCCTCTCGCTGTAACCGCTGCAGTGAGCGTCGTCATTTCGGTCTTAAAATGTTCGTATTAACCCCCTCTACATGATCCTGGTGTTTTTATTTCACTATTTTGTCCATAAATCAAGTCCTATTCCTAAAAAGGAACTCCAAATTCGCCCCTACAACTGTCAGCCTCTGTGAGCTTCATTTGACTGGAGCTGAACGCTATGGTGACGTCACGTTCACTTAGTCACTTCTTTATACAGTCTGTGCTTCAGTCATCTTTCATCAAGATTGAACTGAAGTTACTGAACCTGGTTATTTTTGTCTTATTTTGAAAAGGACATCCTCTGTAAACATTCTCTGGTTAAAACAAGCTTTGAAGGAAGTTCTCAAGGAATTCCTCAATATCCTTTCAACAGCCTTTGTTTTGGTCGATTAATATTCTGTGAAAGTAGCACAACAGAAAGCTCAGAGCCGGACAAACCGAGCAGCAGACAGCACTAGTGATGAGACTATTGGCTCTTTTAAGGGATCCAAATCTTTTGGATGGGTTCATTTCAAAGAGCCATTCAAAAGACTGGCTCTTTTTATATTGATTTACATGATAGAAGCCAATGTGAGAACACATTTTATCGACAAACTAATCACAGAAATAAATGACCAAGCCCAGAGAGTGGGAGTATGTTACTGTTTGTAATTATACATAATCTTAATAAAAAAAAAAGTTGAACTATAATAATAATCAATTAATAAAAAAAAAAAAAAATCACATCAGGACAAAGCAGAGTTGTGAATGAGTCGGCTCTTTTGAATAGTTCCTTAATGTGAACTATTGGAACCAGATCTAATTTTTTAAAAGAACCGGGAAAACACACCACCTTATGATGTCATGTAGTAATACAGGAAGTGCTCCTCTGTGTTTTTAAACTCTGAACAGCTTCACTAGAATCATTTGGATAATTTCAGCCCTGGAATTGCCAATTTCTAGATAAATGGTAGCTGTCAACTTGAAAACTACCACTGCATGACATCACAATGTGGAACATTGTAAGTATTTTGAGCTTTGGAGATGTAGACAGACTAATAATAAAGGGCTACTGAATCATGAATGAAACAAAACGCCTCCAGGTAAGTTTTTGATAAAGTAACATATTTTAACATGGCTTAAAGCTCACAAAAATCAATGTGTTGTACTATAGGAACTTTAAAATGAGTTCTCAACTGGTTTCTGTTGTGCTCCAAAAGATTCGGATCCTCTAAAAGAGCCGAAAGTCCCACCACGAGCCGAGGAGGCGCGCGAAGCCTCTCTCTTCTCCCTGCGCGCTGGTGACGTCACGGCGCGGCTGGGTCACGCGAAGGTCAGCTGCAGCGAAGACGGTTCACGCAGAGTTCACCCATGGCGCCCGCGTTAGGTAACTCCACTGCTCCCACTGCCTGCCCGATCCGTACCCGCAGTCTGAAACCGAGCAGGGGACCGAGAAGCACCGCTGGGTCAATGAACAACTCACCAGAACAAGTCAAAACAACCCCGGGAATACATTTAAGTCTGTTTTTATGTAGAAATATTTGAAGAATTTAACGATATACAGAGGAATACAAGTTGTGCTAGCTTGTGCGCACACGCCCCTTTGCTCTGTGTTATGTCTGTGTGATTATGTATTGTGTACGCACTCGCTGGATGTTCACAGTTGTGTAGCGGGACCAGCAGCGGTTGGTTGGTCGGTTGGTTGTCCCGGGGCCCTCCACCATGTTCGACTACCTGGAGTGGGACGCCTTCGGACCGTCCGCGGAGCTCCTGGATCTGTACACCGCCAGCTCCAGCCCGAACCCCGGATCCGAGGAGCAGGAGCAGGAGCAGGGGCAGCCCGACTTGGCGGCGTTTTTCCCGGAGCTGCTGGAGGCGGAGTGGCGTGAGCACCGCTGTTCACAATGTAGGTCCACACTACAAATTCAAGTTATGTTTTCTTATATTCTGGAGTTTAATTTAGCATTGATTTTGTTTGGTTTATTTTAGTCTAGCGTGCGTTCATATTAATTTGCTCAGGTCCAAGTTGGAGCCCACTTAATCCTTTTGTACACTTGTTTTGGTACTGTTCTGGTCTAGTACTGGTTTATTCCTTATATTTATGTACTATGTGTGCAAGATTGAATGCACCCCTAGTTTTGATCAATTTTAGACCACATAGATAAACTTGCGAACATAAATCTGGGTTAGTTGTTGTTAGTCCCAGTTTAGTCCCAGTTTACTCCCTATATTTATGTTTGTTTGCAAGAATTAATACACCCCTTGACCAGGTTTAGGCCTTGTATATATATTTAATAGAACCTTATACCTGGATCATTTTTGTGTTTTAGTCCTGGTTTACACTTGGTTAATTCTGATTCCTAGGTTTAGTTTAATCCTTCTGTAGTTTAGACCTGGTTTAGTTTCAGTACAAATGTGCGTGTTTGTGCAAGAATGAATGTTGTTCCTATTTTTATGTGTGTAGAAAACTGAATGCATCCTTACTTTTTACCTAGTTTAGGCCTTTTATAGATAAACTTGCACCATAAACCTGGGTTAGTTGTTTGGTTTAGTCCTGGTTTAGAATTGGTTAATTCTGATAAAAGTCCAGGTTTAATCCTTTAGACCTGGTTTAGTCTTATTTTATAGCTGGTTTATATATTGTTATTCTGGTTTAGTATTAAATACAGACCAGGTTTAATCATTTGTTCCTCTCATTATTAGACCAAAATTGTAGTCCAAGTTTAGACCACTTTAATATCTGATTAATTCCTGCTGATTTAAAACAAGCTTAGACTTAAACTTTATTGATCCACAAGGGAAATTACTTGGACACAGTAGCTCACACATCACATTACATATATAAACGGTAATAATAAATTCAAAATCAGTAGCAAAAAAAGAGAGAGACGGGTGTCAAGGTATAATTATATAAATGTATATGTAGTAAAGTAAAAATAAAATAGAAAATAAGTAATAAAAATATCTCATCTTTAGGTCATATATAACTGAGATATACTGATTTAAGTTTGTACCCAGTAAATTAATATAAGCATCTATAAAATGTTTTTTTTGGTGTGCCTTGCTGGTTTTGTTTTGAATTATAGGCCTATTGGGTTAAGTGAAGACTGGTAAAATGTAATATTGATGTTTCAGTATTTCTGCTTTGTAACAGTCATAAACTCAAGTGCCCTCTTCACTTTATCCAATTAGGAGTAAGAGCTCTGAAAATAACATCAGGTAAGCTAGGCAATTAGTGTCTCAAGGATGGGACACAAGAAACATACAAACTGTGTGTAATAAACAAGTATATATTTACATTACTATAAATTTAAGTTCATTTATTTTTAGTCATGCAGGCTACTGTGAAAAGAGAGGAACTTGAAATACCAATGTCAGTCCCATGAATAACCATGGTTGGAAAAAAGAGAATGTATTTTGTGTATGAAAAAAAAAAAAGTAAAGTAGAACTAAGTAAATTGACTAATTGATTAATTAAAGAGACAATATTTTGGACTTCTCCTGTGTCTTCTGCCAAAAGTAAATGACCACTTGACCAAAGAAGCTAGACTATTATTTTGTGATAAAAACAAAACAAAAAAAACGCATGTCAAATCTGGTATTGAGTATTTAGCCTTTTTTTTTCCAGGATCAAAATCAAGTTAGACATTTTTGTATCATGACAACACAACTGTCTAATTAAATCCCCATGTTTTATATTTTCATTTTGGTTGTCTTTATTGTACTGAAGAATGTAAAAAATGTACATCCTTACCTTTAGCGCCTTGCATCTCCACAAACCTGACTCTTATTTGGCCTGGAGGAGGGCCTCTTCCTGCTTGTTTCCATGTTGTTCTTTGGCTATAATCTTCCACAGTCTGGCATAAAACGTATCTCTATGGAGAATGTTCCCAACTATGACTTAAACTTTGAGTTTCTATGGAATCATGTCAAAATATATATATATATATATATATTTTTTTTAACTACAGTTTTTTTCTTTTTTTAATGATTAAAGACAATAGAATATAACAAACAAAATACAAAAAAATACAAAAATACAAAATCTTCAACCAATAAAAAAAAGAAGAAACACACGCACATGCAAATACAAATTTAAGTAAATAAAAATAAATACTGTGGTAGTGCAGCATAACCATACTGCTAGGACCCTTCTGCTAGGACCCTTTATATTTTGGCCTATTTATAATTTTATTTTCCTTCCTTTCTTCCCCCCCCCCCCCATTTTTAAGAAGCCCTTTTAGTCACCATACTTAACTAATGGAGTAAGTAGACAGCAGTCTCTTCCCCCCCTTCTTTCCTTTCCTTTTTCCTTTAGTTTTTTTTTTCTCTCTCTTGTTTCAGTAGTTTAAAGAAAGTCTAATGAAATCTCTAGATACCAGACCTGTCTACTTCTCACCTGTTCTTACTAAACAATATTTCCTATTATAATTCCGGTATTTAGTCTGACATTACAGTGCATTGCTGTCTATCTAGTTTTTTAGTTGTTAGCCCATAGATGATTGAGCAGTAGCCACAGTGGGCAGAATAGAGTTTGACACAGTTCTCTTGTTAACGTGGCTTTTGTTGCTATGGCGATGCTAAAGAATGACAACAATGTGATGTGGGTTAAGCTCCTGCGCGGCTCTGACTCTGGACCATAAGGTTCATAAGTAGGGCTGCAAGATTAATCGCAATCGAAGTCACAATTTGAATGGACGTATTTAGCAAATCAAAGGCTGCAATTTTTGAAGTAACATCATTTCCTCCACAAACAATAAAATATTCAGTCTTATTCTGCATAAACACTCCTAACCCTGTAATTTAGATCTGTGGAAACATGTTCTGAAATGTGATCCTTGTATTAGTTTGTCAGGTCATATTTCAGTCCTTTTGTTTTCTGGACGCGTTTAAATTAGAGATCAAATGATATGGGTTTTTTCATGGCCGATGCCAATTAGAATCCAGGGAAATCGATTGCAAATGGGTCCTGCCGATATTTTTGAGTCAGTATTTATTTTGATTTAGATTATTTCCCTAAATTGCATAATTGGACGATGGAGTTTTAGTCAACCAATATTTTTTTTTTGTCATTTAATTATGTTATTAATATAAGGATTTATGGACAGCAGCAGAAAAGAGTTTTGTGGTATAGCTTTCCTCTGCTGTTTATCCACCACTGCCACATTTTTATATGTGTATTATTTATTTATTTGACAGAGACATTTCAGTCCTTCGTAGGCAGATCATGCAGCTGATGCGATGCATATAGTGCTAATTCTCATCTCCTGTACCTGGTCGGGCTTCTGCTACACTTAATGATTGGCTTCTTCACCATTTTGTCAGTCTGTACCTGAAGTCCCACAGGATCTTGGTTTGGTTATTCTCCACTACCTTTGGAGGTCTTTCCCACTTTGACCTTGGGGTCTCCAGCCCGTACAGATATTCCTGTACACTATGGCTCCTCTTGGTTATGTCCCTCCATGTATGCTTTCCCTGAAGCTTCTTACACCGTTTGATTATGGCTGGACTGTCTCAGGGGCTTTTGTCTTGTTCGATTTATTTTCTCATTTTTGAGATCTGTTTGGTCAAATTTCCTCTTGGAATTTAACAATTTTTACTGATAAATACATAATCTGTAAAAATACGTAGTTAAACTGCCAATAAATGTTAGAAAAGATTGCAGAGCGGAGAAAAGTCTTCATTGATAAAACGGCTACCTTCAAACATTATGGTCAAATTTATTGTTTTTGTTCCTATTTCTAAGAATAAACTGTGAAATTGTCAACCTTTGACATGAATACATGAGCGATAACTGTGGTTACAGCAGACAGAACACAGACTAATGATTTAAAAAAAAAAAATAAAAATCAGTGTAAAAGAATTCAATTGGTTAAATTTAAAAGGTGCCAAGTTGGGCAATGACAGCCTTATAGCACAGCCTCCTTGTCTCTTGTCTTGTGTGGTAGATCTGGGTCTGTAATTATGGATTCATCCTGGACTGTGGCTCTCACACTCACAGTTCTCTTTCCTTATGGCTAGTGGACAGTAGAGCTGCAAGATTCATCACAATCAAATCAAATGCATAAAAACTGCTAACCCTGTAGTTTAGATCTGTACAAACATGTTCTGAAATGTTCTTGTATTTGTTTGTTAGTTCAGATTTTAGTCTTTTTGACAATATTTCTTTTTAACAGAGTCCTATTATTAAAATAATCTCTAATGTAATTCCACATGATTCCTCCTGGGTATCAGATACTGTCAGGGTGGAGCTGTTTATTGTCCAGGTCTTGTTGTTGCATTGAGTTGACTTACCCGCTGTAGGTATTTGGTTGTAGCTGCTTTCCTTGTCATCTCTTTTACTTAACGGTCCTATATTACACAAAATGGACTTATTAGTCTGTCTACATCTCCAAATCTCAAAATGCTCTATTCCACCTTGTGATGTCATGAAGTGGTAGTTTACAAGTTAACAGCAGAGATGGGCAATTCCAGGGCTTGAAATCATCCAAATGATACTAGTGGAAGTATATGGAGTTTAGAAACACTTCCTGTATTACCACGTGGCATCACAAGGCGGAACAGTGTGTTTTCTGTTAGAGATGTGTGAATGAAACAAAACACAAGTCCAGGTGTGTTTGTGATGATTAAACATAAGAGAGAGTAGAAAATGGCGTAATAAGTACAATTTCTGACTCTTCTGTTGTAATCTCTGAACCCACCTGTGGTTTGTAAAAACACAGATTCTTCGCCTTATCAGGTTTGAGATAAAGATTAAAGAGGTCAGATAACAGCATTCCATACATTACAACACTTTTGACAACCAGCTAGGTTATCCATAGTAGAGGCTTCACGCTTATTTTATAGTACTGAATACTACAATGAAGTACAGCAGTTTTAATGATGCATCACACCAATACAGTGTACTTAAATCTGGAGCAGTCTTCTCTGGCCTAATTCCTTGATATTGTTTCAAATCGGATTTCACAGCAGGAGTTTCACTGTCTTGAATTACATTAAGAAACTCACTAAAATACATATCTTCGGTTGTTATAATGACTCGTCCAAGAGTAAATGTTTGATAGAAAACTGAAATCTGCAGATCAGTTTCAGGCCTTACAACTAATGCTGTTTACCTTTGCGCCAATACTCGTAGAATTTGAGTGAGGCACCTGGATGACAGTTCTAATCTAAACTGAGCTAAATTTTGCCTGTAAATGTCATCATTGAGGTTCAAGAATTGCCAGTGCCCCAAACCTGAGTCTACTGTGAAATTAAATACAAAAGTACAAAAATATCACAGGTGAAACTATTAATCACAACAAACAAATTTTCAAATAATCATCATCTAATTCATTAAGTTATTTGGACTAGTAACTTGACACAGGCTTGTTAAAGGCCAGGAAACGACTGTGAGAGGTGGTTTTATGACTCAGCCTAAGCAGAATGCATCGAAATGACACAGGGAGTTTTATCTGTCATTTTCTCCACCAGCGACATCACTTTAGTTTTATCTGGCGCGAATGTTGGAGTCATTCGCGATGTAAACATGGATTTATTTACACTAAAAAATAATCCAGATGAACTGATTAGCACAATAATTGTTAGTGGCAGCCCTACATCAAGTTTGTTTTGTCATCAGAAAGTGCCTTTAAAGGGACATAGTGTAACTTTTCCAGTCAGGGTCTGCTACGTGCGTGTCACCATGGAGATGCTATTGCTTTGCCTGGAATGTTCCACAGTATGGTTTTAAAAGGTATCTTCATGGACACAAGTTATAGTTTAGATCATTGAAGAGATGAGGTCTGCTCACAATAGAAAAATTAAATTAGAAAAATGTGTTTAGTGTTTGGTTCCACTTGAAATCACTCAAATATTGCTGCTGATCTAGAATTTCTTTCAGATAAATAACTATCAAAAACTAAAACCAGTTGGTAAAACATGGAGAAACTGCAAACTTTGCCAAGTAACTTTCTTTTGCGTCTTGATCTAAACCTAAAAAAAATATGAAATTGTAATGTGTTTTCCAAAGATCCCCAGTCCTTCTGCAGAATATATAAGTAAACTATAGAAACCACTGAAATTCAGATTCTAATATTGATTCATTTTGCATTTCAGGTTCATAGTCACTCATTGTGCCATTTCTATAGTATTCCCAAAGTCCTCTGAACTCCATATTGTAGCTGTAGTCCTCTCTGTTGTAGTCCAGTGTTGATGTTTGGAGGTGGGTGTGGGAGCCTCTTCTCTCCACAGAGCAGAGAGAGAGAGAGTGGGACAGAGACAAGACCAGAGCAGGGCCCAGAGCGGTCACTGTGAGGTCACCACGGGTTCAACCAGCGGTCAGCTACTCAACAGGCCACAGAAGAAGAGAGAGAGGCAGAGAAAGAGGGGAGGAGAGGAGAGAGAGAGAGAAGAGAAAGAGGGGAGAAAGAGGAGAGGAAAGAAGAGAGAGGAGGAGTGTAGAAGAAAACAGGAAGACAAAATAAAGCTATATCGTGTCACCTTTTTCCCATAAAGCTTTTTTTTTAATTAACTTAAAAAAATGTATCTTTATAAAACAAAAAAATGCTTTGGATCAACATAACATTTTTAAAGATCCTATATTATGCAAAGTGGACTTGTGAGATTTATGCCATCTTATATCCTGCGATAGAACTTGCTGAAAAGAGCTTCTCGTTTGCATCCCTGTGGAGGGATATGCCCTGCTTTGGTCTTGTCCATCACAAGAGTAAACTATCAGCAGTGCCCATCTCCAGATCTGTGGGTTGGCCCATGGTCAGATCGAGATTAGATCAAGTCCACAGTCGGCATATTTTATATGTATATAAAGGGGCACAAAACTAGGACAACACCCGGAAATAAAAATAGACTAGACAAGGACCAAACCAAGTCTACATTTCCTAATAAAAAAAATTCAGTGACAGATCTTCAGTAGCTGGAGGAGGGGGCAGGGCTGTGTTGTATGATTTTCAGACGCTCTTGTGATCGCTGTTTGGTTATAGGACTCAGTGATTTTGGTACGATTTGCTGAATGATTTTCTAATTGCGACTAACCTTGCACAGCAAGATGGATTCACAAATTCACGAGTATCCATCTTGGTGCTCTCTGGTGAGATGGGACCTGACAGGTGGAGGGCGACCAATCACAAAGCAGCGCAAACGAACCAAAACAAAGATGGCGTCAATAAGGACTATTTAGATGTAGAAGATTTAGAAGATGTCTGTGCTTTTCTCTCATCTGGATTTAACTGAAGTTTGATTTCTTGCCTTGTTCTGCTGTTGTGATGCTTCGTCCAATCAGATTCGTCATGACGCTCTGTGTTTTCTGATCAATTTCAGTGAGAGCCGTTTCTGATCGATGATGTGGAGAACTCAATTCAGAGAGTGACGCACAGATCAGTCAAGAGTAGGCCAGGGTAAACTGCGACCATTCACATTACAATTTTGATTAGATTACACTGTGATTTATATTGCAGCCCAATTTGGCAACACTCAGACCAGGGCCAAAACCAGGACCAAGCCTGGACCAAGCCAGGACCAAACCAGGACCAACCAGGACCAAACCAGGACCAACCAGGACCAAACCAGGTCAAGTGTGATTAGAAAGACCCCTGCTGTCTGCAGAGGGGGGTATTTCTTGGGAGTAATTCCCTCAAAAATGGGCCAAGGGAGCTTAGCGGCTGCCCTGGGGTCCACAGGCTCTGCTCTAACATTCTTTGTGAGTTTGAAAGTGCTTTGTGAGGAGCAGCAGACCCACTCCCATCCTCATCACTCAGAGTGTGGGGAGAGCCCAGGCTGCTGTGGGTGTCCTGGTGTGACCCACCCCTCCAGTGTGACCATAGACTGTATAAAGAAGAGGACTAAGGGAGTGTGACACCACCTATAGAGTTCAGCTCCAGTCAAATGAAGCTCACTAGCACCAGGATCATGCAGACTGGGTTAAAACAAACAATTTAAGACCAAAATAACGAGGCTCACTGCAGCAGTTACAGAGAGAGGGGTGACTTTTTTTTTAATGTAAAGTCAATTGGAGCCAGAGTCAATGGAGCCAGAAGCGCCCCCATGATCACTTCCGATTTAAAATGTGGCAGCTAGCAGGTTAACCATGTTCATTTATATATACAGTCTATGCCTGCTCCTCCGGTGTGACCCGCTCCTCCAGGTTCACCCAGAGGCCATAGGTTCAAGGGGACGTGGCTGTGGCTCTGCTTTTGTTGCCCAGTGAAAGGCCCTGTGCGGCCGGGGCAGTGGGGGGGCTGCAGACTGGAGCTGCTTTGTGTCTCTGCTCCCTCCTTAAAGTGACTCCATCAATCATCTTTACACACTTTGACTCACACGCACACTTTGAAGTTTGAAGAAGAGAGAGGAGGACAGAGTGACAGTGAGAGAGGGGTTGGCTTCGCAATAAAGCTAACAACAACTAGCATGCTAATGAACATTTCCTTATTGTCAGACAATACAGCTTTAATAATAATAATTAGATGCAGATTGTACACAGCCAATATATATTATACAATATATCTGTACTGGGGCAAGACAAATCATGCTCCGATACATGGGGAAAAAAAACTGTGTACAGGCCCTGTAACTACTGCATAACATGATAACATGATCAGCAGCATGTGGCACTATGAGTCTGTATGCTCATAGTGCTGCTCAAAAATATGAGGCTTTTAAACTTTTAAGCATATTTAAAATAAACATCATTTTGAGGCTTAAATGTAACAGACTAATGACATGTTTTCAGACTTTTATAGAAGTGAGGCTGAAGTGAGTATGGCCTTTGTAGTAAACACTGGATCTTGTATCTCACATTTCCTTTGGGGGCGCCACATTGAACTGGTCATGCTCATACTTGTGACACTGCAGTCAGGGGGAAGTGTCTGGCCCAGGGACACAACAATAGTATGTGATCAAGGTTAGAGCCACTCACTCTCTGGTTGGTGAGGAACCACTTAACTCACTGTGGTACTTTTGTAGTGACCACAGTACCAGCACTAGCAGTATAATATAATAAATACAGTATAAGATCCAATCCAATACAAACCCCAGGCCCCTTCATGTGATTAAAGGGCCCATATGACACTATTGTCTGATCTATGTTATAATGTCATTTCCTCATCACAAACACATCTGGAGTTATGTTGAGTTTTTCTTTCCAACAGAAAACACTCTGTTCCACCTTGTGATGTTATGTGGTAATACAGGAAGTGCAGCCATACACCTTCACTAGAATCATTTGGATAATTTTAGATCTGGAATTGCCAATGTCTATTGAACAACAGGTAAAAGGAACTTTTCACTTGAAAACTACCACTGCATGACATCACAAGGTGGAACAGAGCATTTTTAGCATTAGTGGTACAGGCAACCCAATAACACAGGATTAGTCAAACGTGTGAATGAAACAAAACACAACTCTGGGTGTGTTTTTGATAAGGTAACAAAATTCTAACGTGACTGAAATCTCACGAGAGTCCATTTAGTGTAATATAGGACCTTTTAAAGATGACTTGAGTTATAAGTTACTCTGTGTTTTTTGCCCAGACCCATAATGACTGCAGATGTAAATGATGTGCAGACTCCACTGGGACATTTACTGGACATTTGCTCATGTAAGAGCCACAGTCAGTCAGCCATGTTGGACATGTACATCACAGGAGCTGCAGGGATTTGTGGGAAACCATGTCATGTATTTGAAATGGTCACATTTTATTGTACTTTACTCAACTAATGTTCATATTGGAATGTCATTGTAATGTAATGTAATTGTAGTGTGGTGCGATAGTCAAGTATGGGACAAATCTTTTCTTTTATAAGATGAATATATTTGTATATGATCTCGGACAAATAAAGTATTAACTTAAGCAAACATTAATGCAAATAATGTGCTTGGTCCCCTGACATAAATCTTGGGGTAATTTTTGACAGCTCTTTGAATTAAAGCTAGCTATAATTCTGTAATGAAAGCTAGCTTCTACCAGCTCAGAATCTGAAGTAAAGTAAAGGCTTACTCCCGCTAGAGTCTATTAAATCTGCTCTTAACACACATTTCTTTGCTTTGACTTTTAATATGATTTAAGCTGTACATTTGTAGTATTTATATATATACGGTACTTATGTTAATGTGTGAAGCACTTCACAGACTTGTATCAGAAACACACTGACCTTACATTTGTGACACTAGTCTTACACACACTGTGCTGGCTCAAAGTGATTAAATGATGTGTGTAATGTTGTATAAACAGTGTGGCTGGCCTAGGTCCAGCAGGAGGCTAAGGAAATTTAGCTTTAACTTTAACTACAAAATTGGTTATTTACAGATATGCGATATGCCTTAAATAAATACAAATAAAAGTGACTTAACTTTTTATGTAATGTAAGTGGGTGATCCAGCATGAGCATCAAAATTTTTGTGCCTATGTCTATGCATTTCCTCATTACACTGCAGTCTGCAAAAATATCTAAAAGGTCAATTCAGTTCACAAATGACCTTAGCTTCTAATCTTATATCATTTGCATTACAGTTAGTGTGACACACACATGTTGAGTGTTGGAGTCTTCACACTGTACCATAGTAACACATGTGCCCTGTTCTTGTATCTGCAGCCGTGGAAAGCCAGAGCTCCAGTTGGTGTTCTGAGGACCTGCTGACCAGCCCCCCCTCCCCTCCTCCTCCCTCCCCTCCTCCCCCTCCCCGCACATACAAACCCTGCTTCGTGTGCCAGGACAAGTCCTCTGGGTACCACTATGGAGTCAGTGCCTGTGAAGGCTGCAAGGTACTGTCCCCTGCCCTACCACACTCACACAGCTGCTGTATTCAGGTGACTGGGGGTCTCAGAAGTATTGAAAATCAAATACTAATTGACTAATCAATACTAAAACTAATATCAAAATTAGATACCCATTTGAGCAAGTATTGATACTAAAAAAGTCCCATTGACAGGACAGAAATGAACATTTCCTGAATGTCTTTAGAATCATCTTGAGCTGTATCAGAACAAGTATAAGAGCACATAGACTATTATACACCCATGGACAACCTACAGGACCACTGAGGGATCACACAGATATAAGGCCACATGGGAATAGAAAAGAAAATACTACCATTTAATGTTGAAAATCACATTCTGTTGTCTAAATAGTTTTTTTATATTATCTTTGTGGTATCAGAATCGGTATAGAGTCTATTCCTTAGTATTGAAATCAGGTTTAAAATGTTAGTATCATGACAGCACTATGACATGACCATCACATGCACAGTTATTTTAAGATCATGATGCTATGAGGACTCATTCTGTTCCAGTTCTCAAGGCTTTTTAAAATACTTTTGAGTACCTTATCATTGATATTTCATGTTTTAGAACTTGAATTATTTATAATGGTGCACTCAGTAACTTTTCTGAAGGGACCGCGACACACTTGTCTCCATAGTGATGTTATTGCTTTGCCTGGATGTTCCACAGTATGGCATGGAACTTGAATAAATACAAGCACGTGATACCCAAGTTACAGGTCACATCTGTGGGGAGGTGACTCAGCCTGTAATAAGAATACTTGTTTTTCAAAGTATTTTTGTATTTTTGTATTTTTTTCTAAATGCTCAAGGTTGCCCTAACATTTTCTGTATTACTCATTTGCTCCATACTCGGTGGTTGTAACAGTGCATCCTTCACTTGAAAAGTTACGTAGTGAACCTTTAAAATGTAAAGGTTCCTAACCAAAACCATTTAAAGTTAAAATGGTTTTGGTTAGGAAAACAACATTATAACATTGTTACGTTTTAAATTATTTCAGACCTCAGGTAACAATCTAAATATTGCTTTATTTTCCCTAACACAACTGCATGTCGAGTTTGATTTTATACCCAAGGGGAGCAATTTAGTTTAGGATGGGCCACTCAAGTCTTCTCTTTTGGTGGTTTTCAGATTCTAAAATGTGATAATGTCATACCCTCAGATGGGTGTAAGAGCCAAATTAGTGATGGGACGAGATACAATTTCCACAAGACGAGACGAGATACGAGATCAGGTCCACGAGAACAAGACAAGATGAGATTTTAATATAATTTTTAATATATCGATTTCACGATTCAGTTTCCAGTTTTGGTCTCACAATGTTTTATTTATTTGATTTCATATTTTTGTTTCCATTCTAGTATTGCTTTTTGGAACTATAAGAGATGTAACCCACCAACCCATAAACCTTTTTTGTCCGATCCAAATGTAAACGCTTCTCACGAGATCATTTTTCTCTTCTGTGCACGATCTTGTGGCAGTTTTGTCTCACGAGATCTTGTGGCACGAGATCTTGTCCCATCCCTGTTACACTGTACTTTGTCACGAAATATCCAAAAGGTAAATTCACAAATATTGAACCTGATCATTATTACTGACTACTGGACACATTCACTTTTTCATTACGACCAAAATTTCAACTATTTATTTCACCTGCTCCCTCTATTAAATATTATTAGCCCATAGAATACTGCGATGTCATCTGAAACCCAGCGATAAGAAATCTTAGCAAGTCCCATGTCCAACGTCCCACAGCACAGCCAAGCCATGCACTGAAATCCTGCTGCTCTTCTTCGTTCCCAAGCAGCCGGTGACCCATGCGTGTACTGCTCCCTCTAGAGGTGAACAGAGAAGTACAAAAACAGATCAAGTGAAGTGAAGGGATGAAGAAGCAGAGACAGAAACACACTGTTGTTAGCTAATATTTGCCTTTAATTATGTTTTATTTATTTATTTGTTCATTTATTTAGAGCTAATTGCACTATGGATAATAAAGTGAAAGTGACAAATGCCATCTGTAATACTGATTAAAGGGCCCATATTACGCAATTTTAAACTTTGTTATAATGTTGTTTCCTCATCAAAAACAGACCTGGAGTTATGTTTTGTTTCATTCACACATGTATAACACACAAACCCTGCAGATTGGTTCTTCTCTCAACAAAAAACCCTTTGTTCCACCTTGACATGTCGTGGTAATACAGGAAGTGCTCCATACACCTTCACTAGAATCATTTGGATAATTTCAGCACAGGAATTTCCAATCTCTACTGAACAAAAGGGAAAAGGTAGTTGTTAACTTGAAAACTACCGCTTCATGACATCACAAGGTGGAACAGAGCATTTTGAGCTTTGGAGATGTAGCCAGACTAAAGTGTTACTCAAACATGTGTGAATGAAACAAAATACAACTCCAGGTCTGTTTTTGAGGAGGTAACAACATTATAATATGACTTAAAGCTCACAAGAATCCATTTTGTGTAATATGGGACCTTTAACCATACCATTATAACCCCTGTGTGTGTGTGTGTGTGTGTGTTTAGGGTTTCTTTCGGCGCAGCGTGCAGAAGAACATGGTGTACACGTGTCACCGCGACAGAAACTGCATCATCAACAAGATCACACGCAACCGCTGCCAGTACTGCCGACTACAGAAATGTTTCGCCGCCGGCATGTCCAAAGAGTGTACGTATTAGAGCTGGGAATCACAGGGTCCCTCACGATTCAGTACGATACACAATAGAACATTATTACTCTGATATAGTGCTGTTTTTTTAAGAACCAAACACATTTTAGCAACAGTATTTCTTATTTAAACCACTACCTTTACAAAGTAAATATGAAATACAGCCATTTTAAATATTGAATATGTCAAGTGCATTGCATAAACAAGTTTCCTTCCACTAAATAAGCATCAAAACTGTATTGCGATCACAAAAAAGCCAAAAAAGACCAAAATACCAAAAAAAACTCTTGCTGATAGAACAATGCTGTGTCACCAAATTTAGTATCATGATATATACTTATTTTTGAACACCCCTAGTTTGTATTACCCATAGACTGTTTAAGGAAGTGGACTAAGTCAAATAAAGCTCACCGAGGCTAGCAGGGTAGGAGCAAATTTTGAGCCGAGTTCCATTTTAGGAATATTGATTTATTTATTGATTTAGGGACAAAATAGCAAAATAAAAACACCAGGATCACGTAGCGTGGGTTAATACGAACATTTTAAGACCAAAATGAGCCTACGCTTTTATAGTCTATGCTTTGACTCTATATCATATCAAATATTCAGACAGCGTTTCTCAAACTTTGCAAATGAATTCCTATTCCTAATATGGAACTCAGCTCCAAATTCACCCCATATAACTGCTAGCGTCTGTGAGCTTCATTTGACTGGAGCCGAACACTATGGGTGACGTCACACTCCCTTAATCCACTTCTTTATACAGTCTATGCATGTCACTCACAGCACCCGGCTCCAGTCAAATGAAGCTCACCAAGACTAGCCGTTATAGGGCCATTTCTTTTATGATTCAAACCAGACGTAGAATTATGAACTGCTCCATCGACTCAAATGTTTGTTTTTTGTTTTTTTTTCTTTATTTTTGTAACAACATGTGAGGTTGTAGAGGTTGTGCTTACGGGAGAGGAGAGTGGGAGAGTATCTAAAGGCCAATGACCAAGTCCGGAGAATTACATAACTGAGACAATAAGAATAATATTATCTTATCTCCCTCATGACCCAACCAAAATAGATGTAGATAGCTTTTGAGGCAACACAAACCTATTATTATAAGGGTAAACAAACCATTCATATTAATGCAGAAGAGCACCGGTGTTACTTGTACACAGACTTTAGGTGTTCTATTGTGCCAAATGACATGGAGAAAAGATAATGCACTGCCTGCTGTATTTTAATATAATGAGAACAGTGTAATTTTGTCAATGCTTTTAACACTCTATAATGACACAGTATGAATTACTTGTGTACACACAAATTACTTGTGTACACACAAACCAGGAAATGTTTTAATGTAGGGAAGCAGTCGTCTTTCCAGTTCAAGGAAGTGTGAGATTTTAAATTCCATAAACATTACCTGTGCCTTTAGATATGAGGTGAGCATGTTCAAATCAAATACAGTTTTTATTGGTAACACTTCTAATGCTGGTTTATTCTTAATTACAAAAACATTGGACAAGTTCTTTTTCTCCCTGTAGCTGCTATCAGAAAGCTGTTTGTGTTGCCAGGTTCAATGCTAAAATCCAGTTCAAAACCTAAAATTCCCTTCTCTGATCTGAATGGTCACTCCCTAAACCCCAGCATCAGCAGCAAATCATGAATCAGTGCTAGTGCAGCCTCTGCAGCTCAGTGAGTAAATTCTGGATGTTCTGAGCCTTTCACACACACATATACGGAGAATGAGAGAAAGTGTTTGTGTCCTCTATCTGCAGATTAAAGCTAAGGTTAAGTTTATTTGTGATTGTAGTACTTTTTGTAAAACAGCCACCCACACCCCCCCCCACTATTACATGTTACAGACTGCAGCTATAATAGTGTAACACAAACACTTTTGTGGACAGACACAAATCTGAAATAAACTGCATTTATTTAGTTTGGTGACCCAAAGTGTGAGGTATATTCTGCTTTGTGATTGGATAAACTGCTTGAACCAGCTTTGACATGTAAAAGTGTTTGTGTATTTGTCTGTATATCACCAGAACAAAAATCAGTATTTGAAGTGACCGTGCTCTTATGCTGTTATGACACAGAAGGATCATGTCTACGACCCATTAGCTCCTTTCTTCAGTTGTAATGACTCTGAGCAGTTGGACGACTCCTCTCCCCGTGATGTGACATAACCTCAGACATGATATCAAACATAAAAACACTGCAGCAGCTTTAATGTTCTTGGCATTCGCCTGGAGCCATCTGCCATGTGCATGCTGGGAACTCTACCTCAAGAACACGGCCACCGCATTATTCACTCTTGAGCATTTGTGAGAAGTAAGCAACATCTGATGACTAGCTTCTGCGCTTGGATCATTTAAAACATAGCAACGTAAATTAGCTGTATGTAGTTTGCACTCTTACAGTTTTATAAAGGTATTACAATCACAACAGAACCTGTGTCTCCAGAGCCTTAACCTTAAGTAAAAAGTAATTTTGACCTCATATCTGGGGACACCGATGGGTCATGTCAATGAAATTTAAAATCTTAATCTTACACACAGTTCATTTTAAAGTAAGTAGAAATCAGCATTTAAATTTAAAATGAATACAAGACTCATGTGCTGGAACTGAAATGTTTAGAAGCACAAACTCCAGCCTCAAGCTCATGGGGACTGTCCAGAGACAGGTTAGTCTTATTACCTGCTTGGCAAAACTACCTGACCTGATCTTCAGCTGGGAGCCATCCTTCACTGATGTTTCACCCCTTTAGGGTGAGATAAAAGGAAAGAAATGAAGATAATTAATATTAAGTAAAGTACTGGCATACTTCAAAAATATACCAAAAGCAGATCTATAAAACATTTGCCCCCTCAACTCCTAAAATCCAAACTTAAGTTCTCCACTCAGGTGTAAATCTAGGGCTGCAAGATGAATCGCAATAGAACTGAAATGGCCTTTTGAATGAATGTGACAGATCACAAAGGCTGCAATCTTAGTTTCCCCCACAAACAACAAAATCTCCTGTCTTATTCTCTCTAGAAAAACCCTGTAGTTTAGAGCTGTACTGTTCTGAAATGTGATTCTTGTATTAGTTTGTCATATTTCATTCTTCTTGTCAATTCTTCTGAATTCTTCAAATCTATGTCAAATCTAATTCCAATCTAATTATTAGAAGAAAAATTCCAATTTGCTATTTTCCACAAATCATTCAGCCCCAGTTAAGAACAACATGGAAATGTTATGACACAGAAGGGTCATGTCTCCGACCCCAAGCAAGATGATCCAGACAGGGGAGCACGTGTTACGGTGAGGGTGAGGAGAAGCGTGCCCCCCACCCCCCTCCACCCAAGGCAGAGCTTCACACTGGATTACGTAAACCTGCCTCACATTGCGCAGATGGATACCCGGTTCCATGTAAGCGCAGGTGGATGCACTCCTCCAGCCACCCGTGTAAATGGATACCAACTCCCAGTGTGTACACAAGAGAGAGGAGGGAAGGAGGGAAGGAGGGAGGAGAGGAGAGGAGGGACGGGAGGAGCCAAGGCTGTTGAATAATACCACTACGGTTCTGACATGTGAGAGGAGAGGAGAGGGAGGCTTGAATCAGAGTCAGTGGGACGATGGAGAAATGTGCTGTTGACATGGCTACCAAAGTCTTTATGAAAGGGTAACCTGGGTAGTGGAGGCTGCACATGGATGAGGGGGAGTCCATAACATGGTGGGATCAACCAGCTACTAGGGCTACAAGATGAATCACAATATCAGCTTGTCGAAGCCTGATCTCGTCAGATTTCAGACGCTAAGCAAGGCTGGGCCTGGGTAGTACTTGGATGGGAGACCACTGTGGGAGACGACTGTGGGGCACCAGTGGCAAAAACTGTCATTGTGTCCTTAGGCAAGACACTTTACATACATTGCTTAGTAAGAAAGTGGAGTGTGTGTGAGTGTTGGTGGTGGTCAGAGGGGCCGATGGTGCAGATTGGCAGCCTTGCTTCCGTCAGTCTGCCTCAGGGCAGTGTATATGTAAATGTATATGTTTAATTAATTAACAATTGAAATCGCAATTTCAATGGACGAAATTAGCAAATCGCAAACATTTTAAAAGTCCTATATTACGTGATCATATAATAGTTGTTATAATGTCGTTAACTCCTCAAAAACTTACCTGGAGTTGTGTTTTGTTTCATTCACACATGAGTAACCCTTGTTTTATCTTTATCTTAGCAGAGATTGGCAATTCAGGGCTGAAATGATCCAAATGATTTTAGTGAATGTGTATGGAGTTTATAAACACAGTGGAGCCCTTCCTGTATTAGCACAAAATTACAAGATAGTTCTTTAAAATTGAAAACATTATGATCTATCTAAATCTGCAGGGTTTGTGTGTTAAACGTGTGAATGAAACAAAACACAACTCCAGGTCTGTTTGTGATGACAAAACTATATCAGAACATAGATCAGATATGGGTTCTTTAAAGTACCATAATTTCCTCCATAAACAACAAAATCTTCTCTTGTTCTGCATTAAAACAGCTAACTAGTTCATAGTTCAGTTCATATTTCAGTCTTTTTGTCAATTCTTCTGGCAAATCTAACCATAATCTCACTGCTTGTCTGAAAAATCAGCTAGTTGTTTACCCATAGAAAGCAGCTGGTATGGTGAAACAACTAACTAACAACTAGCTGATTTTTCAGACAAGCAGTGAGATTATGGTTAGATTTGCCAGAAGAATCTTGCCCCAGTACACGACCCACGATTGTCAGCATGTCAGGTACAGTGCCTTTAATGAAGACATCTTAGGTTGTTTTTTTTTGTGTGTTTAGTTTCAAGCCATGTTATAATGTTGTTACCTCATCAAAAACCCAGAGTTGTGTCTTGTTTCATTCACATGTGTTTGAGTAACCCTGCATTATTAGCCGGTCTACAACTTGAAAGTGCAAAATGGCAAGACAAGGCTTATTTTACTTGTATATTTGTTTATTTGTATAGCGCAGTTCGTACACAATGTAGTTCAAAATGCTTTACAGAATAAGAAATACATTAAAATCACAATACACACAAATCAAAATATAAATAATCATCATGAAATGAACATTAAAAGAGAAGAGTGTGGAGATATGCGCAGCTAAACAGACCCGATTTGAGCCTGGATTTAAACAGAGTCAGCAGAGGCCTGTCTTCCATGTTCAGGAGGACTGTTCCAGATTTAAGCTGAAGAAAACTCAAACACTGATCCCCCATGTTTAGTCCGGGAGACCTGGACTAAACAAGGACTAAACCAAGACTACAGCAGGAGACCTGGACTAAACCAAAACTACAGCAGGAGGCCGGTCCCTGAGCTCCTCAGAGTGCAGATGGTTCATGTGGCACTAACATGTCACAGATGAACTTTGGTGCTCGGTCGTGGAGAGACTTGTGCACAAGCAGAGCCGCTCTAAAGTCTCTGAGCCACAGGGGGCAGTGCAGAGACCTGAGACCAGGGATCATTTCTCTTTCCTCGCTTCCTTCTCCTTGATTCCTCTCCTTGATTCTGCAGGAAACAGGTGAGGAAGTCCCGCCCACAGAGGAGACAGAGGGAGGAGAGAGGATCTAAACTCCTCACTGAGACCAATAAAGTTTGATTCTTTTCTCTGATGTCTGCCTCCTGAAGCCTCCCTCAGGCTTACTCCTTCCTTCTGTGGTTTTGTTTGGGACACCACTTAAAATGACACATTTGATTTACATCTGAAAAATGGAGGATCCAGTAGAGGAATCAAGGAGAAGGAAGTGAGGAAAGAAATGAGACATGACCCAGGACTTATGTGTTTGTACTTCCTGCTCTGTTCCTCAAATGTAGGACGATACAGGATTAATCAAACAAAGTCTCATTTGAAAAAAATTAACATATTATGTAAAGTAAATATAGGCTATACCCCGTTTGTCATTCACCACAGCAAAGCACTCACATTTAGCATCAGGATGTAGGTCTCTGGGACATGTTTTTGTCTGACCATGTTGAATAACTAATTTGTGTAATTTAAAATAAAATGTGTCAGAAGGATGCCTCATGCCCCTGGAACCCTCCTGTAATCACTGAATATGGAAGGACCAAATTCACTGAGGGGTCAACTTGGTCATTCAGTATATTCTGTGAGTCAGAATATACTGAATGAGGCTCTACAGGCTCATACAGAGTTATTAACCAATGGAAGACAAGAAAAAAAAATGTTCCTCCAAATCACGCATTTTTACTGACAGAGGACTGGCTGTTGACCTCTCCATTCAAAATACCTCATCATTTAATTGACAATTTAAGATGGCTGAATCTTGATCTTGATGAAAATTTAATGTATTTCCGAGCCCGTCTTTTGTCATATTTGGGGATGTAATCACTTTTGCACAATTTTCACAATTTACTCTTTTAAGCTTTTAACTATATTATATTCTTGTCCCGTTGGCAAAAAAAAAAAAAAAAATCTGGAGTTGTATTTTGCTACATTTGTGCCATTTCATCTCTTAATCGAAACTCCAGCACCTAAATGCCTCATTGGAAACAGGTGCAGTTTATAAAGTATATTCCAAATGTAGACTTTATTTTAAGTTAGAACATGTGAAATGCTGATCCCAAGTGACCAAAAGCATGTTTAAAGGGGAGTCGAAGCCACAAGAATATCATGTGTTCTTTATCGAAGCCTTGTGTTGTGTTGCAGCGGTGAGGAATGACCGCAACAAGCGTAAGGGTCAGAAGGAGGCGGTGAAGATGACCATCATGGAGACGTACGAGCTGAGCGCAGAGCTGGGCCTGATCGTGGAGAAGATCTGCAGAGCCCACAGAGAGACCTTCCCCTCCCTGTGCCAGCTGGGAAAATACACCACGGTCAGTGCAAAGCCTCTGTAATGGCCATGCGTTACTGAGTATGACTTATGTTTGGTGGGATTGTACCTATGGTCAATATTTATCATAGTTTTACATGAGTTAAATGGCAGGTTGTGAAGAAAATTACATAAAAAATGCTGACAATTTACACACAGGGAAAACATATTCCTGACCTTCATTTAACAAAATAAAGGTGTTATTTTTATTAGTCTAATCATAACTATTGTGTCATTTTGAGATTTTAAAGGTCCTATATTACCTATACGCAAAGTTGACTCTTGTGTTAGCCAGCAACCATGTCATAGAGCAGGCCACACCTCCTCAAATATGCACAGAAATGACTATTTTACGAATTTAAAAAATAATAATTAAATGTGTTTCTTGTGTAACCTGTGTCAAACTTTTGGATGGACTTTTGGATCCCAAGCGTGACGTCATTACTTCATTACTTCATTACTTACTTACTTTCTTCTCGAATTGCTTCTTAACATAATTTATATTTACAACTGGTATTATCCCACCAAAATAAGTCCAAATCTGAGAAACGTCAGAACCTCATATGTGTGTCTGTGTGTGTGTTTGTGTGTGTGTGTTGCAGAACTCCAGTGCAGAGCAGAGGATCCAGCTGGACCTCGGCCTGTGGGACAAGTTCAGTGAGCTGGCCACAAAGTGCATCATCAAAGTGGTGGAGTTTGCCAAACGAGTGCCAGGCTTCACCGGGCTCACCATCGCAGACCAGATCACCCTCCTGAAGGCCGCCTGCCTCGACATACTGGTACATCTATGTGCTTTAAAATCACCATGTTATGTTAGTGTACGCACAGGGGGATGCAAAGAAACAGAACAGAGAATGAGAAAAACTTGTAGGTGTCCTCTATCTGCAGGTTAAAGGTCCTGTATTATGCAAAATTGACTCATGTTAGAATGGTGGTACCTCATCAAAAACACACCTAGAGTTGTGTTTTGTTTCATTCACACATGTTTGAGTAACTCTTTATTATTAGTCTGTCTACATCGCCAAAGCTCAAAAGGCTCAATCATGAAGCGGTAGTTCTCAAGTTAAGTTAGCTCCTTTTACCTTTTGTTTATTAGAAATGGGCAATTTCAGGGCTGAAATTACCCAAATGATTCTCGTGAAGGTGTATGGATTTTAAAAACACAATGGAGCACTTCCTGTATTATCACATGATGTCAAAAAGTAAGTGTTATCAGTTTGAGAGAAGAACTCATCCTAAACATGTAGGCTTTGTGTGAATGAAACGGCATGCAACAGACCTATTTTGACCTCCAGAGCTGTTTATACAATACATCTGTAATGGGGAGAGACACATTTTGCTCAAAAACATGGGCAACAATCTTCTACAGGGCCTTTAAGGTTAGGGACTTTGGTTACGGTAAGGATCATTCTCCAGGAAATGATTATATGATTATCACCCCGATGCGCTGGAATGTTTCTGACCAGAGGGATTTTGTGTTGCACTACACATGAAGGTTTTTACAGTGATGGTTCAGCCTTCAGCCTGAATAAACAGGACTTTTGTAATTTACCTGTCACGGTTACACATTTTGAAGCATGATATGTCGCTAGAGAGAAATATTGCGATAAACATTAATATCGAAACTACTTTATGCCACTGACTCAAAGCAAGATAGTCCCAGCAAACCCTTTTTAAGTACACTATATACGCTGAGCTGCAAACATGAAGAAATAGATCCACACTGCAGTTCTTTGAAGCGCCCAATTTTTTATTTTAATGACACCACAACCAACATTTCAGGTCAAGCCCTTCTTCAGACATGAAAGGTTCAGTTTCACACCTGTTTTATATATAGGCCCAGGTCTAGTCACCTGACCCACCATGTGATCAGTCCAAGATTAAGAAATGTGATTACAATTGTCAAATGAAATCTTTAGCACAAAACAGGTGTTCACTGCTTTTGAAGTGGTGTGTTGGTTTGCCACAGCCAAAAGTATTTATACTATGTACAATTTCTAGACAAATGAAAAACAAAGACCAAAAACTGCTTTGTTTTGTTTCCCCCCCACAATTTTTGTCTTTGGACCCAGCACACACACTCAGCTTTTATTGGATGTGCATGTCTCTACCTGCCAGTACTGCAAACATATGAACCAATAATTAGACTTTAAGACTGACTTATTCAACCCTCGGCAGCTCAGATATTATCGCATTACAACTAAAATGACAAAAATCTCCCCACTCTTGCAATAATATGTGCACATGATGAATATTGAGCCCCTAAAAACATGGCTTCAGCTGTCATATATTGAACAATAAGTTGATATAGTGATTATCGTGACAGGCCTGTTTGTAACTGTTTCTAATGTTGCCTTCATTTGGTGAGAAAAGCACAATCTGTCTGAAATTATCCAAATGTTTCTCTTGAAGGTGTATGGAGTTTAAAAACACAGTGGCGCACTTACTGTATTACCACATGACATGTTCTGTTTGAGAGAAGCCTAAATCTGCAAGATTTGTGTGTTAAAAATGTGTGAATGAAATAAAACACAACTCCAGGTGTGTTTGTGATGAGGAAACAACAGAGAACAAAGATCAAAAAATGGTGTAATTTAGGCCCTTTAAATAAAACCAGACTTTGAGTGAACATAAATCTCCTCCAGATCTTGAGGATCTGCACGCGCTACACTCCAGACCAGGACACCATGACCTTCTCTGATGGCCTCACACTGACCCGCACACAGATCCATAACGCCGGCTTCGGACCGCTCACAGACCATGTCTTCTCCTTCGCTGGACAGCTGCTGCCTCTGGGGATGGACGACACAGAGAGCGGCCTGCTCAGCGCCATCTGCCTGGTCTCTGGAGGTACTGCAACCACTGGGTGACACATTTGTGGACATAAAGTACTTTATTGGAGTCGGGAGTCCAGCAATTATTTTGATAGACAACATGTTTTTCCTGGACTGTATGGGGAAATAACTTGTTATAACCTATATATATGACAATATATGTCACACATGCATTCTTACTATGAGCGAGGTCTCGTCTATAACACGGCCTGATGGAGTCACTTATTTGTCTCCATGAAGAGAGATAAGTTTAATACCACACTGTAGAATAAGCTGAGCTCTGATGTTTCTCATTTGCTTCTCTTTGTTTTGCAGATCGTCAGGACCTGGAGGAGCCCTCAAAGGTGGAGGTTCTGCAGGAGCCTCTTCTGGAGGCTCTGAAGGTTTATTCACGCAGACGCAGACCCAGCATGCCCCTCATGTTCCCCAAAGCTCTCATGAAGATCACTGACCTGCGCACCATCAGCGCCAAAGGTCTGACCAGGCTTTCTATAGAGTGAATGACTTCGTACTTTGCTTGTAACATATACAATGAAAGACTAATGCTTAACCCTTTGTTTTCATCAGGAGCCGAGCGTGTGGTCACCCTGAAGATGGAGATCCCGGGCTCCTTACCTCCACTCATCGCTGAGATGCTAGAGGACCTTCAGAACCTACAGATGAGCCACAGGAGACAGTGTTCTACAATCAGCCCCACACCCACAACCAGCACCACCTGCACAACCACGCCCACCTCACACATGTCCACCGGGGGCAGGCTCTGAGACGGCCAGGGCACCAGGACTGCAAACCCAGGAACCTGTGATGTCAAGATTTTGATATAGTTTTCTATAGTCTGACACTTTCACTTTTATGACGGCCCAGTGTGCGATTGTAACGTTAATGTGACTATGATTCCATGACACTAGAGAAAAGACTTTGTGGGTGCAGTGGATGAAATGATCACAGACTGAGCGCTGGTGTGGTTGGATCAGCTGTTTGTCCACATTGTTAAAAAATGTATTTCCAGCAGCATCATAACTCCTCCCACACGACCCGAGCTCAGAGACAAAACACAGACTTTGATTCTGTTGTAGGAACTTGAGACCAAGGACACACTGTTAAAGATGTACTATGTAGCTTTTCTAGTGAAGGGTTTGCCATCTCACGAGAATCCATCTTGGCACCCGGGGCCTATTGAGGCCCCTATCGAGAGGAGCCAGAGACTGGACCAATCACAGAGCAGCACTGTGGTTTGGACATGCAGACGTACAGAGGGAAGTGCTTTGTGCATTTGTGGACACCTGGATGTAACTAAAGATTGATTTTCCGGCTTGTTCCACTGTTGTGGCTCATTCGTGCCGATAGGTCCAGATCACTGTTCCAGAATGATAATATGTAGAACTTAATTCACAGTGATACACCCAGTCAGGGGGCTAACCCTTGGCAGAAAAGTTACATGGTGTACCTTTTAAAGCCTATAATTGTATAACATTTTATTATATTTTTCTTTGTTTTGTTTTGTAAAAATGTATAAAAACTGGATATATCAAGGCATTGACCTTTTACACTGGGCTCTGTTCGCTCTTACCTCAGAATACCATGATTTTTATTATGACACTAATTTTATCATGTCTTAGAGCCGCTGTACAGACACATGCAGTTACATAACTGTGCATGAAACATCACTAAACTAACTTTACCTCATGACAGAAGAGTAGACCTGTAGCTCTAGTGTAGCAGAGTCTGTATACACTACTGTGATTTTTACCCAAGGCAGTTTGAATTGTACAAAAGGGAAATGTGAATACAGATGTTATAACTACATGTTTTTTATTCCGTGGAATGTTTGCAATAACTGGAATAACCATTAAGAGTCTGGATGTACTTCTACTTCATGTACTGAGAGAGTACACAGAGGACGAGGGATGGGACAGTGGGTTGGGTTTGGCCTGAGCTGGAGGATTCTATGGTGGAATTTGCTGTATAACTGTCAGATTGCAGATGTTTGGAGTGGATAGTGAAAGGCTCTGTACATGACAGCACGCAGACTAGCTCACTGTGTCTCCAACTAATGTTTACTTTATTAAAACATAAAATAGAAGTACTTGGCTAGGATTGAGACAAAAAGTCCTCTTTCTAAACACAGACATGTCCTCGGGTTAACGATTCACGATTTATTTAGTTTTTAAAATCCACCCACAGCTCATTGTCCTCTGTGTGGTTTTTAAAGGGCCCATATTACGCTATTTTCTGGTCTATGTTATAATGCAGGAATTACCAATCTCTACTGAACTAAAGGTAAAAGGTAGTTGTTAATACCTTTAAGTATTTAGTCATTTGAGCTAGCCGTCTGCCATTTTGCACAGAGCCTATTACTGAAACAAAAAACATGAAACAAAAACAAAACGTTTCGATAGCTCCACCTAGCCACAAGATTAATACAGTATGTCATATATGTTTGTGGAGCCAATCTGTAACAAGAGATTCAAAAGAAGCATCCCCCATAGAGTTAAATAGGCCCCTGAACCAATGATGCAGTTCTGTATAATTTTAAAAAACATCTTCGCACATTTAAAACACATTTGTCCAGGAGAGAAGACTGAAATCTGAACTGCTACACTAATACCAGAATCCCATGTACTTCGGAAGACATTTGTAGAGGTCTAAACTACATGGATATCAGGTTTTATGCGTTCTATAAGGACAGTATATTTTCATTTCATTTCATTCTTCATAATCTTTGAGAACTCTAGGATTGTGAACGTCTCTACACAAGGGCACTTCCTGACTCCACGTTTATCTTTGTGATTAAATAAAACCGAATCGTGTTTCATGTTGGGATGTAACAATAATCGAAATATCGCTATACAGTATCGCCAAAAGTCTCAAAATAATATCGAGAGCCGTCGCAATATATCCAATTACGAGTTTGTTTGCTTGAATGATTTTGTTTTATAGTAAGAACAGCTAATAAAGAAGAAATGTTTTTTTTTTCTTTTTGTAATTCTTGGGATTATGACAGTAATGATTCACACCAAAGTCTTGTCCAGGTATTTTAAAAGCAAAAAGTATCCTATCTATAATTCTACTGTACCGAGAAATGAATATTGTGACGATATCGTACTGTGAGTTTTGGATATCGTTACATCCCTATTTTCATGTGCTGGTCTATTAAAGTCTTCTGAACTGGACTTGAGAGTTTTCTTTCTTAAATGCAGACGGCGCAACAGAACCATGATTTAAAATGCAACGGCAGACTGAGCCACTAGGGGGTGTCCACTGTGCTGAGCCTTATCGAACTTTAGTGCAGTATTATGATGTATAAACATTTATTAGGATCATTATGATTGTGCCAATGGAGTGCCCAGTTTGAGGTTTTGGGTTCTTGTCGTTCATTTTCCCCATAGACATTCTGAATACGTTAATTACTGGGTTTTAGATGGCATCACACCATTCTAGAGGCCAATAATACAGATGGGGGCAGTTAAAATGAATACTGTGTAAATGATGGAAAAAACGGAGACACCCTCGGTTTGGGGCGGTTGGTAATAATGAAACTGTGAAACAACTGCATAATTAACCCGGCCCATTCACGACTAACCTGAGTCAGTATAGTCACATTTTCTTTGTGTTTTGGTCATTTTTAAGCAGCTTTTCTGTATTTTACCTAAATAAATGACAATTTATACCTCTCTTTACTGTTGGCAGGGATCAAACTGGTCAAAAATGGAGACACCTGGGATGTTTCTTGTATCAAAGTGGGACAAATCACTGGTTTTGGATACATCCGCTGGGACAGGGGACACAGGGTTCAAAACTGGGACTGTCTCGGGTAAAAAGGGACGTCTGGTTACCCTACTCTTGGGTCTAGTCACAATAGAAATGGCCATTTGTGAATTTACCTACCCACCTTATTCCGCCCCACCCACTTTTGTTGCTAAACGCTCCTAAATTGCATTTTTTGTGGTGGTACTTCCGGTTAAACAGGGATCCCATTCATGTCAATGGAGAATTTGCATCTTAAATTTGAAATAAAGTCGGTTCATTTGTGTTAAATGTTCAATTTTCATGTGCAGCAACAAGTCACACTGCACCGATTCTGTGGGGGGGATTTAAAACGGCTTTATCGTCCGTATTGAACTTATTTACTGTCAAGATACAAAATAATACAACCTGAATGATGATGGAGGCGCCCATAGCAACTTCCGGAATAAGGTGGATAACATCACCACATTTCAGAATATGAAAACCATCAAGTCTGGAAGCTCACAGGGGGTTAAACAGCTTTGTACCAACTAATTACCACAAGACAAATTTTTAATAGAAAACTTAATAAACCGCCAAGTGATTGATAGGATTTTGCTGAAAACAACCATGTCACTTCAGCTGCTTAGCCTGCGTCATGCCTTTAAATTGTTGATATTAGAATTTTTGGAAAATTCTACAGGAACAAATGAATGGTTTTCTGAGCGGGCTTTGACTGTTATCCATTAATAGTTTAGAAGTTAGTCAATAAATAAGTGTACTAATGTGAAAAATTTATGCTTTGTTCAGAAGAAATATAATGGAGACCATATCACCAATAAAAGCTCTAGATTTTGGGTTTAGAAAGTAAACATGGCTCAAAATACTAAAATGCATTTCTTCTTGTCCAGCGTTAGACCTTCAGGCTTGTAGTTTGAGGTCCTGATCTGGTCTCATGCAAATTCACTGGATTTATGCCATAGAACTATAATCAAATCTAAATATATACTAGAAAAGCACTCAGAGAGCGCAGACCTCCGCCAAGCAGCTCAGTTTTCAAAGTGATCCAGAATCCAGGATTTCTTCTGGATCATCACCAAAATTTAATCATCTGTTGGATTTACCATTAGGAACATTTCCTGAAAATTTCATCAAGATCCGTCCATAACTTTTTGAGTTATCTTGCTAACTAACAAACAAACAAACAGACAAACAAACAAACAGACTCAGGCGAAAACATAACCTCCTTGGCGGAGGTAATAACAAAATCTTATCTATATCTACAATAAAATTCTATAATAAATATATGATAAAATGTTATAATAATTCTATAATAGATCTATAATAATATTCTTATTATAGATCCATGATTTATGAAGTCTTTTTAGGTTTATCACATCTACAGTCTTTCAATACAATTTTCTGTAGCCACGATACATCCATGTTACTAAATAGTAAATGTAAAATAAAAACTCCACTACATTATTAATTTGTTTAATAATATATATATATATATTTTAACCATCTCCAATATTATCTGCTTTCATTTCAATTATGACAGTGTGACCACAAAGTGCTATGCAAAATAATGAAAAAGTCATTTATATTTGATAAAACAGCCTGAGTATGGTTTTGTATTTGTGCATTTTCTTGTTATTTTGTTATTAAATGTCTTTTCTGTGGACCCCTAAAGAGAGAGGTGAATAAAACTGTGTAAAAATATAATCTGGTCCAGTTGTAGCTGCTCTGAAGTCACCTGGTGGTTTTATAGTAGCCGTTTTCTTCAAGCAGCTCTTCAATGAAAACCTAAAAATAATCAAAGCATTTATTTTCATACATTAGCGCTGAAGAAAATATAGATGATAAATGATTATTCTAAATATTGTTTAAAGGGCCCATATGACACTGTTTTCTGATGTGTGTTAATGTTGTTTATTTGTCACAAACAGATCTGGAGTTGTGTTTTGTTTCATTCACACATGTTTGACACACAAACCCTGCAGATTTAGGCTGACTTCTTCTCTCTGTGTTTTTAAACTCCATACATCTTCACCAGCTTCACCCGCTTCATGACATCACAAGGTGGAACAGTGCATTTGGAGCTTTTGAGATGTAGACAGACTAATAATAAAGTGTTATTCAAACATGTGTGAGTGAAACAAAACACCAGGTCTGTTTTTGAGGAGGTAACAAGAGTCAAGTTTGCATTATATAGGACCTTTAAAGTTGGCCTATAATGTGACAATGGCACTGACCTGCATCTGTTCATACGTGACTCCGTCTGCTGCAGGAAACACAACACGATGTTAAGTGACAATGGGCTCTATTCACGCTTACGTCACAAAAAACGGAAGACGTTTGGAAACATACAGATGACGACTTCCTTTGGGCTCTGTTGGCCCCGGTTTTCTTCATCTACATGTTACTGTATTCTTTCTTTTTTCCTTTTATAAATTGCCTTATTCATTTGTGTATTTAAAATTAACATAATATAAAAAAAAAAAAATGTCATTGTAGCGTTCAGCAGATCAACAGTTACAACCAGCTGCCTGTAAGTGACATCGAAGACGAGATTAGAGTCCCATCCCCCATGGAAAGCTTTGGCAGGTTGTGAAGACACTGCTGCTCAATCTCATGCCCAGCGTCGGTAACTACACCAGAAGTCACCATCCGCATGTTTCCAAACGTCTTCCGTAGTGAAAAGGGCCTATTTTAAGTGTGTAAAAGTGGGCTTATACTGCCAACCTCTGGACAGAATGAAATACAATAATATGATCCAAGCAAGCGCTCTACAGACATGAGTTTTGTTAGATTTTACATTTTGGCCCGACCTCTACATAGTGAAAAGTAACCACAATAAGCAAAGCAGCAGATTTGCATGTGTGTGTATTTTTTTTGTTTTTTTGTTTAAATATGGGTACGTGAACTTTTTGAACCCTACGTGCGAGACCTGGTGTCTGAAAATGTTTGCAAGTCCGCACAGAGCAGTGGGCAGACAGAGGGGATGGGTGAAAACAGTAACTTTGGAGTTCTCAGGCCTCAAATATATATCGTTTGAAAGGTAAGATGAGGTAAGATGGGCTTTTTAATAATGCGCAGTGAGCTCTGTACCTGCGGAGTGTGACGGGAGCTGTTGGACTAGAGACCAGTCGGGGACCAAACCAAACTCCATCACTTCAGAGGACGCTTGGAGGAGCTGCAAGAAAACATGGTCATATTATATTAGATTTATTTTTTTATTCTTTTTCTAGTCTGTTTAGGTCACTTAAATTTTAGACTACTCATTTGATTGGACTAAAAAAAAGCCTATTTTTTTCTATTTTTTAATTTAAATTTTTTTATAATCGTACTTACTGGTTGGACACGTGACACATGTAGAGGTAATTCCATAACTGTTACCAACTGTTACTAAGCAACCATAATGTAAACAAGGGCCAAAACTTGTCAAAATCGCACAATAGTTCTGATTAGACAATGAAAAAATAAATGACAACACCTTGATTTAGCTAAATGAAGGTTTAAACTGTCAGAAACATGCCTTCCTTGTGTGTAAATTGTGCATTTTGGATGGAATTTTCCATGTTGATGATGACATAGGGAGAGGGATTCTATTTTAAAACTCAGTGCTACTTCCTGCATTTTCTTTACTTTTCTTTTCAGTTTTATTTTCCACAAACTGATAAAACAAAGAAAATCATGAAAAAGTGTCATACGCACTTTAACACTGTAGGTGAGCCTGTACCTTGCTGAGCTCCCCTTTCAGGTTGTATGGGTCACTGTGTGAGTTGAAAAGGGACTTCTTGAACCTCTCCACCAGGTGGCGCTTGGAGTCATGGTGAGGAGCAGGAGGAAGCTGGAGAACAGAGGATTTAGGCCTGTTAACTGTCACCTCTCTACTCGTCTAGAAACAATTCATAAAGGAGACACTGTCCATAACAGTTACTTGAGTAACTACATGCTGAACTCACACATAACTATTGTTTCTTACTGGATAATATTAATATCTTATTTTTTTAAAGAAGCTTATGTGAGTAAAATAACACCCAAAACATGCCCATAGTTTAAACATAGTTTAAGAAGAACCTCCTGACCAAATCCTGCTCAAGATCTGGAGAAGGGTCCCAGCATAGTGCTGTTGTACACCTGTGTTATGAAGAGGACTTTGTGTAGTTGTAGCAGGAGTCTGTTGCTGGGGTCATCGATCTGTCTCAGTCTGCTCTGGGACACACACAGGGCTGCAGACACAGAGCCTGCACACAGCACAGGGACATAAACTTTTATACACCACAAGGACTCAATATTCACTGGAGACACAAGCTTAGAATTAAACACATTTGTTCTCCATTCTCATAGAGAAGATACAAACACGTTTTAAAATGTTGCCAGTAATAACATGTATTTGAATTCAAGTCATTTTAGCTCCTGTATTTTGTTACTTGCAGTGTGGACAGACAGGGTGGTGTAGGTGCATGTGTGGTACCTGGTCTGGATTTGGTCTTAGCAGAGCCACAGTCCCTGAAACAAAGTGATGTGAATGTGATGACATCATATTTGTGAGACAGAGGATAAAACAAGAGGGAGGGGCTTACCGCTCTGTTAACTGCTCTGGGGTTGAACACAGCTTTGATTTGAAAACTACAATGAAAATACAAAACATTATCATGGTAATAAGTAAATATACAATTCAAACCCTGTGTAACAAATATTTATATTACACAGACTTGACAGCCATATTATAATGATGTTTCCTCCTCAAAAACAGACCTGGAGTTGTGTTTTGTTTCATTCACACATGTTTGAGGAACGCTTTAGTTGAGTAGAGATTGACAATTCCAGGACTGAAATGATCCAAATGATTCTAGTGAAGGTGTGTGGAGTTTAAAAACACAGTGGAGCACTTCCCTATATTAGTATATGACACTGCAAGGGAGAACAGCGTTTTCTGTTTCTGAGAGAAGAACTCTGCCTAAATCTGCAGGGTCTGTGTGTTAAACGTGTGAATGAAACAAAACACAACTCCAGGTCTGTTTGTGATGAGGAAACAACATTATAACATAGATCAGAAAAAAGTGTAATATGGGCCCTTTAAATGTACATTTTATGATGCATTTTATTAATTTGAAATGCTGAACACTTGTATTGATCACAGGCTCCTGAAAATGTGCTGTTTAAACACATTTACATTACATTTTACATTACATTTTTTGACAGTGTTGGCTAATGTATGCATTGTGTCAATGTGGTACCACCTAAACATTCCACCATTAGAGACACATGTAGAACACCCCCAACATGATGTCACTGTGGAAGATGAGGAGACTATAGGGGTGAGAGATTAACAAAAACAACTGACCGCACATTTCTCCGTTGGGTCCGTTGTTTTTGATGTCCAACAGTTCCTCGTCTTCCTCTGAGCCTTCACCTGGAGCACACAACACTGTTCATAATCGAATAACTTCCACGCAGTTTTCATTGTCACAGAAAATAACTCGACAATCACCCTGAGTAGGACTGTGCTGACGTGGAGCAGAAGAATCCATTTGCGGTGAGGACTTATCCTGCAACACAACACACACTCTTTGCTTTGTTTTGTATAAGTAGCTCTGGAGGTCAAAGTAACTGCATTGTCTGCATCTGTGTTATTGTCTGATAATCAGGAATTGCGCTGTTAGCATTCTATAAATAAATAAAATAATACTTTATTATTTATAAAGTGCTGTACAAGTAAATAAAAATAGCATCCAGAAAGCATACAAAATCAGACAATGATGCAAACACTTCAATTAAATAAAATAAACTAATAGAATAAAAATAAATAAGGAATAAAATGTAGCTAAAACCAGTTAAAGGAAGACCAATAGGTAAAAATTTAAAAAGATAATACTGATACTGGTCCCATCAGCCAGGGACCTGCCTGAGGATCTAAGGCTGCGGGAGGCTCGTACAGGGTTATAAGTTCTGAAATGTAACTTGGTGCAAGACCTAAACGAGCTTTAAAAGTCTAGTTCTAGTTGTTGTTAGCACTACCGCCACAGTAAAACTCTGCTCTGGTCTCTGAAAGCTGTGAAAAGTGCTTATAAACTCATCTTGGTGAATAATTAGGACGCTCTGAATGCATAAGGTAAGTGAGCAAGAACTTCGGACCACTGCAAACAAATTAAAATGAATTAGTTCTGTTTTTTTAAGTTTTTAAGTAAAAATCTGGCCTTTAATATAACAAAAAATAAGAACAAACGGTGCACAAAAGATACACGCGATAATTATTTGGCCTGAAAAACTATATATGGAATGATATTTTGAAGTTGCTTTAGTAATTATTGTGACAGGCCTAATACTGTATAATCTCACCTGTGTAGGGGCTGAGTGAGCATTGGCCTGGTTCCTCTCTATGAAGTATCTGTGTGCCCTCTTCCTGTCCCTCTGGGCCCTGCGCTCCAGTGCATTGTGGGAGGAGTGGAGGCGGTCCATGGCTCTCATCAGGAGCTCTGAGATGCTGGAGCTGACCTGTACGATGTCGGGACGCTCCTCTGGGGACGGACTCAGCAACCTGCACGGAGCACCGGCTTCAACGAATATATCCACAGGGGGGATATATTGTGAATATATCCACGGGGGGGACAGAGAGCTGCTGTGTCTGTGTGGGAACTTAGAATATCTCATGTTGGATTTCTGTCATTTTGTCACACTTTGTATTTTATATGTTTTCAAATCAGCTCATCAATGTGCATTCATTGTTATAGAGCTTTTGCTTGGGGGACCTGCTTGTTTCCATGAATACGTAACTACTCTGCCTGAAATATTCCACAGTATGACATTAAACAGCTCTACCTTACATTTGTTCAATTACAGGTTGTTTTAGCTCAAAAATACCTAGAAAAACAGGCATTCTGACTGTGAGCATGGTCGCCTCTCCACAGATCTGACTTGTAACTTTGGTCTGGTTTGGTCACACTCCAGGTAAAGCAATTACATCTCCATGAAGAAAAGCATTTGACGGACCCTCCACCAGAAAAGTTACATGATGCACATTTAAACCTAAAAGGACACTACTAAAACCCCAGCACATGCAGTCAATTCTGAATCAGTGCTAGTGCAGCCTCTGCAGCTCAGGGAGGGTATTCTGGAGGTTTTGAGCTTCACATGAGGCCTGTCCTGTCCATATACTGAGAATGAGACAAACTTGGATATGTCTCTATCTGCAGGTGAAGACTCTGGGGACACAGACTGTAGTGCCTTAAATACTGAGTTCTCACCATTTGATCACGTGGATGACTCTGTCTGAGTATTGACCAGTCTTCACTGGTTCATACTGGGCTTCCACGATCTGCACAAACAAACCACACTTCAGTTCTGCTTAAATGTGTTAGAAAAGAGCAATGCTTGACTGAATATGTGTATGGATACAGCAGTAAATAAGAGTGCATTGGTGTTACGCTATTGTGTGACTGATGAGACCTTGTTTGCGAGGGAGAGCATGTTGGAGCTGTAGAAAGGCGGCTGCAGAGTGACCATCTGATAAAGCACACAGCCCAGAGCCCACACGTCTGCCTTCTCCCCGTACGGCTCACTCTTCACCACCTCAGGGCTGAAACACAAACACACACAAACAAACAAACAAACAAGAGAATCAAGCACAAATGTAAACAGGAATAGCTTTAGCAAGGGATCATGGTCTATTGGGGTTCCCTGTCTATTACGTAAATCAACTTTTACGAGCTTGTTGTATGTCAAAATGTTTTTTTGGAGGAGAAAAATGTTGCCTACAGAGTTGATTAGTGCTGATGACATTCTTCGCTCACCAGGAGTACAGAATAGTGCCCACGACGGAGGTGAGTTTGCTGTTCTCCTGCTTCTGTTTGGCCAGTCCAAAGTCAGCTGAAGAGAGAGAGATCACACACACACACACACACACACGCACACACACACACACACACACACATTACACAGGCTGTATTCAGATGATCTTGTATTGTGTGGTGCTGTGACACTCACTGATAGTGACCCAGTCCTGCTCTCCTAACATGATGTTGTTAGGAGACAGGTCCCGGTGTACGATGCGTTTGTCCCTGTGCAGGTATCTGAGAGCCAGGCACATCTGGAAACACACAGTTACTGGTGGTGACCCTGACAGTGCAGTGTGTAACTAGAATGTACATGCTAAAATTTTAAAGTCGACTTTGACACTAAGGAATAGACTCAATACAGATTCAGATACCACAATTAAATTAAATAATTGTACTTTCTTTTCTATTCCCATGTGTCCTTATATGTGTGTAATCCCTCAGTGGTCCTGTAGGTTCCATAGTGGTCCATGGGTGTATACTAGTCTATGTGCTCTTATACTTATATATACTTATACAGCTCCAGATCATTCTAAAGACATTCAGGAAAGCTTCATTTCTGTCCTGTCAATGGGACTTTTTTAGTATTGATACCTGCTGAAATATCTAGTTTCGATACTAGTTTTATTATCGATTAGGATCTGTTTTTCATTACTTTTGACAACCCTATAATGTACATACAGGTACAAACACACAAAGCGTATGGTACCACATTCCACTGTAACTAGTGTCTACATACCAGAGCAAAACTGAACTACAGAGAAAACAGCTCCAGGGTCCAAATACAGTTTTCAAGCTATAAATTGTATTTTTGGCATTCCTGTGATACAAACCCAAACGTTGACTTGGGGTGCCATCTAGTGGTAAAACACAGACACAACCACAGGGCTGAGAAGTGTGTGGAGCTGACCTGGATGAAGATGTTCCACACCCTCTCCTCTGTGAAGCTCTGGTTCTTCTCCTTCAGAGAGCTCAGGTGTTCAGCCAGAGGAACGCCCTCTATCAGCTCCATCACTATGTACAGCCTCTCCCCTAGAACACACACGGACACGGAGTATTTCACCGATGTGCGCTAACGTGAAATACTCAAATATAAGAAGTTAAAGGTGCAGTAATTCATATACCTTCCAGAAATGTCTTATAGTACTTGACAATGTTTGGATGGGCCATCTGTAGAGTAAATACACATACAGTATGTTAGACATTAACAGTGTCAACAGTGGAATAGTGTGAGCTGTGTGTGTGCTGGTACCTGCTCTCTGATGATGCTCAGCTCAGAGATGATCTTGTCCACGTTACTGTCTCTGGACTTCTTGTCTTTCCCAAATGCCGGGTTGTGTAGATTTACCTCCTTCAGAGCCAGGAGCGTCTGACTGCCCTGCTTCCTCACCTGACACATGTGCAGAGAAATCATATTACCTCTCTGCTTTTAAAGGTACTATATTACGCAAAAATGTGTGCAAAATTGTGAGCTTTTAACATATTAGAATGTTGTTACCTCATCAAAAACAGACCTGGAGTTGTGTTTTGTTTCATTCACACATGTTTGAGTAATCCTGCATGATCAGTCTGTCTACATTTCCAAAGCTCAAAATGCTCTGTTCCACTTTGTGATGTCATGAAGCGGTAGTTTTCAAGTTATCAGCTACATTTTACCATTTGTTTAGTAGAAATTGGCAATTCCAGGGCTGAAATTATCCAAATGATTCTAGTGAAGGTGTATGCTGTTTAAAACACAGTGGAGCACTTATTGTATTACCACAAGACGTCACAAGGTGGAGCATTTTCAGTTTGAGAGAATACTTCAGCCTAAATATGCTGAATTTGTGTGTTAAACGTGTGTGAATGAAACAAAACAACTCCAGGTGTGTTTGTGATGAGGAAACAACATTATATATGTTGTGCGAATATAGTTTGTATAATACTTTTATTATTATACAAACTTTTATTATATTATAATACTGTTATTACACTGTTAAAATAAACACAGAGAGCGTGGTCACCTTGAAGACACTCCCAAATGCCCCTGTGCCCAAATGGTCCAGTATGGAGTATCCACTGATGACCCTGAGAGGAGGTCTACTTTGGTCCACAGCCACAATACTGTCCTGCAGACTCTCCAGCTCCTCCTCCTGCAGCGAGATCAAGATGGATGTGAACCATTTTACTAAAGGTGCATTGCGCAACTTTTCTGGTAGAGGGTTTGTCACCTGCTTGTCTCCATGGAGATGTTATTGCTTTGCCTGGAATGTTCCATGGTATGACTTTAAACACATTTATCTATCATTTATTCATTATGGGTGTTTCTATTGCTTAAAAATACAATCATTGTGAATCTCCACAGATCTGACCTGTAATGTAGCCTATAGTTGTCTCCCTTGATAGACAGGTTTAATCTATACTGTGGAACATTCTAGACAGAGCAAGAACATCCTCATGAAGATAAGCAGGTGACACACCATTCACCAGAAAAGTTGCACAATGCACCTTTAAACGACCAAAAAAAAAAAAAAAAAAATGTATATATATATATATAGGCCAAGAAAGGTGCAATGAAAAAACAAGTACCCAGGAGGTACAGCCAGATGCCCATACCTGAAGCACTCGAAACTGCCAAGCAAAGGCTGCAAGCCTTAGCCAGCCGCCTAAAGAGGTACACGTGGGAAAATGAAGCCAGACGAATAAACCGCCTCTTCGCAACACTGCGAAAGTGTACGCTCAATGGCAGGGGAATAACACCAGAGCAGACCCCCCAAGGCTGGAGACTGAAAGGGCATATGGGAGAGGGAGGCATCACATAACACCGATGCACAGTGGCTGGTGGCTCTGAGGGAAGACCACAGCAACCTCCCTGAACAAGATCCAGTCACCATCACAGTGGCAGACATTCAGGAAAGAGTCTCAGGCATGAAAAACTGGACAGCACCTGGTCCTGACATGATCCATGCGTACTGGCTAAAGAAGCTCACGGCTCTCCACGAGCGCCTGGCAGCACAAATGAACCAGCTGCTAAGGGATGGGACTCACCCTGAATGGCTAACCCAAGGGTGTACGATCCTGATCCTGAAGGATCCTTCAAAGGGTACAGTCCCATCCAACTATCTGCCAATAACCTGTCTCTCCACAACATGGAAGCTCGTGTCAGGCATCATTGTGGCTAAGATAAGTGGGCACATGGATCAATACATGAGCACAGCACAGAAGGGCATCGGCAGAAACACCAGAGGAGCCAAACACCAACTCCTGGTTGACCGAACAGTCGCCCATGACTGCAGAACCCGTCAGACCAACCTGTGCACTGCCTGGATTGATTACAAGAAAGCCTATGACTCAACGCCACACACATGGATCACTGAGTGCTTGGAGTTGTACAATATCAGTCGGACTCTAAGGGCGTTCATTGCAAACTCAATGCGGTTGTGGAAAACCATCCTTGAAGCCAATGGCAAGCCAATTGCACAAGTGGCCATCAAATGTGGCATATACCAAGGAGATGCACTGTCCCCACTGCTGTTCTGCATAGGTCTGAACTCCCTCAGCCAAATCATTGACCGCACTGGCTATGGATACCGACTCAGAAACGGGGCCACCATCAGCCACCTCCTCTACATGGATGACATCAAGCTGTACGCTAAGAGTGAGCGGGACATCGACTCACTGATCCACACCACCAGGATCTACAGCACAGACATTGGAATGTCATTCGGGCTTGAGAAATGTAGTAGGATGGTGACAAAGAGAGGGAAGGTAGTCCACACAGAGGGGGTCTCACTCCCAGAGGGAACAATAGCAGACATTGAGGACAGTTACAAGTACCTTGGTATCCCACAAGCAAATGGCAGCCTTAAAGAGGCAACAAGGAAAGCGGCTACGGCCAAATACCTGCAACGAGTAAGGCAAGTCCTAAGAATCCAGCTCAATGGCAAGAATAAGGCACAGGCAATAAACAGCTACGCCCTGCCAGTGATCAGATACCCTGCAGGAATCATAAGCTGGCCAAAGGAGGAGATACAGACCACAGACGTTAAGACACGAAAGCTCCTGACCATGCATGGAGGGTTCCAAATCCAGCATCCTGAGACTGTATGCGAGCCGGAAGGAAGGAGGCCGAGGACTAGTGAGTGTGGGAACCACTGTCCAGGATGAAACAGCCAAAATCTATAAGTACATCAAGGATAAGGCCCAAACAGATGATGTGCTCAGGGAATGCCTCAGACAGTGGAGGTCAGAGGAAGAGGTGCTGGAGGGACCATCATGGCAGGGCAAGCCCCTACATGAGGCATACCACTGAAACATAACTGAAGAGGCTGATATCAAGAAATCCTACCAATGGCTGGAGAGGGCTGGTCTGAAGGACAGCACAGAGGCCCTCATCCTGGCTGCACAGGAGCAGGCCTTGAGCACCCGAGCAATAGAGGCCCAGATCTACCACACCAGACAAGACCCAAGGTGTAGGTTGTGCAAAGAGGCTCCTGAGACAGTCCAGCACATAACTGCAGGGTGTAAGATGCTGGCAGGGAAAGCATACATGGAGCGACACAACCAAGTGGCGGGCATAGTGTACAGAAACATCTGTGCAGAGTACGGGCTGGAGACCCCAAGGTCAAGGTGGGGAACTCCCCCAAAGGTTGTGGAGAATGAGTTCCAGATACAGACTGACAGAATGGTGATGGCGACCCAACCAGACATAGTGGTGGTGGATAAGCAACAGAACAAAGCCGTGGTGGTGGACATTGCAATACCAAGCGATGGTAATATCCGGAAAAAGGAACATGAGAAACTAGAGAAATACCAGGGGCTCAAGGAAGAGCTGGAGAAGGCCTGGAAGGTGAAGGCATCAGTGGTGCCCGTGGTGATCGGAGCACTCGGGGCTGTAACCCCCAAACTGGAGGAGTGGCTAAAGCAGATACCCGGAAAAACATCAGACATCTCAGTCCAGAAAAGCGCAGTACAGGAACAGCAAAGATACTGCGTAGAACTCTCAAGCTCCCAGGACTCTGGTAGAGGGCCCGAGCTGATGAGGGTGAGAGAGACCAACCACCGTGGAAGGTGAGAAACACACACATATATATATATATATATATATATATATATATATATATATATAATAAAAAAAAATACACATTTGTAGCTGTTTGTATTTTAATGCGTCCAGAACAATTGACAAAAAGACTGAAATATGAACTGACCAACTTATACAGGAATCACATTTCAGAACAGACATTTCCGCAGAATAAAACAGGAGATTTTGTTGTTTATGGAGGAAATGACGGTACTTCAAAAACTGCAACCTTTGAGATTTGCTAATTGCGTCCATTCAAATTGTGATTCAAATTTGATTGTGATTCATCTTGCAGGCCTACTGGTGGTAAGATACTACTGTAGCCACAACTGCCCTGGGGCAGACTGACAGAAGCAAGGCTGCTCCTGGAGTTGGTGGGTAAATGCTCTGACCCCTGAACTACTGCTGTTCCATTAAGGCTGCAAGAAGAATCGCAATCGAATCGAAATTGCAATGGAATGGGCACAATAAGCAAACCACAAAGACTGCAATTTTTGAAGTACTAGAAATTCCTCCACAAACAACAACATCCCCTGTCTTGTTCTGCATAAAAACTGCTAACCCTGTAGTTTAGATCTGTACAAATATGTTCTGAAATGTCTCTGTGCGTCAGATGCCCTCCCAGTGTCTCCATGGGGTCTTATTCCGTGTAAAAAGTGCTAATCTTGTAGCCTCTACAAACAATCTGAAATGTGATTCTTGTGTTAGTTTGTTAGTTCAGATTTCAGTCTTTTTGTCAATTCTTCTCTCTGAATCCTGTTATTAAAGCGTAAATCACAAATCTAATCACAAAGCTTGTCAGAAAAATCATAATTAGATATTTTTTCCAAGTTGTTCAATGTCCCAGAATGAAATCCTGCATGCATAGTGTTATAAGTGTAACTGTCTGAAATATGTGAGTTTCTTACAGAATAGAGGGACACTTTGTCCTGCAGAGTCTCGTAGGCCGTGAGGTCTCGGACGTAGTGTCCAACGTCAATAAACAGCTCAAAGAGATCTGTGGGAAAGAGCCTGGAGACACATAACAGGTCAAATATGGGTCATATTTATTTATTCTCTCAGTATATTTGAAGATCTGAATTTGGGACTGTACCGTTTGAAGACATGTCTGTTTCTCTCCATACTGAACAGAAAACGTAAGGCCCTGAACGCATAGCACTGTCAACAAGGGAGGGAGAATGTCATCAAGATGGAGGAACATAGAAAGAAATATCCAAATAGAAACTTAACATCTGAAGGTTTTCCACATTCATCTCATGGTTAAACATCATTTGAATAATGGCACCACATCATTTGAATAATGGTACCACTTTTTAACACTAAAGTGACCCAAAGCTATGGGTGTTTCTAAATTCCAAATTGTGAAATATTGATATTAATTAATTTTGTGGGGTAGTGATTTTTTTTATAGTTGTTTAAAATGTGTTTTACTGGTTAAATAAAGTAAAACAACATGAAAACTGAAATACACTGTGGGCAATTTGCAGGTGTCCAAGGATCCACAGGTGCATCCTGGGTAAATGAGCCAAATGGAGGAATGGAGCGTGGAGGAGGTGCGGAGGAGCTGAGGAGGAGGTGCGGAGGAGGTGAGGAGGAGGTGAAGAGGAGGTGAAGAGGAGGTGAGGAGGAGGTGAAGAGGAGGTGAAGAGGAGGTGAGGAGGAGGTGAAGAGGAGGTGAGGAGGAGGTGAAGAGGAGGTGAGGAGGAGGTGAAGAGGAGGTGAGGAGGAGGTGAAGAGGAGGTGCGGAGGAGGTGAAGAGGAGGTGAGGAGGAGGTGAAGAGGAGGTGCGGAGGAGGTGAGGAGGAGGAGGTGAAGAGGAGGTGTGGAGGAGGTGAGGAGGAGGTGAAGAGGAGGTGCGGAGGAGGTGAAGAGGAGGTGAAAAGGAGGTGCGGAGAAGGTGAGGGCTTTGGGGGAATGGGAACAGCATAGGCAGAGTTCTGATGACGTGGACCAGGAGCCGAGGATCCAAGTGATTCTGAAACATACACAGTATGTGTGTAAAGATAAGAGTATGTTTCGTACCTGTAAGACGCCCTTTGCTCCGTATGTCTGTGGTAGAATGAACTTTGCGATGATGAAGACTCCATTCTCCTGCACAGAAGCTCAGTCAATGCAGTGTAGAGACAGTTACTATAATAGTAAAGACTAAAGATCAGGGATCACCTGCACAATGTGGTGAGCACAAGAGTCGTCCAGGCTCAGTTCTGTCAGAGCTGTGCAACAGGCTGGACACACATAACATCAAATCGATCCATTACAATAAAAATTATTCACAGCGTGCCATTGCATTCATCTTATACAGCCACTTTCCACATGCTCAGAGTCACTTTACCACACTCACTGGTGAGAAGTCACAGCTGCCTTGGGGCAGACTGACAGAAGCAAGGCCGCCAATCTGCACCACCACTATGCGCACACACACACACACACACACACACACACACACACACACCACATTCATGCTAGGCAAAGTGGGTGAAGTGTCTTGCCTAGGGACACAAGAACAGTTTTTGCCAGTGGGGCTCCACTGTGGCACATGTTATTCGCAGGTCTCCCATCCAAGTAACTATGGTATTGACAAAACTGCAGCCTTTGTGATTTACTGAGTGTGTTCATTCAAATAGTGATTTTGATTTGACTGCAATTAAACCTGCAGCCTTATTAATTACTACACATAATGTAGTGATTACTATACATATTACTATACATAATGTAATGATGTAGTGAACCCAGCAGTTGCAATTGCACTGACCTGCCTGCAGAGCGGTGATGTTGTCCTGCTGCTCCTGTGGGCTCGGCTCCTCAGTCGTGTGTTGTTTATGGAGTCGACCTGCTGCATTTGCACTGGACAAGGTCTCAATGGAGGAGCGGTCCCACACATACTGTCTGTCACTGTAAGGGGTTTGAGAGGGAGGGTCACAACGCTACAGCAGGACGTGAGCCAAAGCCTTTTCTAGAACCACAATTTATTCTTAACTGCAAAAACACTGAACATGATGTTCCATTAATTTTGGTTTTGGTTGGATCCAATCAGAATTTGCGATGCCAGTTTCAATGCTGAAATCCAGTTGGTTTAAACCTAAAATGTCTCTCTCTGATCTGATAGTCACTCTCTAAACCCCAGCTCCTGCACCAATCATGAATCAGTGCTAGTGCAGCCTCTGCAGCTCAGGGAGGGAATTCTGGAGTTTCTTCACAAATGTACCAAATCTTTCAATGGAATGTAAGTTAATTGTTCCACTCCTACTTCCATCACTCTGTATAACACATTTCCGTAGTGCAGTATGATACAGACCAGCTGAGCAGGCGGAGCAGCTGCTGGACTCCTCCCCAGCTCCTGATCTCCGCTCTGGCTTCGGGCTCCTGGCACATCTGCACCAGGACCCAGCACAGGCTCCAGAGCAGCTTCAGGTGGTGCAAGTGGAGCAGGCTGAGGAGCACGGGCACCCCCCTCAGGGCACACAGCTGCCCCCGCACACACTGCTCTGAACACAGCAGACGCAGCAGCTCCGCACACATCCTGCAGGGAGAAGGCTGGAGCTCAGAGAAAGGCCATAACAAAACAGGGGTCAAACAAAGACACTACATAGAGCTATACTCATGTTACAGCTTGGTAGTTACAATGTGGCACCCGTGGCACCCGTGGGCACCTGTGAGTCATTATGTTTTCATTTGGACATTTTAAACCACAATACTGATCTAAAACGACTTCATGAAGAAATAAGTCTACTGAGAACAAAGTTAGTACAGAGCAGTGGGCGTGTACTGGTGGTGGTGAAATTACGTCTTGAATACAGAATAAGGATTACTCAAACATGCATAAATCACTCTAAATACAACTTCAAGAGAGTAAATGAGAACAAATACAGTATGATTAAAAGCTGTGAAAAGTCGATTTTGTAAGACAGGTCTCCTTTAAGAAATCCCACACGTACTTCTTTGAAAGGGGGTCATATTCTTGAAGAATCAGGAGCAGGTTTTCCACAATGTGGAGCTCTCCAATCTGCTCTCTGCATTCAGGACTGTACACAAACACATGCTGTGTCATGAATGTAAAGCACCAGTAATAGTTCATAATGTGTGAGCACAGCGTCCTCTAGTGTTCCAACGGAGGATTACCTCAAAGGGAATTATGTGGATGTACATCAGACATCATGTGTTTGGTGCTATACTCACTGGGCCAAGGAGGTGAGAGCCAGCAGAGCTCCCAGTAACACACTGCTGTCTGTGGAGGACAGGAGGTTCACCAGACTCTGCAGAAAATGTGATTAAAAAAAGAAATTAAATTATTTAATAATGAGCATTTTCATAATCATCAGAGCAGCAGTGAAATGTCACATGTGGCACAGGGCCTGATCGTCTGATCCTGGTCCTCAGTTTCCCCTTTTACACACAGGTGCTGGTTCCGAGCTGGTGCTGGTTCTAAGTTGTGTCATCTCAGTTTTAAACCAACTAAGGGCTAATATTTGTTACCACAGCAACACACTGTTTATTACCCAGCAGTTAGTATCTGGTTGTCTTTCTCGTAACTGCCCGCTGGAGTTTTTGCTGTATTTTGTCTAAAACTGACTTTGTTTTGCCTTTTCCATAAATAAAGCTTAACTATAAAGAGTATCTATTATGTTTAGAATTCCGCTGGAACTGGTCAGCATTTTTCAGAGGAAAATGGCAGAACTGGTTCTAAAATGGGCACTGGCTCAAAACTGGCACAGGCACCAGCACCAGCCTGTTGGAAAAGGGGTAAATAACCCTCAGATAAATGAGCCCATGGAAAAAAGGTTGAATAATCTCAGTGTGTGGCCTGCACATTAATTTTAATTTAAATGTAACTGACCTTGTGGACTCCAGCGTCCATAATGTGTGGCCTCAGCTCCTCAGACGCAGACATCTTCTGAAACATGTCTGTCAAAAATCACATTCTCATATTACTACAGTAGTACTATCACATGTACCATCACTTATTCTATCATATGTATCACAGTCCTGTTGCACTCACATGTAATGGTGACCAGCATCTGTCCTGCAAAGGCCTGTCCCCCACATGAGAAGTACGCTGCACTCACTGACTCCAGATACTGAAACACAATCACACACATGAGCACATCTGGGAGAGGCTTTGAGAGGAGAGTATAGGAAAACATTACCCTGGCCAATAATGAGATGCCCTGGTGTTGATGGAAGAGTTTCTGCAAAGGAAACAAAAGTGGATCTTTATTTATTTTATTATTTATATCCAAATGATGAGACACAGATTTTCCTTCTTACAGAGACTTATGTTTCTTATATTTTCTTTTCCACACAAAGTCTAGTAGTCGTTAGTTCCATTTTAGTTTTCGAGTCCTGGTTCCATAGAAATAGAAACCATACTTCAACATTTCCATGGAAACAAGCAGGAGGAGGCCCCCTCCAGGCCAAGTAAGGGTGCGTTCACACTTGCACATATACAAACACCAAAATTAGAACTAAACTGCAACTCAAATCCCCTCCTTGAACCGCCACCTTAACGTGGTGGAGGGGTTTGAGTGCCCGAATGATCCCGAGAACTATGTTGTCGGGGGCTTCATGCCCCTGGTAGGGTCACCCAAGGCAAACAGGTCCTGAGGGACAGGCCAGACTAAGAGTGGTTCAGAAGCCCTTATGATGCGTAATAGAGCAAGGTCAGTTACGTCTACCAGATTGGAGTTACACGGGAGGAGCTCGGCCGCTGCTTCTCCACGCCAAGAAGAGCCAGCTGAGATGGCTCGGGCATCTGTTCCGGATCAGGAGGTGTTCCAGGCATGTCCCCGGGGGCCCCGGGGAAGAACCAGGACACACTGGAGGGACCATGTCTCTCGGTTGGCCTGAGAATACATGGGGTCCCCCCAGAGGAGTTGGAGGAAGTGTCCGGGGTGAAGGAAGTCTGGGAGTCCCTGCTTAGACTGCTGCCCCTGCGACCCGGCCCCGGATAAGCAGAAGAAAATGGATGGATGGATGGATGGATGCAACTCAAACTGAAACTAAAGATGGACCAGACCAGGAATAAACCAGGACTAGAATAGGAAAGTCTGTATCAGGACTAAACTGGGCTCCAACCAGGACTGAATAAGTATGAACGCACCCTATATTTATTCTATTTTTTTAACAGCAACATGGTTTGTTTACCTGAAGCTCCATGTCTCGGACCAGTATTCGGAGGCAGGTGAGAACTGTGAGGACTGACTCTGGTACAGCTGTGTCGATCCACTCACTGCAAAGACAAAATATATAAAAGTATTTAAACAAAATAAATAATTTGGTATTTTACAGAGACATTTTGGAACGTACCTGCACAGTCGATTCTTGACCAGAGAAATCAGGAGGTTACTAAAGAGTTTGTGCAGGGGGTGGCTGCTGAAGCATCTTTGGTTCTCATACTCTTCACTACAAAACAAGCCAAGTTAAAATCCATGTTAATCCAATGATGCTAAACAGAAATTATCTTAAATTTAAAGATGCAATATGTAACTTTGCTCTAAATCCAGTGGTAGCTAACAACACTGCACTATCTGTAAATGTCTAGTCATTTTTTATGTCATTTGCCACATTTCAAAATATTAAGGCAAATGTTTTACAGTAGTTATTTCTTCTTTTTGTCTGCACTGACTCTGATCTCGTCACATCTCAGAAGCTGAGCAGGGCTGAGCAAAAACTGTTGTTGTGCCTTTAGGCAAAGCACTCCCACATTGCCTAGGATGAATGTGGTGTGTGTGTGTTGGTGGTGGTTGGAGGGACTAGTGGTGTAGATTAACAGCCTCACTTCCGTCAGTCTGCCCCAGGACAGCTGTGGCTAGTGTCTTACCACCACTGAGTGTCGAGTGAATGTCGCTTTACCAAACTGTAAAGCGACTTTGAGCGTGCCATGTAAAACAAATTAAGAAACAGTTTTCCAGATGCTCAAAGATTTGTAGATTTTGTACATTATTCTTGAACTTGGTGATGGTAAGATACTATTTAAACCACAGTGCCCTGAAATCTCCCATGATCTCTACTGTTCGATATGCACTGTTTGAAATTTGTCACATCATATACTGTTTACATTAACTTTCAGACAGCAATACTGTCACTAATGAATTATGAGACTCCAGACCTGAATTTCTGCAGAGCCAAGTTGACATTGAGCTCGGACTTGTTTGAGTTATTTGGATGAGATATTTGTGACTTCTTGGCCTCGGTAACGCGTGATTTTAATCCCACCTGAAAGACATTTTACACAGAAATACTTGAGGGAATAAACCATTTCATCACCATCTGAAACAACAGTGGAGTGGAGTAAAAGTGAGGCCTTTCCTATTGTGTTCACCTGGTGCCCCCTGGAGGCAGATGTGATGCTGCAGGAAACAGAGGAGAGACACTTTTGGCTCTTCCTCTCGTCCAACTGCCCTGACACAGATCTGCTGACCCTCCCTGACCAGTCACCCTGTTAAACTGCACTAAACCTTTGACTGGGACACAAAGGGGACTGAGAAGTGCAGTGTAAATGTTCCTGCAGCAAAACTTGAATTTCCCTCTGGATCAATAAAGTATCTCTCTCTCTCACAGCTATAAATATGACTAACACTGTTTCAGCATCAAAACAAGCAACAAACATTTTACTTGTTTTACCTCTGGTCTGGGTGCGTTCCTTTCGAGTAGAGACAGAAGCTTTTTGAGATCTCGAGATGCCCTAGAACCACAAGGTAATCAGTTTGTTTTCATGTCAGAAAAATGTAAGCCACCATCATAACGTTAGACTGTTTGCTGCTCACTGGCTCTCGCTGTTCGACCTCATGAGTAGCTTCTCCCTCTGTTTGGGGTTTTTCACTGTGTTAGACATTGTTAAAGACACCGGTAAAGCTCATTAGTTATCTGCAACGAGAAAGGAAAATACAACACACAACATACGAGTGTTATCATGATACTAAAGCCCAGCCCCTGCAGCCAATCCTGAGTCAGTGCTAGTGCAGCCTCTGCAGCTCAGGGAGGGGATTCTGGAGGTTCTGAGCTTCACATGAGACCTGTCCATATACTGAGAATGAGAAAAACTGTGTGTCACAGGTTCAGTTGGGATGAAGTGGTTTTGGTCACATTTATTTTATATTTCACAGTTACAAATATATACTCCATAAAGGAAATTATATTGTTATGTAGGCCTGTATGTAATCTGTAGGCTGTAATTACACTCCATATTTGAGACTGTGTTAAATATTTGCAATTTTAAAAGTGAAAAAATCCAAAGCATTTTTTATTTTTAAATAACGTTTTGGCAAAAAAGCCTTCGTCAGATAATTTTTCTTGATTTGGACCACAGTATAATAATATAATATAAATATTTGCAATTTTCCCAGTGACTGCAGGAAAGTATTTCATAACTAGCATTTTTTTTTTATCATCATAAGTGCAGCAGTGCAATTTCAAAGGTGGCACGGGGGCCAGACCAGACCCATCAGGCAAATGGACTGGCCCTCAGTGAGACCAGTAACCCTGAGCGATTTTAACCCATAGAAAAAAGTGTATAGACTTGGTGGCCCATGTTTATTAAATTAATGTAATATATTGTTATTTTATTTTCTATGGTGGTTGCTTTTTTTTTTTTTTTTCTTTATAATGAAATGAGGGTCCTATACAACAACAATATAATATGAATAAATATATACTGCAGAAACTGTTATTATGTTATGTAGCCCTACGTATGCAATATAATCATGCTCCATAGATTTACAACAACAATAATAATAATAATAATAATAATAATAATAATAATAATAATAATAATAATAATAATTTTTACAAAACCATTTAAGCAATAATGTACTTCTGCCAGACTGTTATAATAGTACGTCACATTACTCTAGATACAAAATAAATAACTGCATTTCAAAATGTTTTAGTGTACATTCCAGTGACAAATTATCTTAAATTCCTTCTTATCATCACTCATAGTGTTCCAGATTTTGACTCCACAAACTGAAACTTTTCCTTGTTGTACGGACTCTGGCCATTTTAAAGAGATGCATTCCCCTTAAATTATAAGTACATTCTCTTTCAATAAAATGCTTCTGGAGATTTTTTGGTAGTTCTTTCCTTTTTGCCCTGTACATTATTTTTGCAGTCTGGAAGCTTATCAGATCCTTGAGTTTTTAACATTTTCGAAGTGATAAAATTAAATTTGTATCTAAAAAGTTAAAATAAAATAAAATAAAATACGTGACAAACGAGGAATTATTTCTGCCAATACTAAAGGGGAAAAACACGAATAATGTACTGTTTTGTTTTTTTTTTTGTTTTGTTTTTTAGTTATTTATTTAGCAGTTTATTTATTTATTTGGTTATTTGTGAATTCTTTATTTATTTAGTTAGTTATTTAGTTATTAGTTTTTATTATAAATCCATGGTTAAATGTTTGCAGTAGTTAGCCCCCGTTTGAAGTTAGCTTAGCACTGTTTATTTGAAGTTAACGTGGTAATATTCTTTCGACCACACAAATGAGGACACAAAACAGCCCAAGTTTACAGATCCTTACCTTCTTAGCGCCATAACAAGTCTACACTGTAATTCCTGTTTTGTTTCGATGCATATTTTGTCCGATATTTGGATAGTTGTCTAAAAGTGCTCCTGCCATCGCGTGTATTATTTATTTAACGTTCGTTTGGCGGTTTGGGCCAATGAGAAGAGAGGATGCTGAGAAAGAGCACAGTTTGGACCAATGAACGAACGATTGGGACGTGCGAGCGTTGCCATGGATACACCAGACGCTCTAGTCTCCGCTGCTACATTCCGTCACCTGCTGTTGTTAACCAGTGGGAAAAAATAAATAAAATGAAAATAAATAAATAATAAAAATGATCAAAAACTGAAAACAAAAGCAACCAGTGAGACAGCAGGATAAAACAAACACAAATGTTAAACCTGAAATAAGTATTTAACTGCAAATCACCCTTGAATGACAAAGATAAAAGGTGAGAGTATGTGAGCAAAGGATCATATAGGCTTAATATTTTTACAGGGTGAGGAAAAATTATTTTAATTCTCTATTCTAGAATCAATCATTATAGTCTTTTTTATGGATACTGGTTACCCTGGACATTAAGTTTAAATTATTGGTCAGGCATAAACGAACTGTTCACTTAAGACACAAAACATGTCTTGTAAAAGAAATCACTGATGATACACTTAGGCCTATTATTTGTGTGTTATTTGTGATTTGATTAGTTAGTGTATGTATTATAGGTATAAACCTATTATTATAAAGGAGTGGGGCAAATTAATAGGATAAGAAAAAAATCATACTTTAGAATATCCTCAGTGGGATAGATTCATTTTATGCTAAAGGTTACTGTAAAATATTAGGCTATAGCCAAAAGGAACATAATTTCTGTCTGAGTCAGGTGTGTGGAGATGCAAGCCCACTCACAGTAAAGACGGTTTTATTTTAGTATATTTTATGGCTAATATATACGTATATGGGGCTTTAAATTAATCTTTGATTCATGTTTAATCTTTCCTAATACATCAACAACATAAGAATATGTACAATGCAGCTATAGATCAATTTATTAATTTATCAATAACAATAATAACTCTTTTAATCAAGATTTGGATTATGGTTATTTGCCTAACGTGATTATCGCGAGATTAACGTATAACTAAAGAAAATACTATAATATCGCGAGACTCCAACATTCCTCCGCATTTTATTCACGTAGGTTTTACGCCAGACTTTTGGCGTAGTGACATGGCGGACCGGCGGCCGTACGTGCGTCATCGTGCGTAACTCCGCTCTCAGAAGGGGAATGTCGGCTCGTGAATGATCGCTTTAGAGACGGCACAGAGCGTCAACGTTATGGGTGAGCCTCCTTCAGTCCGCTACTCTCCACACATACAAGCAGCGCTATGTTCTAGCTCATAGTGACAGTATTTAACGGTATAATGGACGCTAAAAACAAGTTTAGCGGTACCGATCTTAGCTTCTGCAGTTGTCTGAGCAACCAACGCCCAGTCGTCCGCCTCCAGTACACGGAGCTAGCTTCTTAGCATCGTGCTAACAGGCTGCATATCCGAACCACAGTGTCATTTCCTGCCTTGGGAAAGCGCTTAAAATGTCTAGTTTCTGTGCACATACATGTCTGTGTTTTGTTTTTTTCCATATAGTACATATTGTTGTTGTAAGTCTTTGCGATTACTATTATCTGATCTGCAAAAACTGCCTCAGAATAACTATTTACGACCAAACTAGTCTAAGTCGCTAGCCTTTATCAGGATACGTGCGGGTTAATTGGCTCGTTTTGATTTCAGCGTTCGTCTGCGTGATTTAATGCCGCAAAATGTTGGATCTATAATTGTGTCTGAAGTTAATACGCAGGCACAGTGATCAATATTACAGTTTAAGGTGTTACCACGTCATTTTCATTATCAAATCGTGTGTGTTGCAGTTTGTCTGATCTGCAGATCATTTGCATGTTACCTACATTTGTGACAGGGGCATCTCGGCACACACCCTACGAGCTGTGTCACTGTGAGGTGGAAAGAGGACAAATGTGTAGTGTCTAATCTGGATTAACATGGATCTGATCTGATGCAGTGGAGAGGCTGTTTTGACTTTAAAATCACACACGGGCGTCTATGGCTCTGTACGTGGACGTGAGGACATTTCGTGTGATTATGATATGATGATGATGACTATTGAGGTTTCACATCTGACCACTTCCTTGTACAAATATGTAAATGCAACTAGTGTCATTTGTTTTAATAAGGCAATAGACTCAGGTCAGTATATCAAAGTAAATCATATTATTATTGTTTTTTATTTTTCAGTTTAATGTTGATGAAATAATTGTATTACAGGTTTGTCATCATTTAAGATTGTATGAAAGCAAGGCATGTGATTTGTATAAATGCCTAAAATGGTACATCTTTGCCACATAAAAAAGAAAAAAATTGATAGCCAGGCTTCCTTTTTTTAATTTGTTAATTATTTTGTTTATAGAATGAGAGAACTGGGGATCTTAAACCTCAGTAAATACGATTAGAAAAGATTTATCAACAAATCCTTCTGTAAAACGCTATTGTTGCCTACTAAAGTGTCTGTAGGTGCTACATTAAAGCCACAGTATGTAACCTTTTAGCTGAATAAGATAAGATAAGATAATCCTTTATTTGTCCCACAATGGGGAAATTGCAGTGTCACAACGCAAGTTACAGAAACAGTAGGAAATAAGAGCATGCATCAAATCAAGATAAATAATAAGTATTTACAATCAACTAAAAAACACAACACTGTAAGCTAAGCTAAAAGGCACAGGAACATTGCACAATAAGTGTTTTTGATTCTGAGATGATTGTGTACATTGCAGTGATGGACAGTGGTGGGTAAATAAAAAATAGCAGGTACAGTGACTTTAAATAATATTGCACATTGTTATTATTACTATGGAGATGACACATGGTTGCTATGGGAATGACACATGACTAGCATTGTTCATTATACAGGTATATAGGTTAAAATAGAAGCATGTGCCATTTTCTTCATTTTGTTTCAGTTTATAGCAATTAAAAACAATGTGGTTTTAATTGCTATGTTTATGTATGGTTTTAACCTTTTATTTCCATGGAATCATGCAGGTGATCTGCCACCTCCTGAAAGTTGCACACTGTAGCTTTCAAGTGTAAATCTTTGAATTCAAGAGAAAAGCATTTTGAGCATCCTTATCATTTCCACTACAGATCTATAGACCAAAGTTGATTCAGTAATTTTTTTCATTTAGACATGAAAGCTTTATTAAAACTGCAAAATACCTTTACAAATTATTGTCGGTTCATTAATCTAGATAAGATTTCTGAAGCGATGCTGTCTTGATCGTGATACCGCAGCTCCTCTCCTTCAGGCAAATCATGGGTCATCCAGAAGACACGTGGGCTGTGAGAGGTGGGCAGGAGACACAAACGCACTGTAAGCAACGCAAGGAATATCTGAAGGATTGGATACAATCCATTTCTCTCACTCTAGAGATGAGATATGTTGTGAAATACGTCTCTGTGTTCCAACAGTGAATTAGCTGATGGAGAATCCTGCCCCTGTCCACATGAGTTACAGAATGTGTTTTGTGAACTATATATCTGCCTTAGTATTATTTCATTAATGGCATTTTTTCTTATGTCCTTTTTCTCCGCTGCCGTGACAACCCTGGCTGTGCCCACTCACTAACACTCCATCCAACGGCCCCCATCAACAGCTGTAAGTATATATCACCAAAAAATATCTTCTTGCCAGGCTTTGTTTAACAGGTTTTTTGTAACTTGATAATAGTGATTAGATAGTAATAGCAGTAGTGATTTTTTTTTTGGAAGAATGTCTGGCCCAAAGGCTTTATTGGATATGGCAGACTATAGCATGAAATGGGGCGTGAGAGGGTAGAGACATTCGGCAAATGGTTGTGGTCGGAAGGTGCTGAGATGGTACAATCTACACTACTACTATATGTGCATTAACCCACTATACCACATGCCAGCATGAAATAGTGATATTGAAGTACTGAAGTGGAGTTTGACTGATGTGTTTTTATTCATGGCTGATGCCGATATCAGTTGTTAAGAATACAGAGCAAAGGATGGCCGATAAACTCTGTCGATAATTTTGGGCCAAATGATATAATTTAAATTTACTACATACTGCCCTCCAAGCCCTTTTTACCACAAACATATAAGAGAGCTGTGTTGTCACATTTAGTGCGGTTATCTCTTCGTATTAAAATGTTTTTTAGGCAGCAGATCGACCATAACAAAATAAAATGTATTGATTTGATATGTTTTAAAGTAACTATCAGTGTTAATGTGTTGTCTGGAAAAGGAAAGAGGGGGCAGATAACATAAGATTATTCTTCTTTCTGCTCCTTTTCATTAATTTATTTCATTCATTTAAGGCTGATGGCCAAGCCGATACTTTAAAAAGTTCAAATATCGGCTCAATATATCGCTCTTTCTCTACTTTCAAGATGCACTGTGCACCGATACTTTGTATAAATAACAGTTCAAACCTAATGAGACGTCCTATGCCAACATCAGACAGTCTTATACATCCAATAATAGGCTGAACCAGGATATTGGCTGTACCTGATCCAGTACATTTTTCAGGATCGATATCGGTGCATCCCTGTAACTTTTTGGGTCGGGGTCCGCCACCTGTTTCCATGGAATTTGACAATTTCAGTCCCTTAATGTGGAACATTTATGGCAAAACACTACTATTACACTTTTGTTTTGTGGCTTCCAATATATTGAAAAAACTGTATTCTTAACTGTGAGAATACATGGTCGGCTCTCCACAGTTCTGATCTGTAACTTCACATAACCTGCTTGCCATACTGTGGAGCATTCCAGGCAAAGCAATAGCATCACCAGGGGGACAAGCAGGTGGCGTACTCTCCTCCAGAAAAGTTTCACAGTGCAGTGTTGTGTTTATCCCTTTAATCCTGTTTTAGTTTTAGTGCGGGTGTAAAACCTTTCAGACCTTTCACTTCTAGAGGTTTTATTAAAGGCCAGTAAGGTTCAAAATCTTGATGTGTCTGATAATGCAGGATCCGCATTCCACAATTAGCTTTTGGAATTTTGCAACGTGCAGATTTTGTTGTGGGAGGTGACATAGACGCTGTCATAGGGAAGGGGGCGTGGTCTGACCGAAAACTCATAATTCAATGGAAAATGCATCTTTTAAGGGATTTCCTGTAAGAGTGTTTGTTTGTTGAGCATAACCAAATCAAGTTGAGTCATCACTGAGTCGCTGACGTAACCCAGGAAAATGAATCGATTGTTCAACTTCTGTTTATGTTAAGGTATCATCATGGTAGCATTTTAGCATTCTTGGTTATCTCCACAAATTTGGACTGCTTAATTGTTTTTTATAATTAGTTTTTGGGGCATTTAGGGATGCACCAACCCAGCTTTTTCAGTTCTGATACCAATGTACTTGATATCAGGCATCAGCAAATACTTTGGCTTTAAGTATTTGCCGATGCCTTATATCAACTGATACCAAGGCAGAGAAAATATAATTTATTTCCTTCAAACGCAAACAGTGCATCTTAAAAAACTATCCAAATTTGTTTTGTAATTGTTATTTAAACTAAACAGCTTTGTAAAAAAGTTGAATATTATGAGACATTTTGTACCAACATTGTACAGTGACACAGTGGTACACCAATTTATAGACTAAAATCGGATCTCTTGTAACTGATAACCAAAAATTTAAAATATCTGCAACAATATCCAATACCAGTATCGTATCGGCGTGTACCTAGGCTTATTATATATCCTAAGGTCTGCATTTGCTCTTGTAGTTGTTGAATAGTGGGTGATAAAGCAGCTCTTCTACATTAAAATAGTTCGAAGGTGATCCAGCCTTTTGTTAGTGGGAGTTCCCAGCTATATCTGATACAGTTACACAGATTGTTAAGTTATTGTGAAATCATAAATCTGCATTTATGACTAAATCTGATGTTTATTGTATCTTCCAGCAGCAGAAGAATCTGGAGGGGTATGTGGGCTTCGCCAGCCTGCCCAACCAAGTGTACAGGAAGTCGGTGAAGAGGGGCTTTGAGTTCACCCTGATGGTTGTGGGTAAGATCAGGCTCTATGCTGCTACTCTTGAATCATTTCATTGTGTTGTTTTGTGGTTGGCATTTCAAACTCCCCCTGTGCGCCAAGTAAGTCCATGCCCCTTCATTCTGCCTGTATCTTTACGGTCAGAAATATAGGGGAGATGTTTGCATGTTTTTCTGAAGGCCGGGAATCACAGGCTCACTCGTGATTCGATACGATACACAGTAGTGTTGTTATAATACTAAAATTTCAAACTCGATTTCAAAACTAGGAATAGGCTCAATACTCGGTACAGCTTCCAAATGCAATGTGATTTTCAACATTAAAGGTGCACTAACTTCTAAGGTGGAGGGCCCTCTGCTTGCTTGCTGCAACTTTATTATATAGTACTTTTTTCTGTTCCCATGTGGCCTTATATCTGTGTAATCCCTCTTTGTCCAGGTAGGTCCCATAGAGTATCTAGTTTCGATAATAGATTAGCTTGTGTTTTTCGATACTTGTTTAGTTTGCCTGTATTTCTTGGATGTTGCTTCCTGCTGGGGCTTTGTGTTGATTCTAACACTGGATTGTTTGAGTGGCTCTGATGTGGCTCTTGTCTCGGGGCCAACATCCTTCTGGTCTGACTGCTGTGTGTTTGGAGGGAAATGTTGCTCCAGGTCACTGCTGTTTCCTGTGGGACAGGACTGTACAACATGAGTCTATGAAGAGCTGTTCTACTGTAGTTTAAAGGTGCACTGCGTAACTTTTTTGGTAGGGGGCCCATCACAAGCTTGTTTCCATCGAGATATTATAGCTTTGCTTGAAAGTAGTGCTGTCAAAAATATTGCGCTATTAACGCGTTAATGCAAAACAGTTTTAACGCAGTTAATTTTTTTATCGTAAGATTAACGCTCTTTGTGACCTAGTGAACTACTGGCCACTGCTAGTAACAAGGAAAACTAGTCCTGGCTGGAGGAGGTGGGTCAAAGCACAGCACGACCGCCCATGCATGCACACATGCACAACTTCAAGCCCTGTGCGCTGATGCCACCCACACAAGGAAAACATGAAATAAAGTCCTCTCTAAAACATACAGCGAATCCGCGCCCACCCCCGACATAGACTGCGGACAGTGACAGAAACCCCCACCACATCCACAAACCCACGGAGGAGCGCGCATCACAGCAGGACCCACATCGGTCCCACCACTCAATAGACACCTCATAGCGCTGGACCAACCCTCTCCGCCAAAAGCGCCTGCTCTGCCGTGCGACATGCAAACAAACAGCGCCGTGTGATGACACCATCGGCCGTGGCCCGTGCAGGTGCAAATGTGGGCCACAGAACCCCAGGCAACCGCGCCCGAGCATGGCACAGCCCAAAAATCCCAGCGCGCCTGTCCACTCTTCTGTGTTGATAAGAGAATTAAAATGATAATTCAAGGGACAAAAATGTGCAATTAATTTGCGATTAATTGCGAGTTAACTATGACATTCAAGAGATTAATCGCGATTGAATATTTGAATCGATTGACAGCGCTACTTGAAAGGTTTCACAGTATGGCATTTAACTCATCTATGTTGGATTTGTTGAATTACAGCTGTTTTACTGCTTAAAAATACTATCACAAACATGCATACTTACAGTGACTGAGCTCTCCTTTCCATAGATTTGAGCTGTAACCTAGCTTGGGGGCTTGTCCCATAGAAATAGATAAGTTTAAAGCCATACTACAGGACATTCAAGGTAAAGAAATGACATTTACATGAAGACGGTGCACTATGTTATTTGATTGGGGGTCCGTCACCTGCTTGTTTCTATAGATATGTCATTGCTCTGCTTGGAATGTTCCACTGTATGACATTAAACAGCTCTAGTTTACATTTATTCAATTCCAGGTGGTTTTATAGCTCAAAAAATACCTAGAAAAATAGACATTCTGACTGTGAGCGGGATCGCCTCTCCGCAGATCTGACCTGTCACTTTGTCTGCTTTGGTCTCCCATGAAGTTGGAAAGATTTAATGCCATACTGTGAAACATTCCAGACAAAGCAATAACATCTCCATGGAGAAAAGCATTTGACAAACCCTCCACCAGAAAAGTTGCACAATACAGCTTTAATCCATGGCTTTTTGTGCAAGAAAATCAATGTGAGAGTGAGCTGTGTTTGAGCTGAAGACGGGCTCTTAAAATAGCTGGTGTCTTGGACAGTGTGTAGATTTGGCAGGAGTCCGGTTTGTTATACTGAAAGATAAACAGACTTGTAGATTGTCGACATGCTCGTTCTGCCTCCATGTCACTGGACCGGATATTTCGCCGGGGCCACTTGATTAGGAGACAATTTTATAGCTGATAAGAAACTAGAGAAAATAATAATAATGACACTCTCCTCGGAAGAATTCTCTAGCAAGTTCTTTGATTCTTTGATATTTTACCATACATTTAGTTGTTTATTTAAACAACTATTTTGAATAAAAAAAAACAAACTTGATTTATCAGAGGACTTTTTAAAGGAATCTTGGAATGACTCAATTCAAAAAGGTGATACTCAGATTTTTTTTTTCACCGCAGTTTTTAGTTTTAGGTTTAGTAGGTTTTGATTCTAACAAAGTCAAATTATTTTTTTTATTTTTCTGCACATTTAGTACATTTAGGGATTTAGTGAAAAAGTATTTTGAATGATGATTATTTTAAATTCCTTAAAAATTTGACTTTTTGTCCAAAGGTTGCCACACACTACAGGAGAATTTGCCCAATTTTGATTGCAATTTGCTTCTCCCCCAATTCGGGGAGGTGTGATCTGACTTTGGGTTTTGAAGCTGCTGTGTGTGTGTGTGTGTGTGTGTGTGTGTGTGTGTGTGTGTGTGTGTGTGTGTGTGTGTGTGTGTGTGTGTGTGTGTGTGTGTGTGTGCGTGCGTGCGTGCCTGTGTGCCTGTGTGCCTGTGTGCATGTGTGCATGTGTGTGGTGTCAGTGTGACTCTGAGCTGCTCTGTCAGATCATAACCACCAAACATCAGAAAAGCTATGGTAACAGCCAATAAAACAGAGCATCAGGGGCTGATGGAGTGACGGACACAGAGGTGCAAGATACAAACTCGGGAAACGGCAAAAATAATGAGAAGACTTTATTCCTCACCTTCTCGTAAAGTTGTAAATTGAAACTGCAGCGTCTTATCCATATTATCCATAGAAATTGTCCTTCGCGAGTAATAACACCCAGTCCACAAAACGGCGCTGTGAATCCATTTTAAATCGTACTTAAAAGTAAAAAGCCGAGAGTAGTTCCTCACATGGGTCTGTTTACATCCACACAGATCAGGGTGAAGCTCTACTTCCTGTGGACTTTATCACCAACCTTCTGTGGCGCATTAAAAATCATGTATATGAAGTATTGCACCACATTTTACAAATAATAACACAGTTTTAACTTGCATTTAATTAGAAGTTCAGTGCTCCGAATCGTTCTACTCTAGACGCAATGTGCTGTGGTCTGCAGCCACATCCCGCAGCCGTCTTTGCGATCAGAGATTTTCATTCTCATCAGATTCTCCTTGTGTGTGTGGTCTGCGCTTTTTGTTGCACGTTAAAAATCCTTTAAGACTGACAATCCTGTAGTGTGTGGCAGCCTTTAAATAGCAATGATTAAAAGTCTGTATTGTTCATGTTCAGGAAATACACTTTGACATCCCTTGTGAAAAAAATCAAATTAAAAATCAATTAAAAGTGCATTGTGTTTTTTTGTTTTTTTTCTGGCAGAGCGTCCGGTTAATGCTTTTCTCCATGGATGTTATTGCTGTATTTAGAATGTTTCACAGTATGGCATTAAACCTTTCTATCTTCAGGGACACCAAACCAGACCAAGTTACAGGTCAGATCTGTGGAGAGGCGATCCCGCTCACAGTCAGAATGTCTGTTTTTCTAGGTATTTTTGAGCTATAAAACCACCTGTTATTGAATAAATGTAAGATAGAGCTGTTTAATGTCATACTGTGGAACATTCCAGAAAGAACAATGCTATATTCATAGAAACAAGCAAACGGACGGACCCCCGAACCAAAAAAGTCACATAGTGCACAGAAAATTGTTTTTCCGTTTTCTGTCCTACCGCCCAGCCCTTTGCGGCATAAAGACCAGTGGTTCTATTGTTTTGTTTGTTTGCATTTTGTAGTTAGCCTTTTTAAACAAAGGCGGCGGTTCTGTACACATCACTGACTCTGTGATGGAGGAATTTGGGCCAGTTTGACCTTTGAGTCTGCCCAGCTCCACTCTCCACAAACACAATCAACAGTGGCACAGGCTACTCACCGGTCAATATTTAACTAATCACAGGGAAATGCCCGTGCAGCGGCGTTTGTTTACCACATGTGAGGTCACGTGGTAAACTCCAGCAGAGGGCATGCACACAGGGACAATACGCATGCTGGATTCTAATATACTGACAGACTTTAGTTAGCTTAGACTTCGACAAACTTTATTGAGCCACAAGGGAAATGACTTGGACACAGCAGCTCACACATCACATTACAGTATATTATAATAACAAAGAATAAAAAATATAAACGGTAATAATGAATTCTAAGTAAGTAGCCAGTCATTTTTACTTTAGAGATAATTACATGCGTTTAGGGATGTCACGTTTTATTGTAAGAGGAAGCATTGTTGTAGTTATTATTTGACAACCTGTAAAACAACTGTATTCTAAGTATGGCCAAACAATAAAACGCAATGTGTAATTGTTCAGTGTTTCCCATAGATTTTGTTCAGCACAAATACTTTCTATATTAACAATCTTCATCATTTTGTAGTGTTTGAATGCCACTTATTGCCTATATTTCATGTTTAAGCGGTCTTTTTGAACTGTTACTAGGGATGGGACAAGATCTCGTGAGACAAAACTGCCACAAGATCGTGCGCACATGTTAAAAATGATCTTGCAAGCTTTCTTCCTCATGTTTTTACGTTTGGATTGAAAAAAAATGGAGTACTGGCAAGTTACATTTTTTGAGAATGCATAGTCCCAAAAAGCAGTAAAGAAAATCAAAAACGGTGAGGCTAAAATTGGGAACTGAATTTCACAAAGTGTTTATTATAGCCTAAATAATGTCATGATCTTGTCTTGTTTTCGTAGGTCCAATCTCATGTCTCTTCTTGTGGAAACTGTATCTTGTCCTACCCCTAGAAGTGGTTACTTTTTATGTTAGTGACAATAAGGAGCAACAAAGTGAGATTTTGTTATGCCAATGTCTAGACCCATGTTCTTTTTAGACTGCGGGGGAGAATTTTAGAATTTTAGGGGACCACCATAGTCTGTTCTATTACTGGGAAACGTTATTTTTCTCATGAGCAATGTGATCATGTTTTAATTATGGGATTCAAAGTTCACATTTCAAACGTGCCCAAAAGAATTGACACAAAACTCAAATTTGAACTGACAAACTACAGGGTTAGCAGCTTTTACGCAGAATAAAACAGGAGATTTTGTTGTTTGTGGTGGAAATTATGGTACCTCAAAAAGTGCATCCTTTGCAATTTGCTAATTGCGTCCATTCAAATTGGGATTTCGATTCGGTCTTGTCACAACTTACTTTGGCCATAAGAGTACAGTTAAAAACAACTAGCATGCTAACCTTGCATTTCCTGATTATCGGACAATGGAACCCTTTATAATTGGATGCAGACAGTACACAGCAGCTGATTTATTTAGACCTCAACAGCTGCTTATGCCATGTATCTGTTCTGGAGCAAGACAAATTCTGTTCAGATTCATGAGATAAATGTGATTACAGGGCTATTAAAAAATACAATAGACACAAGGGAAATTATTTGGACACAGTAGCGCGCACATCACAATATACTTTAATAACAAAGAGCAAAAAAAAAAAAGGTAATAAAAGTAGCAAAAATAGCAGGAGATTGGTGTCAATAAGGCACAATTATGTAAATGTACAAGTGAATAGAAGTAAAGTAATAAATCACAGTACAAGAGGTCGAAAGGAAAAACAGTGCAAAGATGATATGATTAACAGGACAGATTTATCAGTACAGTACAGTTGTAGGGAGTATTATCTGTTACATAAAGGTGAGTTGTACAGTTGTAGGGAGTATTATCTGTAACATAAGGGTGAGTTGTTGTACAGTTGTAGGGAGTATTATCTGTTGTAGGGAGTATGATATGAATGTAGTCCTGTCTGAATCATTTTTAAATAATATAGATCTAATTTTTTGTCAGTATTTCCCAGTGCTAGTCGCGTGTATCTAAAAGCGTAGTTGTCCCTGTGCTCTTTGGCTGTTGTCCTGTCTCAGTGGGACATGTGGACCCACAGCTGATCGCCCAGTCTGAGGACAAGTGTGATCGGACAAACAATGGGCCCATTTAAAAAGCACGAGGAGGATCTGTGCTCTGCTCCTCGGGCCCACAAAAACGAGACAAGACGAGATTTTAACACCATTTCTAATATATACATTTCACAATTCAGTTTCCGATTTTGGCCTCACATTTTTTTATTTTTCATATTTTTATTTTTTTCCTTTCTATTACTGCTTTTTGAAACTGTAAGAGATGTAACTCACCAGCACATGACGCTTTTTTTGTCCAATCCAAATATAAACACTTCATCATTTTTCTCATGCGTGCACAATCTCGTGGCAATTTTGTCTCACGAGATCTTGTACCAAGCCTAATAAATGGTAATAATAAATTCAAAATAAGTAGCAAACATAACAAGAGACTGGTGTCAATAAGGCATAATTATATAAATGTATGTACACGTAAAAAAATATAAAGATAGAAATGTAATAATACAGATATATCTCAACTATATACGGGGAAAACAGTGCAAAGATGAAATGATGATTGACAAAGACATAGGGGTGTACAGTTGTATGGAGTATAGTATGAATGTAGTCCTGTCTTAATGTCGTTGTCAAAATCATTTTAAAATAATATAGGAACTTTTAAAATGCTAAAATATTGTCAAATGGTTTATGCGAGTTATTTTCTTTTCTTGTGCACTGGTTGGGCTTTTGGTCCTGAAGAGCGCTGTGCCCTCAGGAGTCTGTAAGGAACTGTATGTTGGCTGTACTTATACAAAAGGGAACTAAACCACAACTGAACCGGGGTCCCCAGAGCCTTAACCTGTAGATAAAGGACACATCCAAGTTTGTCTCATTCTGCTTTCTGACTGGATAATTGTCTTGACAACCAAAACAACAAATTGTAACGTAAATGTCCGATTGTTTTTCAAATAAAAAATAAATCAGCTTTATGATAGTTTTATTATTATTATTATTATTTATTTATTTATTTATTTATTTATTTATTTTGGGCGAGTAAGCAATTTATTATTTTACATATACATATGACAAAAGCGCAATCATAACGGAAATAACAACAACAAAAAACACTTGCCCAAAAAGGAGTGGGAAGAAGAAAACTTATTTAATCCCACCCCTCTTCTAATTTAACATAATGAGCTTTCTTTTGCATTCTTCAGGCATTTTACATTAGACCATATGAACTATTTACAATGAGGACAATGAGTCACTGTTATAGCTCGGTAACTATCATCATATTGCAGGTAATACAAAAGGATACCAACAATGGAGACAGACAGCAGATACAAGTTATATAATGGACAGAGCAGTATTTGATTTGCACGTTTGCCTCATGTTTGGGGACACAGTTGGGTCACATTTGTGGAATTTCAAATCAAATTCTTACATACAGTTCCTTTTTAAAATTCAATCAACTGCACAGGCCTAATGTTGAGTATAGAGTTTGTGATTCTAATCTGATCTATGTCTCTGTGTTTAGGTGAATCGGGCCTGGGCAAATCCACACTCATCAACTCCCTGTTCCTCACAGACCTGTACTCTGCAGAATACCCCGGGCCCTCACATCGAATCAAAAAGACTGTACAGGTGAGACACTGCCCACTCCCACGACTGTGCTCCTGTCTGGGGCTGGAGTAGGGATGTCCCGAGCCTGTTTTTTTGGCTATCGATCTTATACAGATTTTTAAATATTTGCAATTCCCGATACCGTTCAGTACCGATGATAATATTGTAAAATATTGTCTTAAACTCCTCCACAGTACAGTGACAGAGACATGAGGTGATGTTTTAGCCTCTGTTTCTAAAGGCAGTGTTTTTTTCACCATGTTATTTATGTTTGAGGCCTGTAAAAAGAGGAGAAGCCTGCCTAAGCACATGGCTATTTAACATATGTAAAGAAGTTGGTACATTTGGCTCTGCTCAGCGGTTGGTTTTCACTCTTAAGGCTCTGTGAAGACATGGCAGAAGTAAAACAAAATACTATCCCTGTCATTAATCATGTTTTGTGTGGCTTTAGAGCCTCCTCAGTCTGTGTTTAACCTGCTCTGGGTGTTGGCTGCAGCGTTAGCAGTGGCGGCTCTGTCTGTACACTGTATCACCCGATCTATTCACCCAATCTGATCCAAGCAGATACTGTAAATGCCTTGATCTGTGGCCGATACCGTTACCAGTATCGGATCAGGACATCCCTAATTGTGACAGGCCTGGTGTTTTCCAACTTGAATCATGTTTGTGGTGATGTCGTGGTAGAGCAGCCTGAGCCTGTATCTTAGAGCTGACTGACTGCATTCTGGCTCCACGTCTCTGTGATCTTCTGGTTCTTCTGCATAGTCACATAATGAACCCGGAAGTGTGAGGCAACGCTCGGCTATGTCAGCTATGGATTTATTTATAATTCTTAGCCTCTATTTATTGTTTTAGGTTGTTATTGTTTTTATGAGCACTGTTTTTCTCTGTGGAGCACTTTGGAAACGTTACAGTTTATAAAAAGTGCTAAAGGGCGACACTTGGTAGAGTGTTTGTCCACAGAACCGAAGGTTGACGGTTTGAATCCTACTCTCGACATAATCAATATTGGTTGAGCGGTCAGATCTACTGACCCACAGGTTGGCAGTGCAATTCCAGCTCCCCCAGCTGTCTTTTTGTCCTTGGGAGAGACACTTAACCCACCATGCCCCCAGTGTCTGCGTATACTGGTGTAAAAGTGGGTGAGTTGTTTCTTGATTTAAAGCGCTTTGAGTGCTTTGAAGGTAGAAAAACGCTGTATAAAAATGTGACCATTTACCACTGAAATAAAGTGGATTGGGTTGGATGTCGTGTGTGGACTGAGCAGACTGTACATTAGGGCTGCACTATTTATGGTTCCCCATTATAAAACATTGGCCACGTTTACATGATGTTTAATTCCGAATGAATTGTTCCGAATTAAATAGTTCCAAATTAAATCATTCTCCTTCAAGTTTACATGGAAATAATAATTCCAAATTGAGGTTTACATGAAAAATACGTTACATCGTTTTAATTTACGTCTGGGGGTCGGGAAGGGTTCTGATTGGACAGGGACACAAATGTATTTACGTTGACTGGAAGAAAACGCACACTTCAGCTGCTACCGGCTTTTTGTCATCTCGGTTTGATTAGTGTTTTTATGTTTTCCATCCATGCTTTTCATTATTTGTAGTTCTTCTAGTGCACTTATTAAAGTAATAGTTTCGATTTGAGACCAACGTTTGCTCCGGTCCCTCATCTTGCAGTGCGCCATCGCATCAGAAGGGAGATCCAACGAGCATGCGCCGAACGACCGGAATTATTTTTAAGCAAAATAAACTTTTACATGATTGAGGAATAAGTTCATTTGGCTTTAAAATCAGAATAAACCACCCACTTAATTCAGAATTAAGTTTAATTCTGAATAATTTGCATTAGGAATTAAGTGTTTACATGGTCTTTTTAAAGCAGAATTAATTTTTATTCAGAGTTAATGATTTAAAGCTCTCATGTAAACGTGGCAATTGTGTGATCATTGGTCAGGACTACTTTAGCTGCAGGATTTGACCTACTGTATTGTGCATGTTTTGGGCTGATGAGGAGTGCCTAGAGGAGAGAAACACACACTGTTGACATCTGCTGGTTCTAACACTGTGTCCCTGTGTGTCTGTGTCTCTGTCCCTGTCAGGTGGAACAGTCCAAAGTGCTAATAAAAGAGGGCGGTGTGCAGCTGCTCCTCACCATCGTGGACACCCCGGGCTTTGGAGATGCCGTCGACAACAGCAACTGGTTAGAACAAAAACACCCGACCAAGCCGTCCCCACAGACACAACACGACTGTACCTAGAAATACTGGTGTAATACTCCATTGTACATTTTCACACCGGGCCCTTGTGTTTCTTTGTGCAGCTGGCAGCCCGTCATCGACCACATAGACAGTAAGTTTGAGGACTACCTGAACTCAGAGTCTCGTGTGAACCGCAGACAGATGCCCGACAGCAGAATCCACTGCTGCCTGTACTTCATCGCCCCCTCTGGACACGGGTAGGACTGCAACAACAGTGAATTTACAATCTAGAAACATTTTTGTAAGAATAGTTTGGTCCTGTTTTGTTACCCTGCCTCTCAAGTCAATCTTCTTCACTTAATGATTGCCACATTTGGTGATTTGGTAAGAAAATGGTGCACATGTGACAGGCCCAGTGTGAGTCCACCTCCAGTGTAACTGCTGCTCACCTCTCCAGCTCCAGTGTGACTCTGTGCAGGAGAAGAATGAGAGGAAGAGCCCAAAATAGTGTGGAAATGAGGGGTCATTATTGGCCCAAAGGTCAAAGGAGCGCCCTGTAATCCTCATGGAATGTAGCACTTCACAAACAACTGCCATTCAAGTGTACAGGAGGAGGGGCTGGACACTAGCAGTGCTAATTCTGTTCACAATCTGTCACTTGGCTTTTCATTATTCCTAAATTTGTTTCTAAACATCTTATTTAAACACATAGTTTCAAAGTGCTGTCTTTTTCATCAGATGCAGTTCTATATTTGTGAAAGAGGCCAGTTTTCCTCTTGAGGCTGTGGGGCAGATCGATCTCCCCTCCCCCACTGCCCTGTACCCTGGCTGATTGTATGTGGCCCAGTATTTATTACATTGTGGTGAATAGGGATGGATAGAAGCACCAGCGCGATCAGTGCTCTTAAAGGTGCTGAGGAGTCTCACTGATGACACGACCGTGAAATGTTCCTCCTTTCATTAGATTCATTCTGTGCACTTCTCTTGTCAGCACTATTCTTTGTTTTCCGCATTGGCATCTCAGTTTGTACCGAGTGGCTGAGGGTCAGACCGTTCACGTACACTTTATGAGAAGAGGCAACGCCAACAGCGAAGAGAATCATGGGATGTTTTCATTCAGTGTTGGACATGGAGTGGGACAATATATTCTCTGTGATAGTTGTTATAGACAATGATATTCAGTTGAATTGTGAGTCATATCATTTCATTATCTGAGTTAAGATAATTGGCATAGTACCCAAAAATACTAAGACATTATTTTTTGTATCTGTTATCAACCCGTTCAAGAAGTGCATTTCTGTAGTCCTTTTTAAAATGGTGAAGTATTGCTTTGTATCCTGTACTTAATAGTATTTGCATTGTAACCTTACCTACGATAGCTGCTCGTGTCTTTCACTGTGGTGTAGTGTTTCCACCACTGCCCGTTGTGTCCACTGGGGTCCTGTCATTGTATCGGCCCTGTGGCCGCACACTTCCTGTGATGGAGAAGGCTTCAGTCTGCAGGGAGGAGGAAACTGAGAGGAGGATACAGACACAGGAAGAACATGCACGTGACAGTAAATGATAAGGCTGCAAGATTAATCTCATTCCAGTCAAAATCGACAGTTTAAGCAAATAACATCCATTTTTGAAGCACCACAATTTCCTCCAAAACAAAAAAGATGCTAGCCCTCCACAAGATCTGTACACATGAGTTTATGATGTCTCGTGGAAATGGGTTAGGGTTAGGAAAGGTTTAAAGGTGCACTATGTAACTTGTCTGCATGGCGATGTGGCTAGAATGTTCCACAGTATGGCCATAAACTTAAGAATCTCCATGGAGACTTGCCAGCCAAATTACAGGTTAGATTTGTGGAGAGGCGACCGCACTCACAGTAAGAATAGATGTCTTTTGAGATATTTTTGAGCAATAAACAACACCTGTAGTTGAATAAATGCAAGATCAATACCGTACTGGTTGCAGACCCTCTCCAGAAAAGTTACACAGTGCACCTTTAAGTCAATGTAATGTCCCATAACGTGTAAAACCATTATGTGTTAGGAGTTCCCATGCAAGTCCTGTTTGTTGTGTGCAGACTGAAGCCGCTGGACATCGAGTTCATGAAGAGGCTCCATGAGAAGGTCAACGTGATCCCACTGATCGCCAAAGCAGACACACTCACCCCCGAGGAGTGCCAGCAGTTCAAGAAACAGGTCAGAACACAGCGTAATACACAATACACTCACAGCATTAAGCATTCTGGGATTTTGTTTAGTTTTAGTCTCAGTCCTTGCTCTTATTTAGAGCAAAAGAGGCACGGTGTGACTTTTTCGGTGAAGGGTCCACCACCTGCTTGATGTTGCTTCTCCTGGAATATTCCACAGTATGACATTAAACTTAGATATTTTTATTGATAGTAAAATACATTGAAAAACATGCATTCTTGCTGTGAGTTGACTTGCCTCTTCACAGATCTGACCTGTAACTTGTAATTCTGTATTGCATAATTTAGTCAAACAAATAGTTACATATAATTGAAATGAAACTTGAAACCTTTCTTGTAGATTACCACATACAGGGAGAAATGTTTTGATATCTGTTTTCATATGCCAATGAAGTAATATCTTTTTTGTAGGAGCTGGCTGGGGTCTTTATCTTGTTTGTGTAAACTAAATAAAACCATAAACATCAATATGTGATATGGGATGGATAATGGATCAGGAATTATGTATGATTTTTTACACTCTTGCATTATATCAGTCAAGAATTATATTTATTATAAATTGTATTTGTAGGTTTTTTCCAGGTGCTCTGGTTTCCTTAACCTCAGCGGGACTATCCTGGTTAAATAAAGGTCAAATGTATAAATACATATTCTCTCTCCTCTCTGTAGATAATGCGCGAAATCCAAGAACACAAAATCAAGATCTACGAGTTTCCAGAGACAGACGACGAGGAGGAGAACAGGGTTGTCAAGAAGATCAAGGTGTCCACGCAAGTCTATAAGAGAGCGTGTGTGTGTGTGTGCGTGCGTCTGTGTGTGTGCGTGCGTGCGTGTGTGTGTGTGTGTGTGTGTGTGTGTGTGTCTGTGTGTGTGTGTGTGCGTGTGCGTGTGTGCGTGCGTGCGTGTGTGTGTGTGTGTGCGTGCGTGTGTGTGCGCGTGTGTGTGCGTGTGTGTCGGTGTGTGTGTGTGCGCGCGCGTGTGTGTCGGTGTGTGTGTGTGTGTGCGCGCGTGTGTGTGTATGTGTGTGTGTGCGCGCGTGTGTGTATGTGTATGTGTGTGTGCGCGCGTGTGTGTGCGCGCGTGTGTGTCGGTGTGTGCGTGTGTGTCGGTGTGTGTGTGTGTGTGTGTGTGCGTGTTCTGTGTTTACACTTGTGCTGTTTGAACAGGACAAACTGCCCCTGGCCGTAGTAGGAAGCAACACTATCATCGAAGTGAACGGAAAGAGGGTCCGAGGGAGGCAGTATCCCTGGGGAGTGGCAGAAGGTACGGCCCGGGCATCAGAACTCGCATCCAGATGGAGGATCACTATCACTGCCATGGGCTAATGTCCCGTGTAGTTTTGTCACTGTGCTAAAATTTCAAACTCCATTTCGATAATAAGGAATAGACTCAATACTCTCTATACAAACTCTTTATTTAAACAGTAGAATGTGAATAAACGACACTCTACTTCTTAATGTAATCTTGTTTTCCACAGTTGAAAACGGTGACCACTGCGACTTCACCATCCTCAGAGACATGCTCATCAGGTACAGTTTAACGCACCACCGGCACAAACACATACTTGGAGCTCTGTTTGTATGTATGTCTATGGGAGAAAGTTCAGCAGTTACTGTGGTGACACAATGCACACATTAGCAAAAGCAGTCTGATGAGGGTTTAGAAAGAAAATACAAAATGGATTTAAACAACACATTTTCATGAAGCTGTGATTAATGCGAGAGTTTGTGGTTCATTTTAAGTGTTTGATTGTCAACTAAGGGTGAGAGTGACTAACTGAAAAACTGTTGGATAATGCTTGCTAGCTTGTGACTGTAATTTTACATGTGAGAGACTTGTTAAACAGCACAAATCACTTCTCCCGTTGTAGTTCCAACTAAATGTATATATATTTTTTTTAATCTGGTCAGATTGTGTTAAATTAAAACATCAGCTGCGAAGTATCATAATATCTCTCTTTCTGTCCTGGATCAACCTTGTTTTTTCTGTCTCCAGGACCCACATGCAGGACCTGAAGGATGTCACCAACAATGTCCACTACGAGAACTACAGGAGCAGAAAACTGGCTGCGGTCACCTACAACGGAGTGGACAACAATCGCACCAAAGCACAACTCTCCACCAAGTGAGTCTCTGCTCCTATCTCAGTGCATATGGCAGGGTTTCAGGGTAGTCTAATGAGGCTCTTTTGGTCTTCCAATTTATGTTATTAGGTTCTTTTTTCAGGACCAAGGGTTTGTTTTCATACCTAACAGTTTGGCCTGCTCACTAGCGGTCATCCTCAGAGTGATCACGTGATGTTGCTGTGACGTGTCTGGTCAGCTGATTTGAACGGGTTTTGCTGGTTTTGGCGCAGTCAAAGCCAGCAGTTGACACCGTAAAGTAGGAAAACAAGCCCTTGGTCTGAAAAAGAACCTAATAACATAAGGTTTTCAGGTTTTTTCAAGTATGACCTAGTTTGGCGGGATGGTACCTGTAGTCAGTATTTATCAGAGGTTTACATCGGTTCAGTGACAGTGCAAAAAGTTGAAGTTGAAAAGTACAAATTTGCAGGGCGAAGCGGTGAGTTCTAAAACTGAAAACCTCTAGCTATGACATCAACACACAAAATTCCATCCAAAATGCACGATTTTTCTGGAAGTTTAAACCTTTATTTAACAAAATAAATGTGATGTAATTTATTATTTTCAATCTAATCATCGCTATTGTGTTATTTAGATATGTATGTAACAGGTATGGAATTACCTCTACCTATGTCATAGCTGCTGTGTCCAACCAGGAAGCAACATTATAAACTTCACCAAAATCAAAGATCTAAGCAAGATTTTTTGTGAAATTCTTAAAATATTTGTTAACTGTTTAATTGAACTGCATATTCTAACCTGCCATATGCGCTTTAAGGAAGTACAGTTCTACAGGTTGAACATCAGTCATGCAAGAAATGTGTAGATTTGGCCCTGGACTTTTATTTTTCAGTTAAACAGGTTGCCTTTGCCTTTTAAAATTAAATGACTATTATATTTGATAAGTAAGGAATAACTTTATGAAGAAATACCCAAATTGAATTCTACAAATTCTGATTGTCAGTGATTGAGTCCACAAATGCAGGACTGCTGATTTCTTTTTAATAAGACAAAATAAAACAAAAATCTAAATTGTGATTGACTGATTTCAAGAGGAAAAAAATGTCTTGTCACCCAAGCTGCAGATTGTTTCAAAACTCGTACCAGAAATTCTTTACAATCATGACATAAACTCAACCTGTTGACTTTGTGCGTGTGCTTGCTGTGCTTTAACTTTACTGAAATGCGCCTGTGTGTTTTGTCCCGTAGACTTGAGACGGTTGAAGGAATGTAAGTGGGCGTTTTACACTTTTTGGTTTCCACGTGAATGAGCCGCCCTCCTCCCCACACCCGGGCCGCCTCCTCCCCACACCGGGCCTCCTCTCTGGGTCTCCTTGGATCACTCTGCTCCCCCTCTCCTCCTCTAACAATGCCCTAACCATTATCAATGAAATCAAACCCCTCTCTTTGCTCAAATATATACAAATCAACACACGGGTGGAGGAAAGGCGCTGTACCTGATTTTCACTGTCTTAAAAAGAGAATGTCTACAGACTTGAAGGTAAAAAGAGCTGTTAACTTAAAAACTACCGCTACATGACATCACAAGGTGGAACAGAGCATTTTAAGCTTTGGAGACGTAGACAGACTAATAATAAAGGATTGCTCAAACATGCGTGAATGAAACAAAACACAACAGGAGTGTTTTTGATGAGGTAACAACATTCTAACATGGCTAAAAGTTCACAAGAGTCCATTTTGCGTAAATATTGGATCTTTAAACAGTTCTTATTCACTTACCTTATGCATTCTGAGCATCCCAATTATTCACCACAAGCACTTTTTTTTAATGAGCAGTATGGCTATAACTAACAACAACTAGCATACTAACACTGACTTCCTGATTCTCAGAGAATGAAATGCTTTCTGATTAGATGCAGACATTACACAGTGGACACAATTCGACTTCAAGAGCTTTTTATACAATATATCTCTACTGGGTAGGGTTTTCAAAAAATCTGGTGCCAATCGATACTAAAACTGATATCGAAACTAGATACTATTTTGGGCAAGTATTGATACTAAAAAGGTTCCATTCACAGGACAGAACTGAGCCTTTCCTGAATAACTTTCTTGGGCTGTATAAGAGCACATAGACTAGTATTTATTACACAGCTAAAAGTACTTTCTTTTATATTTCTTTTATGGTAATATAAAAGAAAGCACTACAATTTAAGGTTGAAAATCACATTTTGTTGTCTAAAGAAAGTGTTTGTTTTTTTTTAAATTATCATTGTGGTATCAGAATCAGTATTGAGTGTTCAGTCTATTCCTTAGTGTCGAAATAGAGTTTGGAATTTTAGTACTGTGATTCGTGACAACACTAGTCAAGACAATTTTGCTTTTTTTCCAAATACATGGAAAAATCTGGTACAGCGCCTTTAAGCTTTGACAATACATTTTAATTGTTATTTGATCAAACAATTTAGTATTAAAATATTGCAGAAAATCAGTTATATAAACTGATAATAGAGTATGACAGTTTTCTCCCTCATGATCCAGCCCATCGTTTCCTTACTAACCAGTAAACGGCCCCTGACTCAGCCCGCAGGTGCAGCCCCCTCCTGGATGTGCCTGGTACTGCCGCTCTCTCTCCTCCGTCGCACCCTCTCTGCATCCCCCCTTGCTCCAGAGTCTAACTTACAAAACAAAAGACCCAGAATTCAATTGTAATGCTGTGAGGAGGTCATAGGGTTGCAATGTCAAAATCTCACCGGGAATGAATCTCAGCAGATTTACCACTGTTTTTTGGGGAAATTCTTTTAATATTTGTTTAAAGTGTCTATGACAGGTTTTCATGTTGTTTTAATTATTATTTTTGTTTCAGTGGTAAATATTAATCATAGTTTTATATCAGACAAATGGCAATTTATGAAGAAAAGTTGAAAAAATACAGGAAGTTTAAAGCTCTTCTCCACTGAGATGTTATTGCTTTGTCTGGAATGTTTCACAGTATGGCATTAAATCTTTCTATCTTCATGGAGACCAAATCAGACCAAGGGACAGGTCAGATCTGTGAATAGGTGACCCCACTCACAGTTAAAATGCCTGTTTTTCTAGGTAGTTTTGAGTTTTAAAACCACCTGTAATTGAATAAATGTAAAGTAGAGCTATTTAAAGTCATACTGTGGAACATTCCAGGCAGAGCAATGACATATCCACAGAAACAAGCAGGTGACGGACCCCAACCATAAAGTTACATAGAGTACCTTTAAATTACATGAAAGGGACACTTTTTATGGCATTTTAAACATGTATTTGATAACTTTTGTGTAAACAGATGAGTGTATAGTATGGTTGCTAGGGAACAGTTTATCACATGCTCTTGTCCAGTGAAAAAGTAAAATTATAAACTTCACCAAAATTGCCAAACTAGGAAAAACTAGATCAGATTGTCAGCTTTTTAAACGTTAAAGAAAGTTAAATCATACTTTGGAACATTCACCATGGAGATATGTTTTATGCCATACTGTGTAAAGTTTATAGCCAAGGGAACAACATTTCCATGGAAACGAGCAGTCAGGTTTATGGATATGCAAGCCCACTCACAGTAAGAACACGTTTTTAGTGCATTAAAGACAACCAATTTGAAAAAATAAAAAGTTTAATTTAGTCTGTATTTGTCTAAAAAGTTACATACTGTAGCTTTAAAGGTACACTGTAACTTTTTGGTTACCTGCTTGTCTCCATGGAGATGTTCTTGTTTTGTCCGGAATGTCCCTGAATGGCATTAATCATATCCAGCTTGCATTTACTCAGTACCATGGGTTTTAAATGACCTAAAAACGTGTATTCTTACTGTGAGTCGGCTCGCCTATCCACAGATCTGACCTGTGACTTTGCCCTGTGGCGTCACCTGCTGTCTCTGTACAGATAAATAAGCATAATGCCATACTTGAGCATTGTAACCTGTCATACACACTTTAAATGACACTGATTGGGGTCTGATTTTGGTTTTCCTAACGTGGGGACTTGACAATAGTGGACCCTCAGTCACTCCTTCCTTCCTTGTCGGCGGTCACACTTCTCCGGAGCGAGTGATCTGACCCTCTCCTCCCTCTGCTTCAGGAGTCCTCTGGCCCAGATGGAGGAGGAGAGGAGGGAACACGTGGCCAAGATGAAGAAGATGGAGATGGAGATGGAGCAGGTGTTTGAGATGAAGGTCAAGGAGAAGGTGCAGAAGCTCAAGGACTCGGAGGCTGAGGTAACTTGGACTTAGACAAACTTTATTCATCCACAGGGGAAATTATTTGGACACAACGGATCACGGCATATTATAATAACAAAGAGAAATTGTATAATAAATTTTAAATAAGTAGCAAAAATAACAAGGGCATAAATATAGAGATGTATATGTACAAGTCAAAACAAAATAGAAAATAGGTAATAAAAAATATATCAGCTACAAGAGGTCATAACGAAAACAGTGCAAAAATGATATGATTGACAGGAGATCGGGTTATTTGTTCCATAAGAGTAAGTTGTACAGTCGTAGGGAGTATTATCTGTTACATAAGGGTGAGTTGTTGTACAGTTGTAGGGAGTATTATCTGTTACATAAGGGTGAGTTGTTGTACAGTTGTAGAGAGTATTAATGCAACATTCTAGTTTACTTAATACAGATGGGGGCAGCTAAAGTGAATATTGTTCAAATGCAGGTTTTTGTTGTGTTACGGTGGGTTCTAGGGTCTAGTCACTCATAGACACAAGCTCAACACCTCAAGCTGCTGATACAACAGCTGGAAGACTCATTTAGCTCAAATACAGGGGACTGACTGACATTTTAGTCAATGAAAATATGAATCGAAATCATAATTTGAATGGACTCAATTAGCAAATCACAAATGCTGCAATTTTTAAGGTGTAATATGAACTTTGAACAGAATCATATTAAAACATAAAATTGCAAATCTATTCACAATACTTTTAGATATTTTTCTAGTGTGCTCAAGCACGTGTAAATGTACATACATTACATTCAGTGAAGAAAAATGGAGAAGTGTCAATCATTGCAAAAATAAAAAAACTGAATACAAAATGGCATAAACGCACAAGGCTAAAAAATACTCACAATAACCTTTTTGTCTTTTCATGTTATTATACATTTTCAAAGCTTTTCTATTATTGTTGGACTTAAAATATATATAAAAAAATAAAAATAAAAAAGCAGCAAAGGCAGGGTTTATTTCCCAAGTCTAATTATAAAATTTATAATATCACAAATTTTGCAGTCCAGATTGGCCATGAAATGAAAAATCTCAATGTAAAAAAAACACACTTTAGATGATGACTCTGGTGTTGCTTGTGCTGTACAGTTGCAGAGGAGACACGAGCAGATGAAGAAGAACCTGGAGGCTCAGCACAAAGAGCTGGAGGAGAAGAGACGCGTGTTCGAGGACGAGAGGAACAAGTGGGAGGAGCTACAGAGGCTGGAGCAGCAGAAACTCGAGGCGTCCAGGTAACACCACCACGACCATCTCACCGAGCGTCTTCTGGGCTCATGTGGTCAGCTGATGTTCGAGGATTTTACCATTTAAAGGTCCAATATTACATAAAACTGACTCTGGTGAGCTTTAAGCATGTTAGAACGTTGTGACTTCATCAAAAACAGACCTGGAGTTGTGTTTCAGGCTAGTCTGTTTATATCTCCAAAACTCAAAACACTCTTTTCTACCATGTGATGTCATGAAGTGGTAGTCCTCATGTTAGCGGCTACCTTTTACCTTTTATTCTGTAAAGTTTGGAAATTCCAGGGCTGAATGAAACAAAACACAACTCCAGGTCTGTTTGTGATGAGGAAACAACATTAGAACATAGATCAGAAAATAGTGTAATATAGCACCTACTACATTTGTGGTTCCCAATGATGCATTAAGACATTGTGAAATTTTTTTTATTGTATATTTTGATTTACTAACTTGTCTCACTACTTAATGATGTCTTGTGTGTGTGCCACTAACAGAGAACCAGTGTGGAGGAGCTTTTTAAATTTGGTTGTGACAAAAGGCATTCTTATTCTTAGATAATCATGACAAGAACTAGATTACAACATTTTTATCTTCAAGCAGCCCAGCGCTACCACGTCCACAAGCAGAGCAGCGTGACGAATAATGCTGTTATAGCCAGTCATAGTCTTATCTCTCAAAGTTTTTCCTTCGTTTTGAGAAGTAAACAAGATCGAGGCGAGGGATTAGAGACGGTGATTGGCTTAAAAAAAGAGACAGACTGGAAATGTGACCAATCAAAAGCAGCGTTAAGGCGGTTTAACACTACCAAGAGGGCAAATACTCGCTGTTTTCAACACACATGAGGAAATAGGGCGATTCTTGTGGATTTTATGGATGTACATTGTTATTTGGCGACTATTTTACGATGAGAACACAAACGGATGACTACAGCAGAAATGAGACTTGTGTTTGGAGTTTATAGATGGCTAAAAAGACATGAATGAAGGCTTGGAACCACAAAGCTTATCGTTTTAAAATCAACTCATAACAGTTGTACTTATGTGGAATTATATCTATGTTTTCACTGATCCAAAGTCTTAACAATCAGCCCAATCACTTTCATTTTTTATGTTTTCAGAACTCTGGAGAAAAACAAAAAGAAAGGCAAGATCTTCTAATGCGGCTGGCAGTACCACGCTGGGTCGTGTTTGCCGACGACTGCGGTTAGGACTCCTGCGTGCGGCTCTGACCCCGCCCTCCCGTACGCCACCGCTCCCGGCCACCAGAGGGAGCGCCGGGGTTCCGCACTGCCTACGGACTCATCACCATCAACGAATGTGTTTACTTTAACCACGCCACAAAAGATAACCCCATTTTTAGAAAGGCCAAACTCCCATCTGTTTTCATGCGATTCTCTTCTCAAAGGTGCAGTATGTAACTTTTTGTTTGGGGGTCCATCACCTGCTTGTTTCTATGGAGATGTCATTACTCTACCTGGAATGTTCCACAGTATGACATTAAACCTTATATTGATTCAATTACAGGTGTTTTTATAGCTCAAAAATACCCAGAAAAACAGGCATCTCCACAGATCTGACCTGTAACTTTGTCTGGTTTGATCTCCATGGAGATCGAAAGGTTTAAAACCATACTGAGATTCCAGACAACGCAATAACATCTCCATGGAGAAAAGCATTTGACGGAACCTCCACCAGAAAAGTTACACAATGCACCTTTAAGGCTCCTTTATGCTCTACATTCTAAACGCACACACTGTTCTGTTCGTCCTCTGCGTTGTTCTGTCTCTTCAGACGCAATGGGGCTGTACGTGAGCTGACCACTGGGGGCAGTAGTGAACACAGCTCAATATTGGAGGCATTTCTTTTTTTTTTTTTTTTAAGTGACTAGGATCACCTGCAAAACAAATAAATGCTTCTCTCACCACATTTTTTGTTTCTTTTCCACAAATGTGATCTAAAAACTGGACGCTATCATGTTTGCTTATTTGTTGCTCTGTTTTGTCCATTTTGGTCAATTCTCAAACAGATTTTAGCGCCCTCTGGTGGTTGTTTAAAGGTGCACTGTGCAACTTTTCTGCTACCTGCTCATCTCCATGAAGATGTCGTTGCTTTGACTAGAACGTTCCACAGTATAGATTAAACCGATCTATCACGAGGGAGACAAGCAGGTTACAGCACAACCTACATTACAGTTCAGATCCGTGTAGAGGTGCCTCTATTCACAGAAGGAATTACTGTATTTTTGAGCAACAGAAACACGCGTAATGAGTAAATGCTCGATGGGTATGTTGAATGTCATCCCACAGAATATTCCAGGGAAAGCAATAACATTTCCATGGAGACAAGTAGGTAGCGGAGCCTCCACAAGAAAGGTTTTTCACAGTGCACCTTTAACTGAACACAGTCTTCAGATTAGTGACGTTTGGGATAAGTATAGTAAGTATAAATGCAGTGACGGACAGATGTGTTTGTGTGCGAAAGTGTAGCATAAATGAGCCTTTAATGTTATTGTTGTCATACTGATTCTGTCTCAGCCCCTCCACTGCTCTCTCGAAAACCAAGGTTGCTTCGATGGACTCGTGTGTGTACAGTTAAATTTCAGACAAAATGTTGTACAATCATGTTCTGGTGGTGAATTTGTTTACAAGAATTCTGACGTGTGTGAATAGTACGGTAGCCCTGAAGGGACAAGTGGCATGGTTGCAAAAACTACAACGAATATACAAGTGAAATTGTCTAATTAAAGTAGGTCAAAGGGCTCATATGACACCATTTTCTGATCTGTTCTAATGTCATTTCCTCATCACAAACACACCAGGAGTTTTGTTTTGTTTCATTCACACATGTTTAACACACAAACCCTCCAGATTTAGGCTGAGTTCTTCTCTCAAACTGAAAACACTCTGTTCCACCTGGTGATGTCATGTAGTACTGAAAGTGCTCCACTGTGTTTTTAAACTCCACACACCTTCATTAGAATCATTTGGGAACAACAAAAGGTAAACGGTAGCAGTTCACTTGAAAACTACTACTTCATGACATCACAAGGTGGAACAGAGCATTTTGAGCTTTGAAGATGTCGACCGATTAATAATAGTACTATAATAGTAATAATAGTATAGTTAATATAATACTCAAACGTGTGACTGAAACAAAACACAACTCCAGCTCTGTTTTTGATGAGATAAGAACATTCTAACATGGCTTTAAAGCTCACAAGAGTCAATTTTGCGCAATATAGGACCTTTAAGGGTACACAATGTAACTTTTCTTCTGCAGGGTCTGCATGGAACTTGCTTGTCTCCATGGAGATGTTTTTTGTTTTTTTTTCTAGCTGGAATGTTCCACAAAGTGGCATTAAATAAGCTATTTCCATGGAGACAAGCAGGCAACGGTACTAGACCCAGTTTTACAGGTCAGAGCTGCAGAGAGGAGAACCTGCACTGTTTAGGTTTTTTTAATTTAATTTTTTTTTTACAATAAAAGAGTAATTCAATAAATACAATACTGATACTGGCATACTGTAGAATAATACAGGCAACAAAATATAGAGATGAGCAGAAAAATTACATTACGCATCTTTTAAATACTTTTGACTTTTGTGCTCTTTTTAGCTGTAAATTAAAGTTAAATTTCAAGATAGCTTTTGCAACCTCCTGTAATTAAGTATATCTGTGCATTATTTTTGTGTTTTTGTGATTTGCAGTCACTTGTCCTTCGAGGCCACCGTAGTAGTGTACCTTTTATGATGAGGACGTGAACTCGCTCGTTTTAGTTTAGACTTTGCGTTACAGTTGAAAGTGCAGAAATAATGAAAACAATAAAAACGCACCTTGGGCCTTTTTATAGATATGAATTATGTAACCCCTCCTTCTCCCTTTTGTGTTTATCTATTCTTGGACCACCATTATAACTTTATTTTTATATATACCGAGCCAGCTGAAGTTCTCACATCTTTTATAAGAAAATCTGTTTGGATGTGCCCTGGTTGAACTAAAGGACTGTTTAAAGTGGGACATGAAGAGACAACACCACACTTTGCTTTGGCTATGTATCCATCTGTATTTTTAATGTTGTTTTTCATTTGTACTTGTACAAAGTCACTTAATAAACCTGTGATGACATGGACGCAGGCTGTGCACAGATTATCACGTTCTTTTTATGTTCAAAGTGTCAGACGCGGAGGTTCTGTGGCACTTTTGGTTTGGAGTCGTTAAGATGTGCTACATATGTGTAAGATGTGCAAGTTTTCTTCACTTTATTGGCCCAGGTCTTGTCATGTTCTGAGTGAAGAACAGGAGGAACCAACCAATCACAGTGAAGTGTGCGTGGAAGAATATTTGCCCCACTGCGCTGACCCTGGTGGTGCGTTCCATAAGGTTAAGGTACACTTTATTGTCTCTGAAGGGAAATGTGTGTCCAAGAACAGGGACCCAGCTCCAGATCTGGAGTTAGTCTTGGTCAGGACTGTCTTAGCTGGAGGATTTGGCATTATGGTGCATGTTTTGGGTTGATGGTGTAAACTGGAGTGTCCGGAGAAAACCCACCCAGACACAGGTAGAACATGCAAACTCCACACAGAAAGGCCCAGGCGACCAGGGGATCGAACCCAGAATCTTCTTGCTGTGTAGCTTGAGTGTTAGCCACTGTCTATAGCGCCCTCTGGTGGTTTAAAAAAGGGCGTAAAGTGTTAACAGCGCTGAGCTCTTTTTTCCTGACATGTTAACACTAAATGATCCACTCTTTGGCTCATGAGAACCCGGATTTGCGGTTTTCAAGGTGCAACCAAAAGCGCAGTGGCACAGACAGAAGGCCTACATCAAGCGCACTATTTCATGCATCTGTGCTCCAGTCCTGTGCCTGTCGCCAGCGCATAAACGCACGCCTTTCCTACCGCGTGAAACGGAGCCGAACAAGGGAAAGATGTCCAAACTAGAGCAGTAGGGTCCTGGATAGGATCTGTGCGTAAAAGTCCCGTGGAGCGGGAACCAGAGGAACCGGGGCGACACCTGCGCTCACTCGTCTCTAACCGGTGTGATGAGAAGAGCGGGTCAGGCGAGTCCAGCGCCCGCGGAGAGGAACCATGGCGCTTCTGTCCCCCCTGCTGTGTCTTTTTGTTTCTGTTCTGACAGCTCATGTGACCGGGGCAGAGCGCGGAGCTGCGGAGGAGGTCCGGGGGAGAAGATGGACCGCTCTGACCGAGAAAGTCGACTCTGAGCGGGCATACAGCGACGCGAATGACTGTGGTGAGTTATTTAACCCGTTTAGTGTGATTTCAAAGTTGTGTGATGGAGCCTACTGCTGTTACAATGATTAAGTAGATTAAACTTTCTATCCATGGGTTTCAGAATTATGTAAAATTAACACCGGTGTCTTAGCCATTCACAATTTAAAACAAACATATCTTTCTGAAGGGTGAAAAGTCCTCTAAATGTTGGCAATTATGTTCCAAAGTATGGTTTTAACTTTCTATTTCCATGGACTCATGCAGTTGACTTTACACCTCCAGAAACTTTCATACTATTACTTTAATTTTATTACACTTTTATTATTGGGCTACATTTTTGGGCTATATTTTGTTTCAAAACCATAAACCCATATAACTCACAAAAGGAAAGTGTTCACGTGACAATTTAACTTAAATAATGATGATTTTAAGAAATTGGTCTACCCTGTCATATGCACAATTGCGTTTCTATGTCAACGGTCCTAACTCATCATCATTCTGTAACCCATGGATACCACCTCCATTTGTCCTACAGGGCTGGGCCACAGGAGCCCCCACAGAGAGGCGCCGTACAGCCTGGAGCCCGGGGACCCTGCGCCCGCCTTCTCCGTGCCCACTCTGGATGGCGCTCTTCAGTACGAGCCGGGCGAGTTCAGGGCCTCCCTCATCATCCACGCCTTCACCAACAAGTCTGCCTTCCTGGAGAGTGTGTGGAGCTCCACTGAGGCCCTGGCAGCCCTGGTGCACGGGCTGCCTGGCAGTGCCCACGTGCTGCTCCTGTCTCTGGACGACTCTGCTGTGTCTGATGCCCTGTGGATGAGGGAGCAGGTGTACCACGCCGCCACATACAGGTTTATATACACTTCCTAGCACATAAGGAAGAATACAGAGTTCTGTATTCTGAATACTCTGAATACTTTTACATCGAGTTGGATTATATTATAGTGAAAAAGACTGTCATACAATTACAAACAGCTTTATTTTTGTTGCACTGTGTATTATGCATTCATTTATGTCTAACTGGAGACGGAAAAATGCATGCACACACATTACTACAGCTGTGTCTCACTAATGCAGTGCAGTTCAAAGCTGCTCAAGTACACCATGTACTCCTCTGATTGTAGGAAGATAACTATTCTGAATACCATCAAATGAAAGCATAACTGTACCGGAACACAGGGACTCCAAATTAGCATTCAGAATATGTCTTTTCAGTACATGTATTTAGTTACTTCCCAACACTAAATGTACTAAAATAGTTAAGAGCTAGAGGAAGTGTGTGTGGAAAGGGAAGTCTGGGCTTCTCTGCTCAGACTGCTGCCTCCGCAATCCGGCCCCGGATAAAGCTCAAGAAAATGGACGGATGGATAAATGGATGGATGGATAAACACTTAAGGATCTTTTTTGCGAAACTGTTTGTTAGATTTTTTTGGTAATTTTACTGTCAAATAATGGAGAGTGAAATATAATGGAGAGACATGGATTTGGTTTGGCTGTGTACACTTATTATTGTTAATGTCATTTATTGAAAACTTGGGCACCCATTACATGTAGTTTTTTATAATGAGCTTGGGCTCCTGCATGTGGAATCTGAAGCATTGTCCCTGTGTCTTTGTCAGAGGCTCCCTGATGCATAAGGAGACCCTGTCCCGGCTGCACTTCTGCCCTCTACCCGTGTTCGCTCTGGGGAACTGGATCCCTGCAGTGCTCTACTCCTGGAGCTGCTCCGGACGCAACTGTGGACTGTCCCAGGCGGTGTTCACATCCACAGGTAACACACACACACAGAGAGACGCACAGAGTGAGAGACACACACAGAGTGAGAGAGAGAGACACACACACACACACACGCACACACACACAGAGAGACGCACAGAGTGAGAGACACACACAGAGTGAGAGAGAGAGACACACACACACACACACAGAGACGCACAGAGTGAGAGACACACACAGAGTGAGAGAGAGAGAGAGAGACATACACACACACACACAGAGACGCACAGAGTGAGAGACACACACACACAGAGAGAGAGAGACACACACACACACACACGGAGACACACACAGAGAGATACACACACACTGAGTCTCATTCAATGTTTTTTTTTTCTATATGTTTATTACTTTCTACATTTGATATACAGACAGAAGACATCAAATATATGAAGTAAGATATATGGATTTATGTAGCAAAGAAAAAAAAATAAAAAAAAATAATTAAAATTATATTTTATGACCAAATCCTCAAATTACCCATCTTTTGCTTTGTCGAAAAAATATTTACTAAAGTTATTTAACCTTTTTCTTTACTAAATAATTCCATATATCTTGCTTCATACATCTGTATCTGAAATGTAGAAAGTGCTAAGAATGTATGTATGTTTAAACATACATGACCCGTCAAAACTTTGGACACACCCTCTCATTCAGTGTTTTATTTCTTTTTTCTATTTTTATTATTTATTATTATTTTTCTTCAATATTTGATTTTATTTAGCTATTTTGTAAGTAAATACATTTGTTTTCCTAATACGGAACTGACTCCAAATTCGCCCCTGTAACTGCCAGCCTCAGTGAGCTTCATTTGACTGGAGCTGTGGGTGACGTCACACTCCCTCAGTCCACTTCTTTACACAGTCTGTGGCTTACATCCTGATTTGTGTCTATTCCAGATTGGAAAATGCCTGTGGTCGTCAAAAGGCTGGACGCTCGATATGATTGGCTGATGGCACGCTGGGATCAGAGGTCATACTCACTGGTGGATGCAGGTGACGGGTGTGTGCCCTCTGCTGGTGTGAAAGGTGCAGTGGCCTGGGTGTCAGAGGACGGGTGCTCTTTCTTCACAAAGGTAAAACTAGACAATGTCATAGTTGTAGTAGAAAAGCAGACTTGTCATAGCTCTCTGCTCATGTTCCTCAGACCAGCTTTTATTTCTCATGCATGCCAAAAAAAAATGTTTCCCATTAAATTAAACACAGCAGCACGGTGGTTGAGTGGCTAGTACCCTCTCCTCACAGCAAAAAGGTTCTGGGTTTGACTCCCGGGCCTTTGTGTGTGGTGTTTGCATGTTTCTCCCATAGACGGTATAAAGAAGTGGGTGTGATGTGTTGTGGATTTTTCTAACCTGCAAAGAATAAAAGTGAAAAGTTGTCTTGAATCAAAGAGTCTAATTTATTGAAGCAATTGTGCGCACAATCACACCCTGACTATCCCTGACAGAGGCGTCTGTCCCTAATCAAAGCATACGAAGTTTTTATACCCTCGGGGGGCACAGGGCACAGGAATGATGCAAATACATAAGTCAAGATGTCACACCTCTACAAGGACAGGTCAGCACTGGGTTATTCGCAGCAGAATAACAAGTGAAAAACAAGTTGAATCCAGTGGAAAAAGACCACAGAGTTATAGATAGATACATTGTATGGCAGCAAGAGGCCCCTAAGAGGCCCCTTCACAAGAGAACTAAGTCCAAAACTGATTAACAACCCCATTTCATTAGAAGTCACAAAGCTAACTTATACACAACCTATATAATTGATTATGTGAATAATTATGTAAAGATTTCCATTACAGATGAGTGTCATGTCAAATGAAGCTCACGAGGCTAGCAGTTATAAGAGCGAATTTATTTACGAACCAAATAGCGAAATGAAAACACCAGGATCATGTAGAACGGGTTAATACGAACCTTTTAAATACCAAAATGACGAGGCTCACAGTAGCAGTTACAGAGAGAGGGGTGACAGTTTTTCAGTTTAAAGTGACCTGGAGCCAGAGTCGATGGAGCCAGAAGCCTTCATGTTCACTTCCTATTTGGAATGCAGCAGCTAGTGGGTGAGCTATGTCCATTTATATATACAGTCATTGGAGAAGTCTGGAGTTTTATCTATGATGCAACTAAACAGGCGAAATGCAAACGGAACATTTTTAATTGCTCAGGGAAAGCGACACACGTGACTGAAACAAAATACAACTCCAGGTATGTTTGTAGATGAGGAACTCCTGTATAACATGGTTAACCCCCCCAAAAAAGTCCATTTTGCGTAATATGTGTTCTCTTTAAGTGTTGTGAATGTTTAATAATGTAAGAATATTGTCCCATCTCCTGTCTGTGGTGTGGCAGGTGCAGACCATGGCCAGATCCAATGCGTCCGGTGTCCTTGTGTACGCTGGAGCTGGGCAGCCCGTCCGGGACATGACGTGTGTGGGGGCAGAGTGTGAGGCCGCCCTGGACCTGCCCGCTGCCATGGTGCACCTGGTGCCCTCTGTGGCACAGTCGCTACGGTAACACACAGCTCCAAAACAAGATTAACCAGCTACGGAAGGATTAGCTACAAAACAATCAGATAATATGGTTTACTTGGAGTGCATATGACAGATTATTATTATTATTATTATTATTATTGACAGGTTTAATGAAATAAAGTAGTTAGATGATATAATTCTATTTATAATTTGACTTAAAATCTTGTCTATTTTTTATTTATTTATTTTTATTTTGGGGAAGTTTAAATTTTTATTTCCTGGTTAGACACAGGCAGCAGATGTGACTTACACAGAGGTAATTCCAGAACTGTATTTTACTGTATGTTGCGGTAATGGTTTACACAATATCCATTTTGCAAGAAAATAATTAAAAAATATAAAATTTTGTACTATATGTGGCTTTTTTTTTTTTTTTTTTTTTTTTTTTTACATTTATTTTAGTTTAGATTTGATTGTGACAGTTAAATTTCACCAAAGTTACTGTATGTAATTTCCTGTTAGTTTTGACCTGAACTGTGTGTTTCTCTGATTGGTTTATCCGCCTGTCAATCACGCCTGTTTGAAATCAGGGGGACAGGAGGTGTCTTTGTCTAAGCAGTGGTTTTGACTGGTCAGGCAATAAAATAACTCTCAAATGTACACGTAAAACAAAACAAAACAAAAAATGAATTTTTGTTATTTTTACAGCAAAAAAGTACTAGGCTATACTAATGACTGGGGCTGTGTATTGCAGTACTACATAATGTTCTGAATAGTGAACTGATGATAACAGTTTATGTTGTTTTTCTGTTTCGTAGCCTCGGACAGCCAGTGAACGTGTCCTTCCAGACCACCCCCTCCCCAAACTTCTTCATCAGTATTGACCAGCAGGGGGCACTGGCAGAGATGGGCTGGTTCCTCTACCCGACGTTCAGTTTCATCAATTGGCAGGCTCAGTGGTGAGGCAGAATGAATGTAAATACATGTCATGTTTAGGTCTTGTCTAGTCACTTCATTTGGCTCTCCCACTTTAGCTCAGAACTTTACTTCGCTAGTCAGAACTCGACATGGGGACTGAGTCATCGAAATTACTAACTCAGTTATTATCTCCAATACTGTCCAAACAGAATGCTCCGCTCTCAAAGTGCAGGTTTACTGATGGTTATCAAAATCTGTAGTTGCAGGAGAGAGGGCCTTCCTTTACTTATGGACTAAGGCTGCGTCCCATGACTCTGTCTTACCCCTTCGTCTTACCCCTACCCCTTGGTTTTGTGCGTTCATGTGAGGGCAAGGGGTGTCTCGATTCTAATTTTGATCACGGGCTAGGGTCACGACCTAGGGCTACATACCCCTTGAAACGAAGTAAGCTCTGGACCAGACTTGAAACGAAGGGGTCGGCCTACAAGCTCAGGCAGGTGTTGGGATCAGGATGGAGCGTCACATCGACCAGCCAAGGAGTCTCATAAATGTATTTTCAGCAGTTGTAAATATCAATTAACAGTTTAGCAGGTTTACAATTCTGACGCTTATGTTCTGCGTTACTTTTAGTGAACTGTTGTTGTGGTTTTAATTGTAGTAATGTCTGTTTAGCCGACGTTATCGTTTTCATCGAACTTTCATGTATAAACAAGCTCGTTTTTTGTCGAGCCGAGGTACCCGATAATCCTTGACATGGCACTTTTTAGGTGAAATCAGTGTGAAGTCAATTTGCTTAACAGAAGCAAACGGTAATCGAGTGGTGTCCCATTTCTTAGGGGAACATTCGTACCCCGAGCCCTCACACCTCGGTGTCGAGGGGCAAGACAAAGATGTAGATAAAGGGAAAGGGGAAGGGGTAAGACAGAGTAATGGGATGCAGCCTTATGGACCAGCCAGTTCAATTAGAGGAAATCTAGACCTTTTTATTTGACACTGTGTATGGTCAGTATTCATAAAAAGTGTTCATATAATTCCAGTTCCTCATGCCTTCTGTTCTGAGTTCTAGTTCTTCTTCCACCTACATTTACAGGTCTGATGGTTTTACTTATTGTGTTATTACTATACAAGTTTGTGTGCGGCACTTTGAGCTGCTTTATAAATAATACTTTATACGTTTGGATTTATGCTATAGCCCTGTTTGTAAGTGCCGTGTGATGATGTGCAGGTTTGATTTCCGCACCAGTCTCCTGAGCAAACTTCAGAGTCCAGCCACCGTCCTCTCAGTGTTTGATAAAGTCCAGATGCAGGGGGACAGTGGGGCCCAAGCTACACTCCAACTGCCCACAGGTAACAGCTGGATCTAAACTCCACATCAGAGCTTAGACTAATCATTCCACTAAACTGTGGTTAACATCATTATGTTAAAGATATAATATGTTGTTTAAGTAGAGATGGCTCCAAAACTGTTCCCTTGCAACCCTGATGTTAACAATGGCCAAACCTCTTTAAATTACACAATAGTTCTGATTAGACCTATAAAAAATATTCATTATCTGTGATAGCGGTGTGTTCATGTCCTTCAGGAGTGTGGGACAGTCTGGAGCTGGACATGTCTCTGTCCTGTCCCTCCAGCAGAGACTCGTCCTGTCCTCACTGGGACCACACGGTGCAGTTGTTCGTGTGCTGTGACCCTCTCAGTGAGCTGTGTGGCCTGGAGCTGGGCCGATGGATCACCGCCTTCAGGAGGTCACGCACACGCACCTGCACACGCACCTGCACACGCACCTGCACACGCACCTGCACACTCACCTGCACACTGCCCATCACTAGAGTTTATTATGACAAACACAATGTAGTTAAGGCGAGACACTGCAGGGGAAAAGGGGAAAAAATACATTACAAGAATTCTTCTATAGTTTACACGTAGAGTTTTGTATAAGTTCAGCATTTTGTATAAAAACAGCTACATTTGCATATATTTGGTACTTACAAATCTGAAAAATGGATAAAGCCTGGATGGATAAAATTAGGGGGATTTTTGGATATCTGATAAACTCGTTTCTACTGAAAACTGGTGCAAGAATTCAAAGTTAAGTACAAGATTGTAAATATTGGTGTATGTAGGTGCTACCTTAAGGGATGATCATCTTTAGGTGCTTGTATTATGAGAGTAAACTGACCCAAAAATAAATAAATAAATATAAGTAGTAGTGATAGTGGTAGTAGCTAGTAGTATTAGTAGTAGTGTCATGCCTTAAGTTAAATGTTTTGTTTTATAATTATTACATTGTTTTTGTTAATATTAGTACATCAGATTTCTTCATCACACATGTAGTAAGGGACTCTTTTACCTCAGGAACTGTCACCTTTTTATGTTTTTTATGTATTTATATTCAATACATGTCTCTAATCTTGTTGAATGTTGCTTTGTCACAGGGGGACCGGACATTGGCTCACAGACGTGTCTCCACTGCTCCCTCTGCTGGACGGCTCCACCTGCTCCTTCACCATGAAGACTGTGCCCTGGGCCATGCCCTGGATCGTGTCCCTGAACCTGCGCTTCAGTCAGACCAACAGCTCCACAGGTGCCAGGGCAGTTTGGACTCTGGGGAAAAAGTTTGTTGGGTCATGATATTTGATTGGAAAATGTAATGTGAAGATCTGGGCTGCTCTTTTTGACTTTGTCCATCAAATCCACTGACTGATTTCTCTCTGTTTTTTTATACAGAGGCAAATCAGTCAGGTCCCCGTGCCCTACATCACGCCTCGAGCCAGGCTAAGTCCAGTCAGATTTGTTTAGTTCAGTGATGCGTGTGGAACCAAGGAAAACTAACAGACTTGAACAAACTAAATTTCTCACCTCAGATGTGTGCTTCGCTCATTGATTCTGCAGAAATCCTCCATGTTTTTCGGGCCCTTCAGTGATATCTTTTCCTTTTTTTCCCCCTTGTAAGCACCCATATTTGTTTTGATACGAACAGACCACACGTGTCCCTCATAGGCCAATCCACCTGTTAATCTTATGAATGTTTTCAGTGACTTTCATGAAGGTCATTAGCAGCCCTTTTTTTTACATTTTGATATTTAATTTTGTATCTTACAGAAGAAACCCCACTGCGTCCATTTAAAGTGACATCACTGTTCAGCGGTGGAACGTTTGACAAAGATTATAATAAAAGATATCAACCCTTTAAATTCACTGTTCCAGTCTCTGCCAAAAAGGTACGATCCCACATTCTATATTCTGATGTGCTGGTGAGGTACCATTATATTTTAAATCAAACTGACTATCTAAAATTGTGGTATGAAAGTTATCCTAGCATTTGTGTGTATTCTTTTGCGGTTTGTGTTAACACTGTTGTGTGCAGGTGGAGTTGTATGCAGTGGTCACGGGACATGGCAGCGATGAAAACGGCTGTGGGGAGTTCTGTGTCACGTCCCATCACTTCACTGTCAACTCCGTCTACAACCACACACTCACATTCGACACAGCAGGTCAGTACTACAGCCAGTACCACAGCCCGTACTACAGCCAGTACTACAGCCAGTACTGCAGCCAGTACTACAGCCCGTACTACATCCAGTACTGCAGCCAGTACTACAGCTCGTACTACAGCCCGTACTACAGCCCGTACTGCAGCCCGTACTACAGCCCGTACTACAGCCCGTACTACAGCCAGTACTACAGCCAGTACTACAGCCAGTACTACAGCCAGTACCACAGCCCGTACCACAGCCCGTACTACAGCCCGTACTACAGCCCGTACCACAGCCAGTACTACAGCTCGTACTACAGCTCGTACTACAGCCAGTACTACAGCCAGTACTACAGCCCGTACTACAGCCAGTACTGCAGCCAGTACTACAGCTCGTACTACAGCCAGTACTACAGCCAGTCCTACAGTCAGTCCTAGAGTTGATACTACAGTATACAACCACACTCCCAGGCTGCCCGGGCTTTTCTGTGTGGAGTTTGCATGTTCTTCTTGTGTCTGGGTGGGTTTCCTCCGAGAGCTCCAGTTTCCCCATCAGCCTTAAACATTAAACATGCACCATGAGTCAAATCCTCCAGCTGAACTCAACCTGACCTGAACAAAACACTATCATTTTTATCTTGATTTCAAAAGTATCTGTGTCTGTCCCAGGTTCTCCTCTGGGCTGCACCCTGAAGGTCCCAGAGGGCGCCGTTCCCAATGAGCACGGCACCTGGCTGTACGGCAGAGGAGGCTGGTGTGATGGGCTGCAGGTCGCCCCCTGGAGGGTGGACCTCACTAAGCAGGTGGGACATGGGCACCTACGCAACCCCAAGAAATGATGATTATTATTTAGCTACAAATTAATTTTGAGTTAAATTTAATGTTAATGCGTTGTTATCGGTGAAGATAAGATAAGATAAGATAATCCTTTATTTGTCCCACAATGGGGAAATTGCAGTGTCACAACGCTGCAATATATAGAATATAGCATTTTTAAAATTATAAAAGAACATTGTGATAACTGCGATCTAAACATGATTTGTGTTGCAGTTAATCCCTTTATATGTTGTGTGTAGGTGGACTACTGGAGCAACTCCCTGGTGTACTGTGGTCTGTTTGAGGGCAGAGACCCAAACCCTTCTGTTCAGCCCGGTTACATCATCATGTCCTCTTTCCTCATCTTCTACAAGTGATTGCACTCTGACATTGTTTGTAACTGATTAGAAATATTTACAATCAATGAAGAATAAATGTTTATTTTCTTAATGCATATGAGAGGTTTTCATGTTTTTCAAATTCTCAATTGTTCTGATGGGATAGTAGCTGTGGTCAATATTTATCATAGTTTTACAGGAAGGCAAGTTTATTTGTATGAAACAATTCATACACTAAGTAATTCAAAGTGCTTTACAGTTGTATAAAACTGAAACTCTGACTCCTGTGTTTAGTCCTGACTCTGGGCCCCAGCAGGAGGCCGGTCCCTGAGCTCCTCAGAGTGCAGATGGTTCATGTGGCACTAACATGTCACAGATGAACTTTGGTGCTCAGCCATGGAGAGACTTGGACATAACAGAGCCCCTTTAAAGTCTCTGAGCCACAGGGGGCAGTGCAGAGACCTGAGACCAGGACGCATGTGCTCAGACTTCCTGGTTCGAGTCAGGACCCGAGCTGCAGCGTTCTGGATGTTCTGCAGGTGTCTCACAACTTGTTTGGAGAGGCCAGTGAGCAGGCTGTTACAGTAGTCTAACCTACTGGAGACAAACACATGGAGAATTCTCTCCAAGTCTGCTTGAAGTGACAGTTTGTAAAAAAAAGGTACAAAAATACAGGTGTTTAAGTGGCTGCAAGTTCTAAAACATAATCCGTCTACTTATGTCATCAAAGACAAAAATTGCATCCAGTTTTTGCACAAGGAAAGCATTTGACAGTTTACGTTTATTTTATTTTACCTTTATTTTGGTAAATGAAGGTTTAATCATTTATTTTTATTAGTTTATCATAACTTATGCACAATTGTTACATCCATCTCAGCTTGGGAGGAGGGAAAAAACTAAAACAGATTTATAAGGTTAACTAAAAATTGTAATACATTAATTAACAGGAAAAAAATAGATGAACATTTTATTTTGTTATTATTTTCACCCTTTTTCATCAAATATTCCAACAAAATAATAGATCATATTTTCCTCTGAAATTAATTAACAAATTAGAAGACTTAGAGTTACTTAGACTAAGACAAACTTTATTGATCCACAGGGGAAAAGAAAGAAAACTAATAACGAGTTGATTCTTAACCAAACAGGACCCTAACTAATAACAAACAAATATTAAATTATACAAAGTTTCTGATATTACTGATAAGTGTTTCAAGCCGCAAGCAGCGTCGTATGGCCCTCACCCGGCGAGCATGCCCCTTTCACGTGACCGCCCCAGCACGCTATTGTCCCTTCCCGAGAGCCGTCCAGGCCAACACATCCTCCACCAGAAAAATTAAATAGTGCACCTTTAAATGATTTTGAGTCTTTGCGCCCCTGCTGGCCAACCATGAAAAATGCCCCATGTCAGTAATATATGTTTTTGCTTCTAGTCGTTCATAGAATTTAATTCCTGAATTTTGGTACAAATCACTTCTCACGTCTCTAGGTGATGTACGGTGATTTTCCGCCCTGTCGGTGAAACGTCTTCAGAGGAGTTCATTAAATGCAACGTCAGCTGATGCTGATTCAGCATTTAGAAAATTTCAATCCAAGATGGCCACCTTCTGGTTTGTCAGGGGGCACAAAATATGACCCAATGTTCTAATGTTATAATCTGCTTTTATAGCATCATATATCAGATTACAAGATTAAGTCAAATTACTCAGGTATTTTCTTACATGAACGCATGAAATATTCTGTGTGGATACATGTGCTTATTCCATTACTGAAATAAAGTGATCAAATTTGGTTTTGTGATCATGTTTAATCACACACTCTTGTACTTGTAGTGGTTCATTGACATTGCATAAGTGAATTGAATACAAATACTAGTGAAAAATCATCAATAAGACAATCTGAGCTGGCCAGGGTTAAGAATAATTCCCATTTGCACATGACAAATAACACAGGACAGGTTCTATGATGGTGGAAAATCAGAATATCTCATAAACAAGTCTTAAAACAAGTGTTTAGTATATTCAGTATGGGGCAATTGAGAAGTCTTTTCACACAATCATTTCATCATTTAAAATGTACCTGGTAAATCGTTTTATTATTTACACCGAGAGTGCAAAATCACATGGATAAAGTGGCAGCAGTGCACTTTCCATTCAGACTAATCACACCACAAATCAACTCCAAACGAGCGTCTTTGTCCGTTTATGACCCGTTTATTTCCAAAGAGATGGTAAGGTAGGTTAATACGCAACTAAAACTAAACAAACACATGAATTGACTAACACCTTAACTTAAATCGATTTCCTTCTGTGTCTGTGTCTCTGTGTTCTGTGTGTTCAGACTCCAAAACTCATGTTTTTCACACTCACTTTCGTACATCTTCAATTTCACAGTCTGAGCTTCTGTTACAATTACATTTCTCACATTGGAGCTGAACAATGTCCTTTTGCTGAACCTCATTGACCAACACCACAGGTTCCTGCTGCTGCTCTGTAATGATCAGTTCATCTTCGCTCAGGGACTTGATCAGTTTATGGAACTTTTCAAACTAAAGACAACCGGAGATACACTGATCCTGTGTCTGACTACACTACAGATCTGCAGATTCAGCAACAAGGAAGGTGTTGGCTAAAATCATGCAATTTAAAAACACATCAAACTGAACATGCAAAGGTAAAATCACCATTCCATGATCCATGACACCTTCTCTTCAATCTGATCCACTAACTCCCTCAGTTTAGAGGTTCACGCACTAATGTTCTCCTTGCTCTGTTTTATCAGACTTTACTTTTCCCTCAAGATCAACATTTACTGTTTGCAGCTCTTCAACTTTGGTACAGAGACTTTCAATCTTGTCTTGTAAAGTCTTGACACTCGTTTTAAGTTAATAAATTTCCAATCTCAGACTGTCTCTCTTCTGCTGTTTCCTCGGATTTTGTCTTGACTTTTGCATGCTGCTTTTCAGGCTTCCTATTAATTTGGATATTTTTTGCAGCAGATTACAATTTTTACAGTGAAATTCATCCATTTCCCCACACAGCCATTTTATCTGAACCTGCAGTAAGATCATGGTCTGATCAGATTTCAATGGCATCTCAAGTTTGTGCCATTGCTCAGAGAAGACCTTCATTTTGTCATTCCAAATTATTCTGAGCCCTGATCTCTGTTCTTGCACAAGCTGATTCTTTTAACTTGTTTTGTCTTTGAAACTCTGCCCTGGCCTCTTCCAATTCTAATTTTCTCAAATCCTGGGCCTTTTTACTTGTCCTCTCTAGATCTGAAACATGGTCCACTAACTGTGAACTCTCAGGAACTTCCTTTTTTAGTACCTCCAACTCTTGAACAGTCTTTTCCAGCTCATCCTGAGATTCCAGCTGTTCTTGCAGAAGATTATGGATCTTAAACATCAGCTGATGCACTGAATTACCAGTGTCATTATAAAGGACCACCACAGATCCTTTAGCATCAGACTGACCCTAGCCATCTTCTGAAGACTCATTTTCTGATCTACTAACACTAAGCGCTTCCTGCCTCTCCACATCTCAGAGCACTGTTATTTATATTTAGCCAGTGCTCTATTGTGTTAAAACTCTAATCTGTTCATGTAAAACCTCAAACATCTCGAGATTACTACTCGAGAAGAAAAGTGACTTTTTCTATTAGACTACTATTCTCACATTTGAGTTGAACAATTTCCCTTTGGTGAGCCTCATTTAACACTGAACTGTTCCTGCAAACCCTCAGTGGTCTGTACTGTGTCCACCAGCAGGCACGTGACTCTGGACTGAGACCCAACCAGGGACCAAGACAAGTCTGGGACCCTGTTCTTCTCCTGTGGCAGGCCTGTCTGCGAGCAGTCCACCGAGCTGCTCCTTCCTGAGCCTCAGCCCATAGATCTGAGACATAAAACAGTCCTTAATAGCTGTTACATCTAAAGCAAAATCTGCCCTTAACACGTCAACTGCTTGAATACCCCACCCCCCCTCCTCCCCAGCTGGGGGACCTGTGTGGGGCAAAGTCCTCTGTGTGGGGCAAAGTCCTCTGTGTGGGGCAGAGTCCTCTGTGTGGGGCAGAGTCCTCTGTGTGGGACAGAGTCCTCTGTGTGGGGCAAAGTCCTCTGTGTGGGACAGAGTCCTCTGTGTGGGGCAAAGTCCTCTGTGTGGGGCAAAGTCCTCTGTGTGGGACAGAGTCCTCTGTGTGGGGCAGAGTCCTCTGTGTGGGGCAGAGTCCTCTGTGTGGGGCAAAGTCCTCTGTGTGGGGCAAAGTCCTCTGTGTGGGGCAAAGTCCTCTGTGTGGGACAGAGTCCTCTGTGTGGGGCAGAGTCCTCTGTGTGGGGCAAAGTCCTCTGTGTGGGACAGAGTCCTCTGTGTGGGGCAGAGTCCTCTGTGTGGGGCAAAGTCTTCTGTGTGGGACAAAGTCCTCTGTGTGGGGCAAAGTCCTCTGTGTGGGACAAAGTCCTCTGTGTGGGGCAAAGTCCTCTGTGTGGGGCAAAGTCCTCTGTGTGGGGCAAAGTCCTCTGTGTGGGACAGAGCCCTCTGTGTGGGGCAGAGTGTCCCAGGCTGATGCCCCGCTCCAGGACACGGACCCTCCAAAGCCTAGTGGAAACCATAGTTGTATATGAAGGAGTTGTATATAAATGGACATAGCTGACCTGCTATCCGCCGCATTGCAACTAGGAAGTGACTCTGGTTCTAATGCACTTTGTATTGAAAAACTGTCGTCCCTCTCTCCATATCTGCTGCAGTGAGCAGATACATTTCAATGGGAAACATTTAACCACTTGTAACAGGTCTACAGTGAAACTAACCTGCTGAATAGTCTTGGATTTACCGTCTGTTCAAACGCCAGGATTTCTAAAGTAAATTTGAATGCACAAATTAACAGTCTTTCTGAATCTGGGCTCCTTCAACCGACACATAACTGCTCCAGGAACATGTCGTGCTGATGGTAATTGCACAAATACAACAGCAAATGCATGTTTCCGTGTATTTTGATGGGGATATGCACCCTGCATATGTAGAGTGTCAAAAATAGGTTGGATTCTGTTTTCTGAAATCTGTTCCATACGCGCGGCTATCATGGACAGTGTGGCCGACCTCATTCACTTTAAATTAATTCTATGAACTACATGCCCAAAATGTGCAGATTTTACACTTGCGTTGGGCAAAATACGTGTGCAGTATGTCCCCGGCCTAGGATGTCCTTACATTGTTCTGACAAAAAGCTGCAATTTGTTTTACAAAATTGTCAGGTTTGAATTTGAAGTGCTCGTGGTTAGACTACTGATTTCACGAAAACATACTGAACAAAATATATTTTGGATTATTTGATTCATTCTGTGCATTACACACACACCTACTCCCTCTTGTGTGAATGGGCTGTATGTGAGTTTTACACTGGATTTTGTTTTCAGTACATTTTGTCAAAACACTTGATGTTGGTTTTGTATGTTGATGTGTCTTAAGAATGTGAACTAGAATCACCTGGTGAACCATCTCTGTCCTCACAGCTGAGACCTGCAGTCATACACGGGGACATTGCAGGTTAGGGTTTATATATTTATAGATTTACTTACGAGTAGACGTGTGCTAAAATAATGACCTGACCACCCAGACCCACAAAGATGAGTGCTTAAGTGATATTGGTAAGAACACATGTTGGACTGTATTACATGAACTGTAATCAATGCAAATCAAAACCGATATGTGTCATTTGTGTTTGTTTCTGAAGGATACATCAGTTCAACATCACCAGCAGTGAAAAAAAAAACTGTACTGATGGGGAAAACTTCAAGCTAAGGAGTAGAATAGAATAGACATTTTGTTTTCTATTCATTTTGTGTCGAGAAGGAGACTCGGACTTGGCCCTCTGGTCGTCTACACATAATCCAGTCACGTTTTTAATCACACTGAAACGTCCCAACCAGTGTCTCACTCAGTGGGTTGTGTTCCTACAATTGTTCAGTTTAGATATCAGATATATTAAAGGCCGAGACAACCTTTTAGCAGACGCACTGTCTCGTTCTCTTGTTTAAAACAAACAAGTTTCAGTTTCAGTTACACGCCTCTGTATATCTAAATTTGAAAGTCTTTGTGTGGTTCTGGGAAGTCCCCTGTAATCTATAGGTACTGGCAGCCCAGGTTCACTTGTGATTGTGTAGTACCTTTTTTTAAAACTATAGGAATACAGGCTACATACAGCGCCTTTAATGATGTTTAAGCATTCCTGGGCTGCGTCTCATTTCTCTTCACCTTGATTTCTCTCCTTGATTCTCCATTTTTCAGCTGTCAATCAAATGTGTCATTTTAAGTGTTGTCGCAAAGAAAACCACAGAGTGAAGGAGTAAATATGATGGAGGCTTCAGGAGGCAGACATCAGAGAAAAGAATCAAACTTTATCGGTCTCAGTGAGGAGTTTTGATCCTCTCTCCTCCCTCTGTCTTCTCTGTGGGCGGGACTTCCAGACCCATTTCCTGCAGAATGGAGGGGAGGAGTCAAGGAGAAGGAAGGGAGGAAAGAGAAATGAGATGCGGCCCTTGATGGGAATGTTTGGGAATGTTTTACCATCTCGTTCCAGCAGAGAGCGCTGTTGTATGTATAACAGTTGTGCAAAGATTTCATGGCCCAAAGAGAAAAACATTCAAAGCAGAGACAGTCAAAATATAAGCAATTTTAAAAGAAATTGAAAAGAATCATATGACTTTTTTTATATGAATGTCCATACTTGAGTTTCTTGGACCACTACTTTGTACTTGTACTTGAGCGATATTATTTTGAAGTATGGATGATAAACCATGACTTTGATCATGTGGTCCTCTCTTTCCTCATGGTGATATGCAGTGCAGCAGTTTGTCCACAGGGGGGCAGTACTCATGTATTCTGTGTGATGTGCTGTCAGACTCAGAACCCAGGGTCTGCAGGGACAGTCCACTGTGCTCAGAGCCGTCTCTCTCCCCTCCCTCTCCGTCTCTCCTTCCTTCACTCGAGTCACTCTCCCTCTTTTATCCCCTTTTTCTCTCTTCTCTTTCACTTTCTCCTTCCTTTACCTCAAACACTCTCTCCTCTCTCTCTCTTAATCTCTCATCACCTCTCTCTCCTCCTCCTCATCTCTTCCCTTTATTTTTTATTGCAGATCTGTATGATTCACGTACATGGTTCCTGTAAATGGTTGCGAAAACGTTTTTAGTTCTAGTGAGGGTGGCCATTTTAAAGCCCTCGTACTTTAACTCAGGTTTTTATCTGATGGACTCCAAAGTGAGGCAGCATCATCACAACATATCTGGGATCAAAAGTTGTGAAAAGAATTGACAGAAGTCTCAGGGTGTGGTCATGACGAGCTCTTAAGGAAGCTGCCATTTTGAAAGCATAAAAATCCCTGTAACTTTCTCTCTAACTACAGGTTGCCACACACTACAGGAGAATTTGTCCGATTTTGGCTGCGATTTACTGTCTTTGTGTTTGTGGTGTCAGTGTGACCCTGAGCTGCTCTGTTAGATCGTAACCACCAAACATCAGCAACACTACGGTAACAGCCAATAAAACAGAGCATCAGGGGCAGAGAAGTGACGGACACAGAGGTGCAATATCAAACTCAGGAAACAGCGAAAATAATGAGAAGACTTTATTCCTCACCTCTCGTAAAGTTGTAAATTGAAACTGCAGCGTCTTATCCATATTATCCATAGAAATTGTCCTCCGCAAATAATGACATCCAGTCCACAAAACCGCGCTGTGAATCCAGTTTGAGGCGTTATTTAAAAGTAAAAAGTCCAGAGTAGTTCCTCACATGTCTCTGTTTACATCCACAGTGCACGGATCGAGGTGAAGCTGCAGATTAGAGATAGTGACTCTACTGCCTGTGGACTTTATCTCCAGCCTTCTGTGCATTAAACATCTTGTATCTGAAATATTGCACCATGTTTCACAAATAATAATAACAGTTTTGACTTGTATCTGAACTAGAAGTGCAGAGCTCTGATCTTTTGGACACTTGAGAGTCTCAGAGTGAGTGGTTTTACTCTAGACATGAAACAGCTGACATGAGGTGCGTTCACAACTTTGTATCCTGTGGTATGCAGCCATGTCTCGCTGCAGTCTTTGAGATCAGAGATTTAAAATCTCATGAGATTCTGCTCGTGTCTGTGGTGTACGCTTTTTGTCACATGTTTAAAAATACTTTAAGACCAAAATATCTTGTAGTGTGTGGTGGCCTTATCTCTCCTCTCACCCTCTCCCTCTCTCATCTCCTCTCACCTCCTCTGCCTCCATCACAGAGCCTGGAGGACTAAAGGGGGAGGAGGGGCGGGGTCTGGTGGTACAGTGAACAGTGTGATTGTTCTACACCCGACAGAGACATCAGAGCAGTCTTTTGTGATGTCACATAGTACTTGAAATTAGAACGCTTCAAATGTGCCCAGGTTTTTTTCATACTTTATTTTTTAAGGTAAAAAAAAAAACCCAGTTTGCACTAAAGATGACAAAAATGAAAAGGAACAGTAGACAATGCTCTTAAAACTCCACATACACAGTGTAATAACAAAAAAGTAGATTTGGAGTTTAGTTTCATGAAAAACTAGCATGTGGTGAAGTCATGTGAACACAGCCTTGAAAAAGTCCTTCACTGTAATTAGTTTATCACAAAATAATGTGCTCTGCTGAGAGCGAAATATCTGATCTCCATGGGGATCCATTATGTAACATTTCCCCTCAAAACTCAACACATTTATCATTTTAGTTGTACAAAAAAATCATTCCCCAATAGTCCACACTATTTAAAGGTGCACTGTGTAACTTTTCTGGTGGATGGTTCATCACCAGTTTCTCTCAATGGAGATGTTTCCTGGAATGTTCCACAGTTAACCTTGTGCAGCAAGATGGATTCTCGTGATATTTGTGAGTTCAGAAACTCACGAGAATCCATCTTGAGGCGCTCCCGCCGTGTGGTTTAAATTCAGCCCGAGCAGTGGTCGGTCCAGTCACAGGGCTTCTGTTTCAGGCACATGGTGATGGCGGCTTATAACGCACTTAATGTACAAATGTGTATTGTAAAGACACTGGTGGGTGGGCACTTTGTGGTGGTTTGCTCATTCAGCTCGAGGCATTCTGCTGTAATTCCCTCCTTTTTCAAAACTCTTTCAGTGAGAGCCGTTCATATGGAGACTGTGTAGAACTCAATTCAGAGTGATATGCTTATCAATCTGGCCTGAGCCAGGTTATTCCGCAGTATGGCATTAAGTTTATTTACAGCAGTTGACGGTCAGATCTGTGGAGAGATGAGCCCACTCACGTTAACAATACTCCCTTACGTCAGTAAAAACCCATTTTATTGAGTAAATGCAAGATGGATATGTTTAATGCCATACTGTGAAACATTCCAGCAATAACATCTCCATGGAGAAAAGAATTTGACAGACCCTCCACTAGAAAAGTTACACAATGCAGCTTTAATTGAATGTATTTATTTTATTGAAACTTGCTTACACACTGGTGGTGATGAAGAGGAGATGGAGAGGCTGAGGAGGCTGATGGTTCTTCTCTCAGAAACAGAACACTCTGTTCCACCTTGTGTTTCCACCTCAGTGTTTTTAAAGTCCATGCACCTTAACCCGGTATGGAGTTAGGGACTGGAACTGCCAATCTCTACTGACTGACCAAACTACCTCTGGATGACATCACAAGGTGGAACAGAGCATTTTGAGCTTTGGAGATGTAGACAAACTAATAATAAAGTGTTACTCAAACATGTGAATGAAACAAAACACAACTCCAGGTGAGATTTTGATGAGGAAACAACATTATAACATGATTTAAGCCAATTCTGTGTAATATAGGACCTTTCATTAGACTAGTGTTATTGCTGTTTTGGTGCTGCTTGATTCCATGGAAACAGAAAGTTAAAACCACACTTGGGAACATTCTCTATAGAGTATCATTAGTTTTGTTCCATATGGAGGGATATTGTAATTGCATCAGTATATTTCCATCAACAAATAAGAAAAATAAGTTATAAATTGTCAAACTAAAATTCAAGATTCTTCAGAAATAATTTTAAACGCGCATTGTTTAACTTTTTTAGTGGAGGGCCTGTCAAATTCTTTAATCCTTGGAGATGCTATTGCTTTGTCTGGAATGTTTCACAGTATGGCATTAAACCTTTCTATCTTCATGGAGACCAAACCAGACCAAGTTACAGCTCAGATCTGTGGAGAGGCGACCCCGCTCACAGTCAGAATGCCTGTTTTTCTGTCAATGAAAAATAATATATAAAGTAGAGCTGTTTAATGTTATACTGTAGAACATTCCAGGCAGAGCAATGACATGTCCATAGAAACAAGTGGGTGACAGACCCCCAGTCAAAAAGTTACACAGTGCACCTTTAACCAATTTAGATATTTCATTTTCTAGTGAATAGGGAGCACTTTTTATTCATTTTTAATTTTTTTTTTTATTTCAACCAGTCAATAATAGTTCAAAACAGACTGTCTTCTCTCACACATCACGCTGTCCCACACACTGTACTGTTATGAAATCATGGTCAGGCTGCGGGAATCTGATTGGCCGAGGAGAACAGGCGAGCTCTGTGATTGGCCGATGGCTCTGCTGTGTCAGTCTCTCAGCCTCAGTTCACACTTCACACATAAAACACAGGCCACAGCACCACGACTGAAGAGTGTACGCTGTGAATCCATCTAAATGTAAACGTGTCCATGTGCTGGGATCATGTGTGGGTACAAGTTTTAATAGTAAAGCTGCACTGTGTAACATTTTGCTTGAGGGTCCGTCACCTGCTTGTTTCTATGGAGATGTCACTGCTTTGCCTGGAATGTTTCCTAGTATGACATTAAACTACACTGTGTAACTTTTCTGGTGGAGGGTCCATCAAATGCTTGTCTCCATGGAGATGTTATTGCTTTGTCTGGAACTTTTCACAGTATGGCATTAAACCTTTCTATCGTCATGGAGACCAAACCAGACTAAGTTACAGGTCAGATCTGTGAAAAGGCGACCCCGCTCACGTTCAAAATGCCTGTTTTTTCTAGGTTGAGCTTTTGAGCTATAAAACCACCTGTAACTGAATAAATGTAAGGTAAGAGCTGTTTAGTGTCATACTGTGGAACATTCCAGGCAGAGCAATGACGTATCCATAGAAACAAGTAGGTGATGGACCTCCAACCAAAATGTTACACAATGCACCATTTAACAGCTCTACTTCACATTTATTCAATTACAGGTGGTTTTCTAACTCAATTGCTACTACTGCTGCTGCTACTACTACTACTTCTACTACTACTGTTACTCCCAACCATACTACTACATTTATTGATATATTTGTTTATTTCTTTATTCCGTTGGATAAAACTTGGACATAAACAGTAAACATGTCCAGAGCTGTAGGTTAGTCTGTAAAAGTGCAGTGGATAATTCTACAGGAGCTGTCCGTGGTGCTGAAGCCACAACTCTTCACCGGTTTGAGTTTATTATACGAGGTTCGGGTCTTTACATATTCAAATTTGAAAAGAATTTGTTTTTTAAAAAGTAGTCCTAGGTTCATAATGACTTTAGGGCTGCATAACTGAAATTTGATTGAGTCTAGGTCCCTGTGTCTCACTCACTTTAAAAAAAACAAAAAATATAAAATAAGCAACCCATAAAAACTCGAAATAATTAAAGTCAAGACTATCCATTTGCTTTTTTGTGTAGAATTCTTCAGTTTGCGGCGTTGTTGTAATATTTGTTATGCCTCAAAATTAGCAGTGAGACACAAAATCTTTACCTTTCTAAACAGAGAAGTGTCCTCTGCTGAAGAATGCATTTCATTTGTGTGCGTTTTAACATGTTGTTGGTCACATCCGCCCGCAATCCACTGTCCAATGCATCAACTAGCATGCTAATTGTTAACTTCCTGATTATCGGTCAATAGAACACATTATAATTAGGCGCAGGCAGTACACAGCTTGCTTACATACTTATTGCTTATACAATATATCTGTAATTCTTTTCTTTTGTTTTATTATTATTATCGCCAGTGGTGGAACATAATGAAGTAAGTAAGTAGTAAAGTACTGTATTGAAGTATAAATTTTAGGTATCTGTACTTTACTTAAGTAGATTTTAAAATGAATATTGTTGTACTTTTGCTTCACTACAATGTTTTTTTTTATTATTGTCCTAAACCTGCTGAAAAGGCTGAGGGTTTATTTTTTAACATGTTTGTAGACTGAACAAACCAAAATTTACAAATAAAAACAGCTAGGAAAAAATAAAAATTGATTCAGCACAAATCTGTGTCAAAATCACTACATCTGAAGCTTAATTAGACCTCAAAATCTGCGCAAAATACTTTTACTTTTTACTCTTTAAGTACATTTTTAATACTTTTAATGCATTTACTTAAATAGATTGTTAAAGGTAACTTTTTGGATGTGGGTCCGTCACCTGTTTGTTGCTATGGATATGTCATTGCTTTACCTGGAAAGTTACACAGTATGACATTAAACAGCTCTACCTTACAGGTGGTTTTATAGCTCAAAAATACCTAGAAAAACAGACATTCTGACTGTGAGCGGGGTCACCTCTCCACAGATCTGAGCTGTAACTTAGTCTGGTTTGGTTTCCATGAAGATAGAAAGGTTTAATACCATACTGTGAAACATTCCAGACAAAGCAATAACATCTCCATGGAGAAAAACATTTGATGGACCCTCCACCAGAAAAGTTACACAATGCACCTTTATGTTTCACTGTCTAGTTAGTAAGAATCTATATTTTTTGCTTTTTGAATGTATTCCTATCATTTAAAACAAACATATAATTCATTAATAACATCATTTAACGTCATTTATTTTGATTTAATTGTATTTGCTGTTGTGGTCCTGTGCAGTGCTGCCCAATCTCCACCAGAGGGAGACGTTCCACAGTGTCTTCCACAGGTAATAGTCAGGAGTTACATAACAACAGTAGTTTGTTCTTCTGCTGCAGCCACTGACCCCAAACTGACTGACTCTCCCTCCTAATAGATAACAGTGTGTCTCCATGGCAATGCATACCCCCCCATCTATCTTTCTTCCCCCTCCCACCTCTCTTTCCCTCTCTCCCTTCCTTTCTCCTCATCACCCCATCCTCTTTATTCTTCCCCTTTTCTTTCTCTCTGCTCCCATCTCCCCCCCTCTCTGCCTCTTCGCCCTCTCTTTCTCCCTCCCTTTCTCCTCATTGCCCCATCCGCTTTTTTCTCTCCCTTTCCTTTCTCTCTGCCTCCCCACAATCTCTCTCTCCCCCTCTCTCTCTGCCTCTTCCCCCTCTCTCTCTGCTTCCTCCCTCTCTCTTTCCCTCTCTTCACCCTCTCTCTCTTTCTCTCTCTCACCCTCTCTCTCTCCCTCTTTCCCTCTCTCTTTCCCTCTCTCTGCCTCTCTCTTTCCCTCTCTCTACCCTCTCTCTCTTTCCCTCTCTCCCTCTCTCTCTTTCCCTCTCTCCAGCCTCTCTCTCTTTCCTTCTCTTCCTCTCTTTCTTTCCGTCTCGCTGTTTCCCTCTCTCTGCCCTTTCTCCATCTCTCTCCCCCCCTCTCTCTGCCTCTCTCCTCTCTCTTTCCCTCTCTCCAGCATCTCTCTCTTTCCCTCTCTTCCTCTCTTTCTTTCCTTCTCTCTGCCCTCTCTCTGTTTCCCTCTCTCCGCCCTTTCTCCATCTCTCTCTTTCCCTCTCTCCACCCTCTCTCTCTCTCCCTCTTTCCCTCTCTCTGTCTCTCTTTCCCTCTCTCCACCCTCTTGTCGTTTCTCTCGTTCCCTCTCTCTCCCCCTCTCTCCCTCTTTCCTCTCTCTTTCCCTCTACACCCTCTCTCTTTCCCTCATTCCATCTCTTTCTTTCCCTCTCTCCACGCTGTCGCTCTCTCTTTCCCTCTCTCCGTCTCTCTGTTTCCCTCTCTCCGCCCTTTCTCTCTCTTTCCCTCCCTCTGCATACTCTCTGTCTCTGTTTCCCTCTCTCCGCTCTCTCTCTCCGTCTCTCTGGTTCCCTCTCTCTGCCCTCTCTCCGTCTCTCTTTCCCTTTCTCCTCCCTCTCTCTCGCTCTTTCCCTCTCTCCGTTTCTCTGTTTCCCTCTCTCCGCCCTTTCTCTCTCTTTCCCTCCCTCTGCATACTCTCCGTCTCTGTTTCCCTCTCTCCGCTCTCTTTCCGTCTCTCTGGTTCCCTCTCTCTGCCCTCTCTTCGTCTCTCTTTCCCTTTCTCCTCCCTCTCTCTCGCTCTTTCCCTCTCTCCGTTTCTCTGTTTCCCTCTCTCTGCCCTCTCTCCGTCTCTCTTTCCCTTTCTCCTCCCTCTCTCTCGCTCTTTCCCTCTCTCCGTCTCTCTGTTTCCCTCTCTCTGCCTGTCATCTGAGAATGGACCATCTGAGCCCCACCTCAGGAGAGAGAGAGGAGGAGGACAGAGAGTGAGGGAGAGAGGGAGCGGGTAAGAAAAAGGGGGAGAAAGAGAAAACTGAGGGGGAGAGAGGGAGAAGAGGAGAGGAGAAGAGAGAGGGCGAGAAAGGAGAAAGAGAGGAAGGGCAAGAAAGAGAGGAAGGGAGAGAAAGAGCGGGATGGGAGAGAGAGGGAGGGAGAGAGGAGAAGGAGAGAGAGTGAGGGAGCGAGAAAGAAAGTGAGAGAAAGAGGAAAGGGGAGGAGGGAGAGAGATGGGGAAGGGGGAGAGAGGGAGAAGCCATTTCAGCAGATTTCAAACCATAAAGAAAAGTACTTTTTACTTTTCAGTCCAGATTTAAAATGTAGTAGAAAGTACAGTAGTACTTGCTCTCAAATGCAGTGAAGTAAAAGTAAAAAAGAATTCACTGTAAATACCTAAAATTTCTGCTTAAGCATTGTACTTTTACTTTCGCCCTTCGTTACCTTCCACCACTGCACATACATACAGAACTCCCCCAGAGTGTCAGTGTGTCACCATGGTAACTACAGAACATTCCACCATACACAGACATGCAGGACGACCAGAAATACCAATTTACATTCCAAACGTGACCACAGAAACAGAACTTGGACAATTCCATCTGTCAGCTTTAATAATGAAATCACAAAATGCCAAATGGACTCATTAGAATTCATTTGAAGCAGAAAGACGCACATTATGGGGACAATGGCATTAGGATTAGACAGGCTGGACGTTAGACAGGCTGGACATGAGACAGGCTGGACGTTAGACAGGCTGGACGTTAGACAGGCTGGACGTTAGACAGGCTGGACGTTAGACAGGCTGGACCATGACTGACTTGTGATGATCGTCCTTGATAAAGCTGGAGTTATGACGGACATTTGGGAGGAGACACTGTTGTTGATGTTTATTGTGTAACATGTTCTAATTACAAAACATCCAGGTTTTGTAATTACAGTGCCTGCAGTGACGCTTTGAGGATGTTTTTGAGGAAGCCACGATGGACGAATGCAAGTGAGACGTTTGTTAATGCACGAGGGAACATTCTGCAATCTCTACTGAGACCTTTAATGTACAGTTATATTTGCAGACTGAACAAATGTGAAATAACTTCACTCACAAATTTGAGATTCAGTGCAGTACGATATCAGTCCAGTATGTGGAGACACTGGTATGAGTGTCTTTTAAAAACATAAATTGTTGTTGTTTTGTGCTGTCACTGTCCTCGTCTGTTTTAAAAATGAACCACGACTCCTGCATAAAGATGAATTGAATTGAATAATGGCAGTGGTCAGGTTCCATTCTGTTTTGCAGGCTGCAGAGGGGAGGGCATCTTTGCTTTGGGAGAGGGGGATCATGATGCGAGCAGAGCTGGAGGTCTCAAGATGATTTGAAAATAGCTTTTAAAGGTCCAATATTACGCTAAATTGACTCTTGTGAGCTAAAACATGTTATAATGTTGTTACCTCCTCAAAAACTAGCTGGAGTTGTGTTTTGTTTCATTCACACATGTTTGGATCATGAGGCTGTCTACATCTACCTTGTGATGTCATGCAGTGGTAGTTTCCAAGTGAACAGCTCCTTTCACCTTTCGCTCAGTAGAGATTGGCAATTCCAGGGCTGAAAATATACCAATGATTCTAGTGAAGGTGTGTGGAATTTAAAAACACAGACTTAGACTCAGACTTAGACAAACTTTATTGATCCACAAGGGAAATGATTTGGACACAGTAGCTCAAACATCACAATATAATATAATAACAGAGAGTAACAAAAATAGATGGTAAAGCAAAAAAGAGCAAGAGACACGTGTCAAATGAGACATAATTATAAAAATAAATGTATATGTACAAGTCAAAATAAAATAGAAAAATAATAAAATATAAAATAAACTATAAAATCACAGCTATAAACAAGAGACAAGAACAACAGTGTAAATAATATGCTGATTGACAGGCCATAAGGTTATCCGTTACATAAGACTGAGTTGTTCTACAGTTGTAGGGAGTATTATCTTCTCTGTCCCTCCATAATCTGGTGCAGTGGGTGAGTTGTTGTACAGTGTAGGGAGTATTATCTCCTCTGTCCCTCTATAGTCTGGTGCAGTGGGTGAGCAGGAGTGTCCATGATGGAGAGCAGTTTGTCCAGTGTCCTCCTGTCCCTCACTGTGACAAATGTCTCCAGCTCACAGTCGATCACGTGTCCAGCTCTATGGATCAGTTTGTCAATCCGCCCAATGTCCCTTTTCCTGGTGCCGCTCCCCCAGCAGAACCACAGCAAAGTCCAGGGCACTGGCCTCCACAGACTGGGAGAAGATCTCCAGTAACTCGCTGCACACATTCTCAGGAAGTAGAGTCTGCTCATGCTCTTCTTGAACACAGCATTACAATTGTCCCTCCAGTCCCGCCTGTTGTCCACATGGACGCCAAGGTCCTTGTAGCAGTCCAATATTTCCACGTCATGACCGTGGATGGTAATGGGCTCCACTGGTGTCCTCTTCCTCCTGAAGTCAATCACCAGTTCCTTGGTCTTGTCAACACTCAACAGTGGAGCACTTCCTGTATTACCACATGACATCACAAGGTGGAACGGAGTGTTTTCAGTTTGAGAGAAGAACTCAGACTAAATCTGCAGGGTTTGTGTGAATGAAACAAAACACAACTCCAGGTCTGTTTGTGATGAGGAAACAACATTAGAACACATCAGAAAATAGTGTAATATGGGCCCTTTAATGTCTGTATTGTAAGTGGTGACATGTTTTGGTATTTTACGGCTAATGTTAATGATGAGCTCAGTTAGTTTAATAATGTAATTGTAATGAAACGTGTATTTTTAGTGCACCTGTCTTGAGACTGCAGATGGAATTAAATCTGGTTCAAATCATCTTTTTCTTCTGTATTAATGGCCCCACATTGTGCCATTCTCTCACAAACACACCTGGAGTTGTGTTTTGTTTCATTCACAGATGTTTCACACAAACCCTGCAGATTTAGGCTGAGTTGTTCTCTCAAATGGAAAACACTCTGTTCCACCTTGTGATGTCACGTGATACTGTGTTTTTTTTAACTCCACACACCTTTGCTAGAATCGTTTGGATCATTTCAGCCCTGGAATTGCCAATCTCTACTGAACAAAAGGTAAAAGGAGCTGTTCACTTGAAAAATACCACTACATGACATCACAAGGTGGAACAGAGCATTTGGAGCTTTGGAGATGTAGATAGACTAATAATAATGGATTACTGGATTGCATTAAGGGTCACAAGAGTCCATTTTGGCCTTAATGAGTTTGTACATGATCTCTAAGTAATTCAGGAATAAACTAAACTGATGTAAACAATCAATAAACGTCAAACAAATAAGACAATTTCAGTCAATTTCATTTCAGATTCAAAAGTAAAAGCTGTGCACATGAAACAGACCTACGACACGACGTCCTGTTGTCATGACAATGCACTGGCTCCGCGGGGGTCCTCCTATATTATCTCATATATGCTTCACGTGTCTAAATTTAGCCTCGTGCACGCGCCTGGCTCAGATACTACGGAGCATATGGCCACACCTTGCTCTCATCCGCGCGCTCTGTAGCATACCTGGGAGAATTGCTATAGCAACAGGTTGCCAGGAGCGACGGGGCGCCAAAGCTCGTGCGTGCGCGCGTGTGTGTCTGCGCGCGGGGATGAGCCTAAGCACAAGAAGAGCATCAACCACCGCCGCGTACCGGAGCTGCAGCGAGGACACAGGCGAGCTTCGATCCGCTCCCCAGCGCGCCACAGCCGGGCTTTTCAACGCGCCACGCACGGACACATCCCTCCGCATCTCCCCGACGTCAAGTGAGCATTCTCCGGCCAGCGCAATGGAGACCGAGCGCTGACGGGAGATCGACCCGGGAGTCTCGCTCGCAACAACAGGTTAGTGTTTACAGACATACGCACTACAGAGGTCTCAGAGGTGAACCAGGTCCAAACCAGGTCTAAACCAGGTCTAAACCAGGACTAAGCCAAGATACAACTAACCAGGACTAAAACGGGTCTAAACCAGGTCTAAATCTAGACTGAATCAAACAGAACCTGGACTAAAGGAGGAGAAATAAACCAAGCTGAGATCAGACTTAACCAAGGACTGAACCCGGACTAAAACAGGTCTAAATCAGGTCTAAGCCAAAACAGATCCAGGACATAAAGCGCACTAAAGGAGGAGGGCTAAACCAGGGTTCGATAAGACATAACCAGGACTAAACCGGGACTAAAACGGATCTAAACCCGGTCTAAAACAGGTGCACGTCGGTGGTGCAGGTGAACGGGCGCGAGGGGGTCGTATTTTCGGACATAACCGTGCCGTAAAAACGATAAACGGTATACACCACAGACCCATCAGCTGTTTGTCTCCGTGCGTAACGATTACCGGAGCGTGATCTGTGGATACCGGGCGAATGAGCGCCGAGGTGACGGTGGATGTTATGGCTCAGTACACGGGAGCCAGGTGCGCGGTATGGTACGGAGCTCCGAGGGGGACCCGCTGATGTCATATGCCGGACACGGAGGTTCAAGGCGCGGGCGTGTCTCGGGTTCCCACTCGGGGCTCGCTTGGTTCCAGTGAACGTGGATATGACGATGGAGGACGAAAACAAACAAACAAACAAAAAAAACAAAACAAAACAGGCTATTGTAATTTTTTTGTTTGTTTTTTTAAATAATCAGCCCATTGTCTAATTATTGTCCTTGTAACATTTTTTTTCCATTTATTTATTTTTATTAGACTAATATTTATATAATATAATAGGCTAATATTTTCATTTTTGACGCGACCTTTTTCCATATTATTATTATTATTATTATTATTATTATTATTATTATTATTATTATTATTATTTACATTTTACTCACAGTTTAATTACTTACAAGTCCGCATGGTCCACTCTTTTGAATACCTGTACATAATTACTAGTTTTCCTTTTATTTAGTTTATTGGTTAAATTTGTTCAAATATTTGTTTTATTTCAATTTTTTTTTTCTTTCTTGCCCTGCCTTAATTTTATTTTACTTTTTTTTCTTTTATGAGGCTACCTTTGTCATGATTTTAACTAAGCCTGCTTTTTTTTTTACTGTTATTATTATTATTATTATTATTATTATTATTATTATTATTATTATTATTATTATTATTTATTTTAATTTTTTTTATTAATTGCTATTTCACTTGGCAGTTTTAATACATTTACTGCAAGTCCATATACTCTACCAATATATTACATAATTACATAATTCTATCTGATTTATCGTTCGTGCCTTGTGAAAATAATACATTTCAATGTCACTTTAAGAATTACAGCCCTACATGCTAAATATGACGACAATTACTTAGTTATCATAATTAAAACACTTCAAAAAATAACAAGAACATTTGTCCCTCACACAGAATGGGAATTAGCCCTAAATTAAAGGTCCAAAATGGATTCTTATGAGCTTTAAGCCATGTTAGAATGTTGTTACCTTATTAAGTTGTGTTTTGTTTCATTCACACGTTTGAGTAACACTTTATTTTTAGTATTAGTACATCTCCAAAGCTTAAAATGTTTTTTTCCACCTTGTGATGTCACAAAGAAGTAGTTTTAAAGTTAACCGCTACCTTTTACCTTTAGTTCAGGAAAGATTGGCAATTCCAGGGCTGAAATGATCCAAATGATTCTAGTGAAGGTGTGTGGAGTTTAAAAACATAGTGGAGCACTTCCTGTATTACCAGTTATCAGAACATAGTGTAATATGGGCCCTTTAATCATAATCTTTAAGCACTGCCGCAAGTACACGCATTTACAATACTGATGATGAACCTTTAACACAAAATATAATTAATTCATTTCGTCAATACTTTATGATCTGTCATTACGCTAGCTTAATGCACTTAAGTCTCTGCACTTGTCAAATTCGATGTCATCATTTTGTGCAGAGACTGATGAAAAGGCAGTATAAGGGTGAGTGACAGCACTGGGTGATAATAATAATAATAATAATAATAATAATAATAATAATAATAATAATAATAATAATAATAATAATAATAATAATAATAAATAATTAAATGAAAAAATACAGGTAAAATAATAACTGTAAAACATAATACAGTACACAAAAAAAAAGAAATTGGGGGGTTAAAATTATGTAAATATTTGCAAAGTTTTGTGATAAATGTACATAAGCAAATACATAATTTTTAAAAAATTTTCATGAACAGGGGTGGGTTAATATATGTTTTTCTTCTTTCCACTCCTTTTCAAGAAAAGAAATGTGCTTTTCTGTTGTTTACAATGTATATGTAGTATGTGTATGATTATTGTTTCTCTCTTGGCACAAGCTCGAAATAAAAACGAACCAATCAATCAAAAATAATTAAACAGAGTGTAACTATGGAGACGTATAGGCCTATGATATCCGTTTTAGTTTCTTGTCATTCTCCGTGTGTGGGTGTGGTGCCGTATATTAGTCACTTCTGCACTTGGAATCTATAATTACATTTTGAGCTAAAGGCGTAGTTTGGAGCTCGGATCTTGTCGCCACAAAAACATGTTTGTTTTTTTATGGGTTGAAATACTAACAGCGCACTGTGTAACTTTTCGGTTGAGGGTCCGTCACCTGCTTGTTTCTATGGATATGTCACTGCTCTGTCTGGAATGTTCCACAGTGTGACATTAAACATGCAGCTCTACCTTATTTCGTCAATTACATGTGGTTTTATAGCTCAAAAATACCTAGAAAAACAGGCATTCTGACTGTGAATGGGGTCTCCTCTCCACGGATCTGACCAGTCACTTGATCTGGTTTGGTCTCCGTGAACATAGAAAGGTTTAATTATTTTCATACTGTGAAACATTCCTGATGAAGCAATAACATCTCCATGGAGAAAAGCATTTGACGGACCCTCCACCCTCCATGTGTTTCATTCACACATTTAAAACACAAATGTGGTAATACAGTAAGTGCTCCACTGTTAATTTGAAAATGTTATGCTGCTGAATCCTACATTATTAGTCTGTCTACATCTCCAAAGCTCAAAATGCTCCGTTCCACCTTGTGATGTCATGAAAAAGTAGTTATGAATTTAACATTTACCTTTTACCTTTAGTTCAGTAGAGATTGGCAATTCCAGCGCTGAAATGATCCAAATGATTCTAGTGAAGGTGTGTGGAGTTTAAAAACACAGTGGAGTACTTCCTGTATTACCGCATGACATCACAAGGTGGAACAGAGATTTTTCAGTTTGAAAGAAGCGCTCAGGCTAAATCTGGAGGGTTTGTGTGTTAAACGTGTGAATGAAACAAAACACAACTCCACGTGTGTGATTAGAACAGAGGTCAGAATCTTTAATCACAAATCTTCAAGTTGCGTAAATGAGAAAGGAAACAATTCTTTTAATATACGGTTAAAAGGCGTCCTGGTTCGACTGGTGATATAAACGAACACTAACGCGAGTACAGCTGGCCTCTCTTGTGATGTGTGTGTCACATGTTTGATGAAACTTTAATGGGGCTACTCACTCTATGTAATCTATGTTATGTATGTAATGTAGGCCTGTGTAATGTATGAGGCTGTGCTCTCCTCCATCACATCCTGCACTGCACAGAGTCTAGGAGGGTTTAAACGAGCACTGTAATGGGCAGAGAGAGTGTATCCATATGAATCTGAAAGTTAATTGATGGAGAGCAGACACAGTGTGCTTGTGTATGCAGTTTTAAGGCACGCCGCCAAGTCGTAGAAGGTGTTCCTCCGCAAAGTGCCTTAAAACTGCATAACGCACGGCCCCTCATTGTTTAATGCACTTATACCATTGCTACAAACTGAAATCTTTCACCTTTGAATCTGTAAAGCCCATCCCCTGTCTGTAAATGTCTGAAATATCAGTTATTTCAGTGTTTTAAATTATGCTAGTTACTACATTCTATCATGGATATGGAAGATGAATCCAAGATGACGTCGTATTGTTTTCAGTGGTCTGTGCTCATTCAAGACAAAATTTTTTACTTCCGCATTACTTTCTGAATACTGGCCTTACGCCGCAAAACGTGTGACGTCAGAAACATGCAGTTCTGACCAATCAGAGCGAGAGCTGCCAGAGCAAGAGCTGCTAGAGTGAGAGCTGCTAGAGCGGAGCTAGTGCGGGCTCAGAGCAGGGCTAAGCTAAATCTTACCAAGTTAACTTTTAGGTGATTTGACTATTTAAAAATGTTCATAGTTCATATTGTAAAATTACAGAGAATCCATACAAAATCTGACCTTTATGAAAGCTGTGGATGCCCTGTCAGCCGAACACAGGCAGTTTGATTTCACAAAAAATGCGTTGTGCTCTATGGGACAGTTCTTCTGGTGAGAGCTCCCGGGAGCTGCAGTACCTACAGAGCGGCCACTAATCGATCTCGCTCACGGACAGATGGGGACTGTCTTATCCACTTCTTATTATAGATCCATGCATTTTATCCACAGCTGCATAAATCTGTCCATCTATGCTAATATCGACATCATGACATCGATTTTTAATTTTAATTCTATTCTGAGTGAACAAGTTACCTATGTTTTATTCATTAACATAGCATTAGTTTGTGTTTGGCCTTTGAGTTCGCTGGGCCGGAGAGACTTAATGGAGTTCTATGGAAGAGCCTGAAGTTTTTAGAAAATTTGATGTAATTACGTTGCTTCTGTGCATTACTTTACATCACAGCCCTGAAGTACGTCTTGGGGGCGCAGGTCGGGCGAACTGACATCAAGTGATTGGTTTTCATAAACGTTTATCACACACCTGAGCTATTGTGACGCAGCTGCTCTGTCCCACCCAGCCCCAACTCTCCACTGGGCCATGTTACTACTATAGGCTCATCAATGGAAACTGAGCTGTGGGCTATACAGTTATGGCCAGTTCAACTTCAGGTCAAAGTGCATCCGAGGAACGGTTTTTAGGGAATAATATGTCTTCTCTTCAGCGGGACCCTTCTGCCAAGCAAGAAAAGAAGTATTAAGATGAAATGAGTGCATCTGGCTGCAGTGAAATCCTACGGCTCTTATTTTGATTCACACACTGGCTAATGATGGCTACTTACTTTAGCCTAAACCTCCACACAGGAGAGCCGAGGAGAGACCCAGAGCCATGGACACACAGACACAGACCCGCCCCTGCCCGGACCCGGGACACTCGCTCGATGCTCTATCAGCCTCCGCTCACTTGTTTCTGGGTGTAAAAGTTTCACCTGGTGCCCTAGTGCTATTATGGACTGGTGTAACTTTCAGATTTAAGTGGGAAGTAGGATTAAGACTAGTTTTACAACCAGCTCGTACATTCAACTCCTAGACCTCGCGTCACAGACCTGACTGGACCAGGACTTGGACCAGTTTGATCTCTTCATATTGGACAATAATACACTTTTGGAGACAAAATGAACAGGACAGCGGACAGAGGACACATTCAGTCCTCTGGAGAAGGTAAGAGGCTTGTTTTTATTAGTTTGGGGCAAAGACAGAACCTCACAGGTAAATAGTGTTAATAGCTAAATAGTGTCGTAGTCTTAATAGTTAAACAGTCTTATAGTGTTAATAGTTAAATAGTGCGTAAATGAGCCTGTGGGTGTGATGGAGCTGCTCTGGTGTTCTGCCGTGTGCTGTAGGAGCGGCGCTGATGCTGCGTGTTCGTGTTGTGACCGCAGCCTCTTATTGTTGTTTTGCTGACGTTGTTGGGGCTGGTTGTGAGCAGTGTGTTATGTTGTGTTGTTGGGTGTGTTGTGCTCTCATTATGAAGACCAGCACAGTACAAGCGAAGGACAGGGGACTGATGAAATATAAGACAAATTATTTATATTCATTCAAGATATAGCCAATAGTGACCAAAATGACTGTGTTTCTGGCATTTGTTATAATACTATATATAAAAAAATTAAAAAATAAATAAATAAATAAATAAATAAATAAATAAATAAATATATATATATATATATATATATATATATATATATATATATATATATATATATATATATATATATATATATATATATATATATATATATATATATATATATACTTTTTACCTTTAGTTCAGTAGAGATTGGCAATTCCAGGGCTGAAATGATCCAAATGATTCTAGTGAAGGTGTATGGAGTTTAAAAACACAGTGGAGCACTTCCTGCATTACCACATGACATCACAAGGTGGAACAGAGTGTTTTCTGTTTAAGAGAAAAACTAAATCTGCAGGGTTTGTGTGCTAAACGTGTGAATGAAACAAAACACAACTTCAGGTCTGTTTGTGATTAGAACATAGATCAGAAAATAGTGTAATATGGGCCCTTTAAGACTGAATTACGCTGGTGATTGGTCGAGAGTTTTATCCCAGATGCCCTACCACTGAACTCAATATAATCCCACTGAAGGAGACAGAGCACTTTTATTTTGAATTTCTTAAGAGGTGACTGGTTGAGAGGAAACTGTCGCAGGCTTTGATTGGATGAAACAGACAGACGGGTAGGAGCGCTACTTTGCAAATTGATTTGAATTTGACTCCAGATGCCCTACCTCTGCCTAAACGGTTTTCCCCCAGATCTTTGACGAAGCAGAGAAGTGGTTTTATTAGGACGTTTTGACAGACGATTTGTATTTCTATTTGAGTTTTACGCCGGACGCCCTACCTCAGAAAGCACTCTTTAGTACCTGCACGTATTACCCATCTGCTGTACTTTGCCAGTCTGCCAGGGATGGTGTCCTTGCTCAGTGACTTTGCTGAGGCTCTTTTCTGAGCTAGTTTCATCACTGCTCAATCCAAAATGCACCCAGTGGAAATGCAACTGGCAAAAGGATATAGCAAAAGAATTCCTAAATAATACCCAAAACTACTATCCGTACAGGTACAATTCACACATGTTTAAAGGCGCATTGTGTAACTTTTCTAGTGGAGGGTCCGTCAAATGCAAAAATCTCCAAAAAAATTTAGATTATTATTATTATTGCCTCCTGTGGGCTCACCACCTGCAGAGGGGTTCATAGGGGTCTGGGTCTGGTGCACAGAGTAATGGGCAGTGTGCTGCCCCTGCGACCCAGCCGGATTAAGCGGGAGAAAATGGATGGATGGATTATTATTGCTTTGTCTGGAATATGTGGTATTAAGCCATTTTATCTTCATGGAGACCAAACCAGACCAAGTTACAGGTCAGATCTGTGGAGAGGCGACCCCGCTCACAGTCAGAATGCCTGTTTTTCTAGGTATTTTTGAACTATAAAACCACGTGTAACTGAATAAATGTAATGTAGAGCTGTTTAATGTCATACTGTGGAACATTCCAGGTAGAGCAATGACATCTCCATAGAAACAAGCCGGTGACGGACCCTCCACCAAAAAAGTTACACAGTCTGCCTTTAACACACAAACCCTGCATATTTAGGATGAGTTCTTCTCTCAAACAGAAAACACTCTGTTCCTGTGGAACAGAGCATTTTGAGCTTTGAAGATATAAACAGACTAATAATAAAGGGTTACTAAAACATGTGTGAATTTATTTAGTTAATATATTTATGAGACAGGAACAGAGCACAATCTACATTAACCTTAACAGGAGAGATGCCTTGTGCAGGTTCTTGCACTAGAGCTAATTTCCACCTGTAGTCCCTGGTGCATGTTTTTTTTTTTTTTTTTAAGTTTGAAGAGGTCTTTTAGAATGAAGAATTAAGTGGTCCTCAGTCGCCAATGCAGCCCTGGTTTTTCATAGTTTGTAATGTTTGGAGTCTAATGCTAACTGTGAATTGTTATTGCCCCAGGCTTCCATTTCTCTGCCTTGTTTAGTGTGTGTTTTCATTTCTTTGCTGTTCCTGTGGATTTCTGCTGTGGGAGCCCTTGCTGCTGATTGGAGGATTATGTTCCCACCTGATCCTGGTTGGCTGCTCCTTACTGGCCCCCGATTGGTGCATGTAGCTCTCACCTGCCCACACCTACAGCCGCCTCCCCTTATTTAAGAAGATCAGCCACACCTCTTGGGAGCTGCTGTTTTGTGTCTGTGTCTCATTAGTGTTGTTAGTCTAAAGGTGCATTCTGTTGTGCTCGGGACTCGGGGAAAACCGACCTCCACCTCGAGAAAGTGCAATGGAACAGCCAGTCAAATTGGGATTCCAAAACACAAACTCGGGCTAGTTCAGTGCAGACCGAGTCGGTTGGATTTATGTCACAGCAAAAATGGCAGTGCACACAGTAATACACATAGCCTACATAACGTTACAATTGTATCAGTAGCCACTTCTGCTAACGTTACCGTTACACCAACACAAATTTTAAGTTACGTGATAGCCTAGGTTACAGGCTACTTGAATGAGCAAAATTATACTTGCATCATGCACTGTCTCTGTTTAGTCATAGTCCTGGAGTAGTTTATGTATGCTGATATGGCTTGATATGGTATTCATAAGCTAACAAAATAAACATTAAACTCTCTCAGGCATCCATATTTTCCCCAACTGTTGCAATGGAACACATTTACAATGGATGTCGGGAGAACTGACTCAGATTTATTGACTACCAACGTTCAATAGAATGTGGCATAAGGCGAAAATGGGCAAAAATACCTCCTTCCTTGTCCTTCCTTCTCCTTATCGCTGACCTCTGAGAGCGACATCATGAGGTCGACTCTAAGGACCAAGGAGGAGGAAGGAGCAGTGAGGAGAAGGATCTATCGCTGTTTTAGGTGGATAGTCAAAACTACAACTCCCAGAAAAGAGACAATAACAAGCGCACCACTCTCCACTTGAGAATAGTCTTTTCATGACAGCCGGAGCCGACATAAAGTGACCATACGTGAGTGAAATGAGTTAAATAAAGAGCTGCGCTAAACCTGCACACATATGACCTGCACACATATAATCTCTGAAAAGAAAAAACACCTCCACTCCGGTATACGCACAGAACAGAGTTACCATCATACGCACATGCCTCTGTCACAGAAAGAACAGGTGACGACCCCCAACCAGAAAGTCACGCAGTGCACCTTTAAGTAAACTGCTTACATTTTTGGATGGAGCCTAACTTTGTATGTGACACACTAGTTTAGTTTAATTCTGTTTTGTGTCATTTTAGTTGTCACTCGAATCTGTTTGTAGGTTTATCTGACTTTATTTTAGGACACTTTTGGTATTGTGTTATGTGTACCTCAGTTTTGTCTTTTTTTTTATATATAGATCTAAGTTTTTTGACACAAAACTCGTTATTTGTCAATTTTGTTTCTTAGTTTAGCTTATTTTGTGTACATATTTTAGACCACTTTTGTTAATTTACCTTTTACATTCCTGCCCATTCAGTTATCACTTTATGTAACCATTTTACATGTTGTTTTTTTGTTACTTCCCCTACCCGGTTGAGCTCGGTCGTAACAATTAGCCTCCTATGGATTGCATGCGTTCTGTTGACAAACACTGAAAGGGTCCATTAAAGATCATTAAAACGTAGTTATCATAAAGCGTTTCCAAACATCAGACAACAAAATTATGAATCCAGCTTTATGTGAGGTTTTTGTTTCACCCGTACAGAATCACGGACTTCCACAGTTGCATTAAACAGCCCTACCTTACATTTATTCAATTACAAGTGATTCTTATTGCTCAGAAATACCTAGAAAAACAGGCATCCACAGATCTGACCTGTAACTTGGTCTGGTTTGGTCTCCATAAAAATAGAAAGGTCTAATACCATACAGCGAAACATTTCAGACAAAGCAATAACATCTCCATGGAGACAAACATTTGACAGACCCTCCACCTGAAAAGTTACACAATGCACCTTTAAGTCCTGGTTCCCCACAGTCTCGGCTCTTGGCTCAGAGCAGATACAGGTTCTATGTGTGACCCCTGCTTGGTGCATAGAGGGGGTCTCAGAGGCTTAAAGCACCTGACCGAGGCCTGGATAAACCAACCAAAATATGTCTTTTTTATAACGGGTCAAGCTTAAGAGTAATTATATTGTGAAATGAGCAGGTTTCGATACTAAAAACGTCCCATTCACAGGACCAAAATGAACCTTTCCTGAATAGATCTAACTGTTTCAGAACAAGTATAAGAGCACATAGACCAGTACCCGCCCATGGACCACTATGGAACTATAAGACCACATGGGAATAGAACAGAAAGTACTAGGATTCAGTGTAGAAAAACAGTATATTGTCTAAATAAAGAGGGTTTTTTAAAATTTTCATTGTGGTATCAGTATTGAGTATCGAGATGATTCTTCGGTTTTGAAATTTTAATATCATGGCAACACTATTACAATCACATGCTAAATAATGCTCAATTAAAAGTACATCTACAAAATCTACTCCAAAAAGTATTATTCACAAATGGACTCAGTTAGAGTAATGTGAGTATTTGTACTTTGTTACTATCTACTATTCACTATTCACAATTGTATATCGACATTATTGTGCTTGTGTCTATAACTATAATTCTAATCTATGACACTTGTGCATCATTATGTTAGAATATGGACATTTTAAATCATAATATTCATCTGAAACATTTGAATAAAAGGACTTGCTGACTTCAGTGTTAGAAAACTGTGATGCCCAGTGCCTCCGAGGAAAGAAAACTGCCCAATTTAAAGGTTCTATATTAGGCAAAATTGACTCTTGTGAGCTTTAAACTATGTTGCAATGTGGTACCTCCTCAAAAACATACCTGGAGTTATGTTTTGACTAACTCTGTATTATTAGTCTACTTCTCCCAAGCTCAAAATGTTCTATTCCGCCTTGTGATGTCATGTGGTCAGGCCCGTCCACAGAAATTTGGGGGCCTGGGGCAAGGAGCCTCACATGGACCCCCCTCTAATATAAATTCATATGACGAAGGTCGGGACAACAGACCCTTTTGTCCCCCCGTGTCTACTCCCCTGCATGTAGTAGTAGCGTTAACAACTCTTTAGTTCAGTAGAGATTGTCAATGTGGATTAATATACTCGCCCACGCTAAAATAAAGCAGCGAGAGCGAGGTTTATTTATCTGTTTTTCACTTTCAGTACAACTTCAGGTTATAAATGAGAAGAGGAAACAGCTAGAACATGATTAAAAGCTCTGAATAGTCCATTTTGCAGAATAGCTTTAACTTTCCTTTCACCAAATCCTCTGTCCGGGGAACCCTTGAGCAAGGTGACTGGGACAGCTTCCCCCCCAGTCTGTGTTTGACCTCGTCTTCTCTGCTCCTGTCTCATTATAAAGAGCCCAGTCCAGCCGGTATCGTGTTCATTGTTCTCTGCATGTTTTGAGGACTGAGTAATTACATAGATGGTATAAAGTGATTAAGCGCTTTGTGTTTTATTCCTCCGTTTTGAATAGTCTGACAGAAGCACTATCTAATGAGGAATCGTATCAGAAATGACACAGGGCCTTGGGTGTGGAGTTTTCTGCGATAGAAATAAGATAATGTTTTAAATTTAATTGGATTTTAAATGTGTTTTTGGTCAACTTGGGATAGGTATTTCACATTTTCTAACTTAAAGGTCCTTTATTGACTCTAAAATGGACTTTTGTGAGCTATAAGCCATGTGATAATGTTGTTTCTTTATCACAAACAGACTGGCAGTTGTGTTTTGTTTCATTCACACGTTTGAGTAACCTTTTATTATTAGACTGTCTACATCTCCAAAGCTCAAAATGCTCTGTTCCCCTTTGTGATGTCATGCAGTGGTAGTTTTCAAATTAGCAGCTCCTTTTACCTAGTAAGCCAGGCAAACATTTTTGAACATTTAGTGACAAAATTTCTGCCATTTAGCCTGATTACTTTTCCATTTATATTCACGTCCTTTTTGCAGCTCTGTTACTCAAATTAGACTTTAATCTAGGCTTTTTTTTTTTTTTTTTAATACAATCTGACCAGAAAGAGTTGATTTAAGTGGAACTACAACAGGTGAGCTGATTTGTGCTGTTAAACAAGTCTCTAACATATAAAATTAGTCACAAACTAGTTAGCATTTGCCAACAGTTTTTCAGTTAGTCACTCTGACCTTTTTTGTTGAAAATCAAACTCCTAAACTGGACCATGAACACTCGGACTGATCACAGGCTTCTGAAAATGTGTTGTTTAAATCCATTTTGTATTTTTTCTTGAGTTACCATTGTGTTACCATGGTATCTGCTGAACATTCGTCCATAGACTTACATGTAGAACACCCCCTGCGTGATGTCACTGGTAAAGTATCAATTATAAGTTCCATACACCTCAGGCAAATGTTATATAAGCGCCACAAGCTGTGAGCAAAAGCACTGTTAGATAAGAAAGACTTTCTCTGGAGCAGTATTTATTCAGTGGGAGACTGCTGTATAATGAAGTTTGCTGCAGTTTACTTAAAGCTGCACTATGTAACTTTTTAGTCCGTCACCTGCTTGTTTCTATGGATATGTCACTCCTGTGCCTGGAATGTTCCACAGTATGACATTAAACAGCTCTACTTTACATTTATTCAATTACAGTTGGTTTTATAGCTCAAACATACCTCAAAAAACAGACATTCTCACTGTGAGCGGGGTCGCCTCTCTACAGATCTGACCTGTAACTTGGTCTTGTTTGGTCTCCATGAAGATAGAAAGGTTTAATACCATACAGTGCAACATTCCAGACAAAGCAATAAGATCTCCACGGAGAAAAGCATTTGATGGACCCTCCACTGGAAAAGTTACATAATACACCTTTACCTTTACTTTTGCCAGCCTCACTATTAGATAAAACAGACTTTCTCAGGAGGAGTATTTGGTCAATGGGACGTTTGCTGAGTTTCTGCAGTCTGTCTTCATGAATGGTGTGTGAGGATGAGTCCGGAGCTGCACTAATCGCACAAAATCCAAACAAAATGTGTAAAAAAAAAAAAAAAAGCATAAAAGGACCTATTTTTCAGACATTTTTCAGTTTGTTGGAACGTTGTGAACTCTCCGAAGAGTCCTAGAAGTCTTAAGAAAAGTCCTAGAAGTCTTAAGAAAAATTGGAAAATTGAAAAAAAAAAACATAGCAGAAGAAGAAGAAGACGCACTGTCACAACACACACTGTTAGTCAAAACTGCACTGTGTAACTTTTCCGGTGTAGGGTACGTCCAAATGCTTTTCTCTGTGGAAGTGTTATTGCTTTGCTGGAATGTTTCATAGTATGGCATTAAACCTTTCTATTTCCATGGAGACCAAACCAGACCAAGTTACAGGTCAGATCTGTGAGAGGAAAGGATTTTTTCATGTAATACTTTTAGTTATACAACTCCAGGTATGTTTGTGATGAGGTAACAACATTATAACATGACTAAAAGCTCACAAGAGTCAATTTTACGTAATGTAGGACCTTTAAGTAACAAAATTGCGTTCTTCTTCCACCCGATGATTGGTGGTGGTGGTTGGCGTTGCCGGCGGTGCAGACTGGCGTGGCTTTTTGAGTGAATGAATAAAGCACTGTAAAATTCTTTGGATGTCCTGAAAGGTGCTATAAATTCAATACAATATTATTGACTTGGACCTGAAATACAGTGACTCACCAACAAAACTGCTTCTCACTTTGTCTGAGGAGCTGTATTCTTGTCTCTACGTCGTCCTTCTGTTGTGCTTATGTGAGCGTGAAGACCCCTCCCCAGTCCGCTCCCTCTGTACCCAGCGTATGCATGCCAAACGAGGCCTGATTCAGCTCTGTTCTCCCTGTACGATCACACTCTCCTGGCTCCTGTATCATTCCCCCAATCCATCACAGTTAGAACAGAACATCACGAGGATTCTCTGACCTTGGCCAGAGGACTCACAGTAAAGGGATGTGAGCTGTCACCCTCCATGTACAGTTTAAAAGCAGATGGTTCTTCTTCATGTGGACTACTTGATCACATTTGTGAATTCATCAATAACAGCTGTTTATAGACTGAGTAAGCAGCATCGACTGTATAAAGAAGTGGACCAAGGGACTGTGTCACTCACAGCGTTCGGCTCCAGTCAAATGAAGCTCATCAAGGGCCAGCAGTTACTGGGGCTAATTTGGACAAAATAGCGAAATAGAAATGAGAGAGTTAATACGGACATTTTACATTTACAGAGAGAGGGGTGACAGTTTTTCAATACAAAGTGAACTGGAGCCGATTGTGGAGTCGTTGCAGGTCCATGCTCACTTCCTATTTGGAATCTGGCAGCTAACAGTTTCTAGATTTGTACATATGTACAGTCTGTGGTTGGTGCTGAGACTGTGCCAGGCACGTACCTGATGTGATGAATGGACAAATGTCATTTTTATTGTGTCTCAAATTTGTGCTTTACAAGCTCAAAGTGAAACAGCTAACCCGAGCACATGCCTCTGTTAGCATTAGCATTCACATTGCCTAATTACTTCATTAGTTTACGCTGTCATGGTTCATTCTGTTGCTGACAGCAGAGGGCGCTCTAATACCTAAATACCTCTTTGGAAACAGCTGTAGTTTAAGAACATTTTTCAAATAAAGATACAGTTTTTAAGTTAGAAAAGGTGAAATACTGATCCCATGTGTAGAATCCCTCAGTCGTCCAGGTAGAATCCATAGCAAAAGGAGAAATTTAATTTGTCAACTGGACAGAGTTTATTTGGTCGAATACGTATTCGACCAAATAAACTCTGTCCAGTTGACAAATTAAATTTCTCCTTTTGCTACTGATCCCATGGAGACCAAAAGCATGTTTCAAAGAGAATTAAAGCCACAAGAATACATAATATGTGTTTAATCTTCATACTGTTGGGGCACTTTGCCCTGGGGTTAGTCAGAGAGATGGAGTAAGTCTGATGTTGTCAGATCTCAGGAGCTCAGGGCTGGGGCTGGTGAGTATCAGATCAGAGACCGCTGGGAATAAAAGGGCTGTAGAGGAACCACAGAGGCTCATCCTCCAAACCCAAAGTCCGCAGAGTGATTCCCACACCACTGCAAACTGCCATTGTGTCCTTGAGCAAGATACTTAATCCACTTTGTCCTCTAGTGTTGAGGTACACTGGTGTATGATTCAGAGTGAATAGTAAAAGCAGAACTTTGTGATAAAAATACTATATAATACTATTATGCGCTGTCTTCATCCAATTATAAAACATTTTATCTGGAGCAAAGCTGTAAGAATGAGCCATGTGAGTCACTATATGACTCTTTGGAGAGCTTCACGTTTCTGTCACTACAGTTTCCTAACGTGGAAATCAGTGGACTTGTTTCTTTTATTAAGTAACATAATGATTAGCATAATGATTCAGCTGTGTCGTAGATTATAACTGTATATGAAGCCATACCCAAAAGCTAAAACCGTAACCAAAATAATGTCCATCTTTGTCGTCATTATGATTTTTCAAACTAGTAGTGTCCTCTCTTCGTCTCGTCCTCTTCCTAACGGCTCCGAGCAGATCATAAATCAGTCTGTGGAACAGGTAACATCGACAGTTCTCAGGCTGGAGTGTGACTAATGCTGTGGGTTCAAAGCTCCACATCACTCTGGCCAATCAAAGCCTGTACGAGTGAGATGTTTACAAGTGAACTACACGCACAGGGCCAAAGGACTCAGATAATCACAGTGTAGGATTATGCGGTGGAGCTGGACAAGATAGAATAGTGAAAAGTCAATGGGTCTATCTGTCTTCCCTAATTGAAAGACTGGTAACACTTTATAATTACTACACCTAAATTAGTGTTAAATTAGTGGTTTTTAGCTCTCTACCAATGTTATCGTTATTCCCTATCAAAAACATGCCTGGAGAGGTTTGCAACGTCATCCATTCATGTTTGACTAATATAGCGATCTCTCCCAGGCCCTATTTGAACCTTCCTTAACGGTTAGCTGTAAGATTCTGTCCGATGCTCCGCCCACAAGCCTCCAGCGAAATGCACAAAAATGAAAGTGAAACTTATTAAACATGTTAACACGTTGCTTTTTGTGAATATAGCCTTTCAAAATGGCGATCTAAATATGTTATGTGTTAGCAGTTAATACGCCCTCTTTAATATAAATGAATGTCCCGACCTGAAATACAGTGACTCACCAACAAAACTGCTTTTCACTTTGTCTGAAGAGCAATATTCTTGTCTCTACCTCATCCTTCTGTTGTGCTTATGTGAGTTAATACCCCCTCTTTAAAATAAAACATTTGGATGATGATAAAATTCTGATGGAACCTAAAAAAACATAGCAAACTAGTGACTTTGTGTTCCTTTCATTGTATCCAGTCACATTTCAACAGGATTTGAACAAAGCAAAGCCGCATAAGAATGTGTGTGGAGCGTCGACACAAAGAGAACGCTGGACTTTTCTCTGAACGAAGGGCACATTTAAACACCGTGAAAGTGCAAATGACAGCAGATGACAAATACGAGAGGTGAATACGGAAGCAGTAAATCATCTCTCACAGGCCAATTAAAAGAGATGTTAGGAACGGAGAGTAAAATGGTGACTAAACTGGAGACAATGAAACTATATGCAATGAAAAATGATGCAAAATGGAAAATTTAATGGTTATACATGACCAGGCGCACCCTCTCTTTCAATGTTTTTCTCTTTTATTTTTTACTTTTCACATTTGATATACACACAGACATTAAAGATCCTATAATATGCAAAATTGTCTCTTGTGAGATTTAGTCCGTGTTAGAATGTTGTTACCTCCTCAAAAACAAGTGTTTTGTTTTATTCACACATGTTCAAGCAACCCTTTATCATTAGTCTGTCTACATCTCCAAAGCTCAAAATGCTCTGTTCCACCTTGTGATGTCATGAAGTGGTAGTTTTCGCGTTTTTACCTTTCGTTCAGTAGAGATGTTATTGCTTTGCCTGGAATGTTCCATGGTATGACTTTAAACATATCCATCTAGCTGTTATTTATTACGGGTGTTTCTGTTGCTCAAAAATACTATAGTTCCTTCTATGAATAGGGGTGACACTCCACAGATCTGACTTGTAATGTAGCGTAGTGCTGTAACCTGCTTGTCTCCATCGTAATCTTTACAGTGGAACATTCTAGACGAAGCAATAGTATTTCTGTGGAGAGAAAAAGCCGGTAGACCCTCCACTAGAAATGTTACGCAGTGGCTCTTTAAACTGTAGGGATTCTAGACTGAAAACTCAAGCTTTTTAAGAAACGGCTGGAGGCTCCTCGCTCATTTGCCCGTCTCTGCTGGAGGAACATAACTTAGAATTGGCAAAACAATCTCCCCCGTTCAGAAGAGAAATGACAGAGCTTAGAGAGTTTGCACACACACAGCGCCCCCCTCCTCCTGAGCTTGTTCATTACACAGGTTTGTTTCACGGATGTCACTCCGGCTCTGAGCAGCTGGGGACAAACACAGCGCAGGAGGGAGCACAGTCTGGAGATTAAGACTAATGTTTCTCCTCACTGAATAATGAAGATGCAAATTGTGTTTTCAGATCTGTTTTTGAATCAGCGTTTCTCCACAGTTGCTTAAAGATACTATATATATATATATATATATATATATATATATATATATATATATATATATATATATATATATATATATATATATATATACTGTGTAACGTTTTTGGGGATGGTCCGTCACCTTCATGTCTCCATGGAGATGTTATTGCTTTGTCTGGAATATTCCATGGTATGACATTAAACATATCTATTTAGAATTTATTCATTACAGGTGTTTCTATTGCGCTAAAATACAATAATTCCTTCTGTGAATAGGAGCAACTCTCCACAGATCTGAGCTGTAATGTAGTGTAGTGCTGGTGATAGATAGGTTTAATCTAATCTAATCTAATCTTTAATCTGATTTGGTCTCCATGGTGATAGAAAGTCTTAATGCCACACTGTGAAACATTCCAGATAAACCAATAACATCTCCATGGAGAAAAGCATTTGAAGGACCCTCCACCAGAAAAGTTCCACAGTGCACCTTTAACTAAAACGAACTAAACCATCTGAATGAAACATCTTTAGTCAGCCTTTTAAATTTTTCATTGCTCAGTTTCATTTTCTCCACTGTGTCACGATTTTGTTCTCCATTTTAACATCTTTTTTAATTTACCTGTGAGTGCTTCCAAATTCTCCTCTAGCATTACTCATCTGCTGTTTGCTTTCCCAGTGTCTATAATTATCATCTTTCAGGCCTCGTTCACACACAAATGCAGTGTGCTGTTGTGTTGCGCTAAAGGTGCGCTGTGTAACTTTTCGGTTGGGGGTTCGTCACCTGCTTGTTTCTATGGAGATGTCATTGCTCTGACTGGAATGTTCCACAGTATGACATTAAACAGCTCTAACTTACACTTATTCAGTTACAGATTTTTTTTTAATAGCTCAAAAATACCTAGGAAAACAGGCGTTCTGACTGTAAGCGGGGTCGCCTCTCCACAGATCTGACCTGTAATTACATTTTACTGGACAGAATTAGTCCTAAATGCAAAGGGTCTTCAGATTGATGTGAACTGTTATTAGGATTCAAATTAATTCATTTATTTTTTATGAAGTAGCTTAGACTTAGACTTAGACAAACTTTATTGATCCACAAGGGAAATTATTTGGACACAGTAGCTCACGCATCACAATATAATATAATAACAAAGAGTAATAAAATAGAAATGGTAATAAATTCTAAATAAGTACCAACAAAAACAAGAGACTGGTGTCAAATAAAGGTATATGTACAAGCCAAAATAAAAAAAGAAATATAGTAATAAAAATACATCTCAAGTATAAACAAGACACACCAAAAAATGAAGATGTAAATTGTATTTTCAGCTTTGTTTTTTGAATGAATGAACTGCTTAAAGGTGCACTGTGTAACTTTTCTGGTGCAGGGTCTGTCACCATGGCTCTCTACATGGAGATATTGCCTGGAATATGCCACAGTATGCCATTACACTTATTTATCTCTAAGGAGACAGCAGGTGGCACCACGGGGCCAAGTTACAAGTCAGATCTGTGGAGAGGCGAGCCCACTCACAGTTAGAATGCAAGTTTTTAGGTCGTAAGGAAAATGGCAGATGTGCTCTTAAACATGCACATTTGAGCTTGTTGTCAAGGAGATTCAGATGAGTCACTGTTGGTTTGGAGACTTTTTGGTGTTTGGCGGAAGCGTGTTATGATTGTCCAAAGCTGATCATTATTCAGGAGATGTGCGGCGCTTGACAGGGAGCGGAGAGGAGGCACTGTGCTGACAGTAATGGCCGTCCATTTTAGTGTGAGCCACAGTGAGCTCAGAGGAGAGAAAGGCCAGGGAGGAAAACTTCATCCAGCCAAAGTCTTTAAAGGTCCTATATGTGACGCAAAATGGACTCTTGTGACATTTAAGTCATGTTATAATGTTGTGATGTCATCAAAAATAGACCTGGAGTTGTGTTTTGTTTCATTCATACATGTTTGAGTAAACCTTTATTATTAGTCTGTCTACATCTTAACCTTTAGTTCAGTAGAGCGAACTAAAGGTAAAAGCTGTTAACTTGCTCCAAAATACTTTTCATATGGCCAGTTTTGTTATGTCATAGATCAAATTCTGCAGTTTTTAAGCCCATAAACCATCATTTTGGCACTTGGTAGAGATAAATAAATTGCAAAATTCATTGGGAAATACAGAGAGCCTGGTGATTCTTCTGCTGTGGACGATTAATTCCATAGTGTCAAAATGGAGCTGTAAATTATAGACCTAATTATCACTAATGTTTTGTGGCACTTTTGTTTTTAAAAGCTTATGCGGATTAGGAAAGGGGCTTGCTGTAGTTTTTTTTTTAATATCACAAAGGAAGTGAAAAACATGATGGATTTCTGCTGAAACAATGAGCGAAGTACTAAAATCTGAGGTGAGAGAAGTTTGATTTTGTTGTAAATGATCAGTGAGCTATCTCATAGATCATGGGCCCTTTAAACACCGTGTGCACAGTTCATTTAGTGCTAAATGCTCACATTCACACACACACTTATACACTCAACTGATGCTTTATGTCAAGAATGGGATTCGAACCACCAACCTTCAGATCTACCAACTGAGCTCCTATTGCCCTAGTGTCTCTGTCTCTCTCTTAGTATAAACAGTCTCTAAACCTGTGTCTCTGTCCCTCTCTCAGTATAAACAGTCTCTAAACCTGTGTCTCTGTCTCTCTCTCAGTATAAACAGTCTCTAAACCTGTGTCTCTGTCTCTCTCTTAGTATAAACAGTCTCTAAACCTGTGTCTCTGTCTCTCTCTTAGTATAAACAGTCTCTAAACCTGTGTCTCTGTCCCTCTCTCAGTATAAACAGTCTCTAAACCTGTGTCTCTGTCCCTCTCTCAGTATAAACAGTCTCTAAACCTGTGTCTCTGTCTCTCTCTCAGTATAAACAGTCTGTAAACCTGTGTCTCTGTCTCTCTCTCAGTATAAACAGTCTCTAAACCTGTGTCTCTGTCCCTCCCTCAGTATAAACAGTCTCTAAACCTGTGTCTCTGTCTCTCTCTCAGTATAAACAGTCTCTAAACCTGTGTCTCTGTCTCTCCCTCTTTCAGGTGTGTATCTTAAACCCCTTCCTGGTGCGGTCCCCCCACAGCTGGAGCGCTGGAGCCCAGACGCTCGAGTATGGATGTGCCTCGGATGGGCGAGGGCCTGTTCAGCAGCACGCTCTCGGGGGCGGCGGGGGGGCACCACGTCTCCTCGTACCTCACCCTGGAGCAGAAGGCGGCGTTCGTCTTCGTGCTGCTCCTCTTCATCTTCCTGGCCCTCCTCATCGTCCGCTGTTTCCGAATCCTGCTGGACCCGTACCGGAGCATGCCCTCCTCCAACTGGACAGACCACACAGAGAAGGACACATTCGATTATCGCATAGTGTGAGGAGGGCAGCGCCAGGAGCAGCTCTGGGGCTGTACCACGCGCCACGCCATTCACCGGGAAAGATCTCCTCAATCAAATGTGTCTGAAATGAACGATAATCCAGCTTCTCCCTGCCAATCTGAACTCCTGAGAGCCAGACGCCTTGTTTCCTCCACGCGCCCTGGTCTGGTCAGTGCTCACATAGACTGTATAAAAAAAGTGGACTAAGGGAGTGTGACGTCACCCACAGTGTTCAGCTCCAGTCAAATGAAGCTCACTAAGCCTAGCAGTTAGGCGTGAATTTGGAGCCAGATCCGTATTAGGAATAGGAATTTATTTATGTACAAAACAGCAAAATAAAAACACCAGGATCATGTAGAGCGCGTTAGCTACAGTATGTCCATTTATATATACAGTCTATGGTGCACACCAGGCCTGTCACGATAACACACTTTGAAGATCGATATATTGCTAAAGAGAAATATTGCGATAAACGATAATATTGGAACTACTCTAAAGCAACATAATCCCATTAAAACAATTTTTAAATATACTGTAACATTAAAATACATGAGCTGCAAACAATACATGGCAGAATGAACCAATAATTAGTAGGGATGCACTGATACGATACTAGTATAAGATATTGATTTATTTTTATTATTATTATTTTTTAATACTTCATTGATCCTGAAGAAATTAATCTTTTGATGATTTACTGGTCAACGTTGGCCCAAAATATCTTGTAATATTGAACTTGTATTTTGTAAAATCTGTTTTAAAAGAAAAGGATAATATTTTCAGCCTCTACCCTCAGATACTTGAGGCCATGGTATCGGCATCAGCAGGCCTGTTGACAGAAATTTGGGGGTCTAGGGCAAAAAGCCTTATATGGGCCCCCCCCCTTGAATATAAATGAATATGAAGGGGGTCCATTTCTGGGCCCCTAAAACCCTGGGGCCCGAGACAACAGCCCTCTTTGTCCACCCCTGCCTACTGCCCTGGACATCGGTATCGAAACATAAAAAGATGGATCGTGCAGCCCTGATAATTAGCCAATCAGCCATTTATTCTACTCTCTACAGCTCAAATCTTACCTTATGACATGAAAATCGCAAAAATCTCTTCACTATTGCAATGAAATACGATATATTTTGAGCCCCAAAATATATTGTTTGAGCTTTCATATATTGAACAATAAGTCAGTTTTGTATTTATCATGACAGGCCCAGTGCATACACATTTGAGCTCTGTGCAGGGGGTTATCTAACTACAACCAACCATTCCACATGTCCTCCTGCCAAAACCTGCTGAAATGAAAGCAAATGACAAAACTTTACTGCACTGCTTTTAAAACCAATTACAAAATGAATCACTCTATTTTCGCAAAGCCAGACCACAATTACGATTTCATTACCAACGTAAAAGTGCATTGTGTAACTTTTCTGTTAGAGGGTCCACTACCTGCTTGTCTCCATAGCGATGTTACTGCTTTGCCTGGAATGTTCCGTGGTACGACATTAAACATATCCATCTAGCATTTATTCATTACGGGTGTTTCTGTTGCTCAAAAATACAACAATTCCTTCTGTGAATGGGGCGACTCTTCACAGAGCTGAACTGTAATGTAGTGTAGTGCTGTAACCTGCCTGTTTTTTAGGTTAGATCTATACTGTGGAACCTTCTAGACAAAGCAATAATACTGTATTTCCATGGAAACAAGCACGTGGCGGACCCTCCACTAGAAATGTTACCTGGCGCAGCCATCTGAGAATTCACACTGATCTGTGATCGGCTCAACCCACCTGTCAATCACTCAGAGCATGAAGGAAGCTGATGTAATATGAAATCCATGAAATCACCGTCTTTATGTTTTTATCGCCCAGATGTTATTCCAATACTAATATTTTTCACACACACACAGATCACAGAGGCCTGTATTTTTGGTTTCTAGTGATTCGTCTCACAGTTTGAGCAGGAGGTGATGAATGAAGACGCGCTTTCAGATTAAATCCTTTTACAAGCAGAATTAGCTAAATTGCTACGTGAACAAAAGTACATTTCGAGATGATTTCCAGCTTTTCAATAAGGCTTTAAGTTGATTGACACTCAACACAAACACTGCCAACGTCCAGAGGTGGGTACTACTCAGTCACATTTAATTGAGTAGAAGAAGAAACTGTACTTGTAAGAGTAGTTTTCAGACAACATACTTTTACTCCTACTTCAGTAATATTTAGTTTGGAGTAATAGTACTCTTACTTCCTGTGAGTGAGTCCACAAGTGTTCAAATTTTCAAATTTGACTTCCTGGTTGGAAATCATGACATCACACTTGGGAATTCCATTTCAGCTGTTACCTACGCTGGGCCAAAACTCCTCTAAGGTACAGAGATTATTATCTGATAAAAACACCTTTATTTTTGTAAAATAATGTTTAAAGTCTCTGAAAAATGTGTTTTGTAAATATAAAATGTGTCAAACTTTTGGACAGAATTCTCCCTATAGTGTGATGTCTTCAGTGTGGGATTCTCTAAAACAGAACTCTCTACTTCCAGTAATTTTCAACATATTTTTCTACTTTTTTTTCCACAAATTTCTTCTTGATTGGTGTAAAACTATTATTTTATATTTACAACAGGTATAGTCCCACCAGGTTAAGTACAAATTAGAGAATCGTCAAAACTTTCTCTTACCTGAGTCATTTCTTGGACTACTACTTGAGTAAAATTACTTTGAAGTCCCATTACTCTTACTTGAGTGCAATTTCCTCTACTCTACCCACCTCAGCCAATATCAGGGTCATAGGTCACACTTCGGATAGGGGAGGGGGGTTACACGTCACTAAAAACCACAAGTGACCCAAACCGTGCACGTGGTGGAAACAAGGCCGGACCGATCTATGCCATACTGTGTGTGACCCCCTGTGCGTCTGCCATATGAAGTGTGCTGTGGACTACCTCATGCTCCATTTCACGTCTCTATCGTCACAGGGTTCAAACGCTCCAAGCCGCTGGGAACGACTCGCTGTTTACATCTTCTTTTTACGCTTGGTTTTTGTAAGGATCTCGTAGACAATCAGTGTTAGAATAAGATCTTTGAATATTTGCTAAAAGAGTCTGTTGTTTTTACGTGCACAGGGGTCAAAATTCCGAGGAGGATCCATGTAGGTGGAAATCTAATGCCTTATGTCTTTGTCAAATGTAGCCATCGTTCTGATTCATACGTACAGTTGACTATCAGTAGTTGTGTGCAAACTTAGCTTAGATCTGCAGAAGTTATCTTAGATATACAGAGGTTAGCTTTGGCTCACAGAGATGGACTTAAGAGAGGTATAAGGGAGATCTTTTGTTTCATCAGATTTTGACTTTAAATCTGGTTTTGCTTTGGAATCAGAATACAAATTTCGTCAATACTACAATAGTGATTCTCATGGTTTTCAAAATCAAAAAGCCAAGTTAAGATGACTTGAATTAAGAAAGTATCATGATTTGAGTAAATTTCACTTGACAAGTAAAATGATCTACCAATGGAACAAGACTTTTTGTACTTAAAATATGAAAATACATCTTGCTACACTTAAGATAAGGAAAACAACAACTCTTTACTTATTTTACACTTAAAATAAGAAATGAAACCAAATGTTGCTTGAATTAAGAGAAACAGACTTATTCCATTGGTAGATAATTGTACTTAAGTTGAACTTACTCAAATAAAGCAAAATGTTCAAAATTTAAGTCATTTTAACTTACCTAAACTTTGCTTTTTGCAGTGTGCATGGTCCGTACATGTTGGAAAAAATACTGGGTTTAAATCTGTATAAAAATACAGAGAGATATTCTGGATTTGACATTCAAATGCTGGTTAATTTCTCACTTTGAATTTTTAACTCTGAAAAGAATATTTGAATTATTTTTATTTGAAATTTCAGGTTTGGGTTTTTCAATGTGTTTTCCCAGATTGAAATAAAAAAAACATTTTCAACAGATGGATTTCAAGGCCTCAAATTGAATAGTCTGAATTTCACACTCTCTTAAGCTATGGCAACTTAAATCTTTGCTGCAATATTTTTCAGTGCGTATTTTCCATTCTGAATTTGACTGTTGATTTCAAAGTGAGAAATTCATTCAAAACTCAAAATCTGATGAAACAAAAGGTCTTCCCTGCAGGTTTCGGAACAGGTTTGACTGACGCACCTGCTTTGGCCACCGTGAATCTGCTGTCCCATCACCCCCTGCACTGCATTGTTGTATTGAATCTGTATCAGCACATAAGCTTGTTTAAACATGGCACCCAGCCCTCGATCTCACACAGACCAGAGGCAGCTTTGCACAGGGTTCGTGAGCACATTTGTTTCATTTAAGACACTGCCCCTTTTTGACAATGGCGTTTCCATGGAGACAGACTAAAGTGAACAGACTGGAAATGAGGAGGGTGGGATCATGGGTACTTTAGATGAGGGAGATAGAGGAGGATTTGTTTTGCAGCATCATCTCGTAGAATCGACACAACATGTTTCCATTCGTAACTACTTAAATGATCACTGTAGGGGCTCAAATGAGTGGCTGGCTGCACGTTTCGGTTGCACTTATAGTTCACGCCAAGACGATTTCACTCACAGGGTAACATAGTCCCAGTCATGGGGTGCTCAGGGTAGAGATGCCGCTCCCCCTCAGTTAAAATTGACTGCCAGACTGTTAAGATCGTTAACCAAAATCAAAAAGATTTCAATTTGAATAGTAGTAGTTTTGTTCACTTACAAATTAAAGGCACTGTACCTGATTTTTCCGTCTTAAAAACATGGAAAAACAGAATTAGCGCATTTAAAACAATTTGCAGTGGTCCAGTGTTATTCCTCACTTACCTTATGCATATGGAGCATCCTAATTATTCACCGCGATTAATGACAGTATAGCTAACAACAACTAGCATGCTAACACACGCTTCCTTTTTATCGAACAATAAAACGCTTTCTAATTAGACGCAGACAGCAAGCAGCAAACTTCGAGAGCTGTTTGTATGATATTTTGGGGCGACAGTAGCTCAGTTGGTAGAGGGTTTGTCCACTGCCCCGAAGGCTGGCGGTTCAAATCCCGCTCTCGACATAAACATCACTGGTTGAGCGGTCCGATCCACTGACCCACAGGTTGGCGGTGCGATTCCAGCTCCCGCAGATGAATGCTGTCGTTGTGTTCCTGGGCAAGACACTTAACCCCTTTTGCCCCGCCGGTGTCTGCGTCTGGGCGAGTGGTTCCTTGATGTGAAGCGTTTTGAGTGCCTCGAAAGTGGAAAAGCTATACACATGTGGGCATTTGAAATACATAGAGGAAAAATGGGTACAGAACCTTTAAAATTGCAGTTTTCTTCCATATTTCCATATTTTTCACAATTTGTTTTTTGTTGTTGGTGGGACAGCAGTCACTCCTGGCCATAATGAGCCCCAGAAACTGAGCGGGTTGTGGGTTGAATTCCTTGTTGTGTGTCTTGTGTTGGAGTGTTCTGGCGCTCTGAGTGTCCACTGTTTTAGATGTCACTGACCAAAAGAGGAGACTGTGCTGTACCGTGTGCCTCGTGTTTGTCTGTGCAAAGGGACACATGGGTTCAAACTCTGTCCTGAATGTTTCTTGTTTTATTGTGTCCTGCCCATTTTATGACCAGGACCAGGCATGGGACAACAAAAGAACTATCTATGGACATTGAACTTTTTTGTACAACTGAAAATATCCTAAATGAAGTTTAGGTTGTCATTTTGGGGTTCATTCCCAACCATAGACTGTATAAATAAGTGGATTAAGTGAGTGTGAGGTCACCCAGGTCCAGACAAATGAAGCTCATCGAAGCTTACAGTTATAGGAATGAATTTGTTGCCAAGTTTCATATTTAGCAATGCTGTCAATCAAACTTGTTGCTAACCCTAGCTGGAGCAACCTCGGTTAAAGAAGACACCTGATTTGTCGGTTATTAAAGTTCATATCTTGATTTACGGACAAAATAGCAAAATAAAAACCCCAAGATCATATAGAGTGGGTTAATATGAACATTTTAAGACCAAAATGACAAATTTTTAAATACAAAGTGAATTGGAGCCAGAGTCGATGGAGCCGAAAGCAGGCCCATGCTTACTTCCTATTTGGCGGCTAGCACGTTAGCCATGTCCATTTATATATACAGTCTATGAGCACAACACAACAAAATGAGAAATCACTTCTGGCCATGTTTATCAATTCAAGAAAGGTTTACTATGGAAGATGTGATGATTTCTTGTGTTTCCATGGTAATATTATTGTGAAGCGTATTTGAGTTACAGAGAAAATGCTATATAAAACTGATGTATTATGTATTATTATAAGTAGTAGTAGTAATATTCTGCCCATAGAAGCTCCTCCTTTACACTGCAAAAAGCAATGTTTAGCTAAGTTAAAATGACTTGAATTAAGAACATTTTGCTTTATTTGAGTAGATTCAAGTTGACAAGTTAAATGATCGACCAATGAAATAAGTGTTTGTCTTAATTCAAGCAACATTTGACTTCGTTTCTTATTATAAGTGCAAAGAGTTGTTGTTTTTCTTATCTTAAAGGTGCATTGTGTAACTTTTCTGGTGGTGGGTCCGTCAAATGCTTTTCTCCATGGAGATGTTATTGCTTTGTCTGGAATGTTTCAAGGTATTTTTGAGCTATAAAACCACCTGTAATTGAATAAATGTAAGGTTGAGATGTTTAATGTCATACTGTGGAACATTCCAGACAGAGCAATGACGTATCTATAGAAACAAGCAGGTGACCGACCCCCAAACCAAAAAAAAAATGATATTTCAAGTACAAAAAGTCTTGTTCCATTGGCAGATTGGCACATTTTACTTATCGAGTGAAATGTACTCAAATCATGATAAAACTCTCTTAATTCAAGTCATCTGAACCCATTTTTTTAGATTTGAGTTTTTGCAGTGATAGTCCCATACCTGGTCCCGCCCGAATCAGCATTTTACTGCCTGCGCTGGTGTATTGACAGTTGGTATACCAGAAGTGCAGAGATGATGACCAAGAGGACTTTCTTTCTCATCGAAGCCCTTTATGAACCGACCATGTGTGGCTCTTCTTTTGGGCGCCTCTTCAACTGTTGGCCTTATCGTGTAGAGTGTTTACAGTATCGTAGGAGGCCGAGACCTGAACGGACTCACGGGACTGCCTGTGTCTCGGCGTTTTCACAGAGATGTCATATTTACCACTGAAAAAGAGAACAAAAATCTGGGTCCGGAAGGTCCCAGGGTGTTTCCGTGACGACATTCGATGTTCTTGTGATAATTGAGGCCTTTTTCTCCCAGAGAGGTGGGGTAAACATGGGTGGAGTTTCCATCGCTGCCATGACCAATGACAGTAGAGTTTGGCTCTTTGTAATGGTGAAAATGTGAGCAGCATTTTCAAATATAAAAGTATAATATTGCGACACAGAGATTTGAAGAGTTTTGAAGTCCTAAAGCTCTAGATCAGACTGGATTCCACTTTTAATGGTATTAGACAAGCTTTATCGATCCACAAGGGAATAACTTGGAGAGAGTAGCTCACACATCACAATATAATACAACAACAAAGAGAAAATATATAAATGTATATGTACAAGTAAAAATAAAACATAGATTAAAGTAATAAAAATACATCTCAGCCATAGGGATGTGACAATAACCGAAATATCATGATATTGTATCGTCAAAAGTCTGTCACAATACAATTATTACAAGAATTACAAGTTCCTTTGCTTGAATGCTTTGTTTTTAAACATAGGGAACTACATATCCCATGATTCATTTCAGTGCAGACAACATGAAGAAGTATGTTTTTACCTTGATTCTAGGTGTTATGACAGTAATGATTCGCACCAAAGTCTTGTCAAGGTATTTTTAAAGCAAAAAGGATCCTATCTACAGTTCTATTAGCCTCTCCAAAATATTGTAATAAATATTGTACCATGAGATACTATCGTGATAACATCGTACCTTGAGATTTGGATATCGTTACATCCCTACTCAGCTATATACAAGAGGTCATAAGGAAAGCAGTGCAAAGATGATGTGATGATTGACACAAATGAATAATAATTCAGTTCACAATAACTGTTAGCATACAAGGTTTCACATGGAAACGACAAAACTGTCCACTCTGCACTGACAGATGTTTAAACTTTTTGTTTAAGAAGAAAATTAGAAAAAAATTAGGCAAAATATACATTTTTGAGGAAACCTTTAAATGAGATCTAGTTTCTTATAAGAGATCCAAAATCCCCTGTGTATTTTTAGTATCTAATATGACAACACAAAGAAGCAAGGAATTTAAACCTAGCCATTCTTGTTTTTGTTTTGAACGTCCCAAAACTGGTCAATTTTGGCCATTTCTACACATAAAATGCTTTATTTTTATATAAAAAACGTGTAATTCTGTGAGTAAACTACAGAAAAAGTAAGATTTTTTCGTATTCACCTGCAGTATCTTGTTTTCATTAAAGCTCACATATTGTGCTTGAGCCTGTTATATAGCTCAAATGTACACCCGTGGATCATTATGTATTCATTTACACATTTTAAATAGCAATAGTCATCTAAAACCACTTAATTAAAGAAATAGTCCACAGACTACCGCTTTAGAAAGACGCAGTGCCCAGTGGGAGCTGATGCCACCATAAACATCATCTGAGTTGGTGTTATGGATTTGTTGCTGCCGGTGTGTACATGACTCATACCGAAAATATTAGGTTTATTAAAGCTGGGTCCTTGCAAGGCCACGCTCACATCACCCCATGTGACATATCACATATCACAACACATCTGTAACACCCGCAAATCTGCACATTGAGCTAGTGAGCAGCAGATTTCTTTTTCGTTCGTACCAAAATGACTGTGCTACGCTGCTGATTTTATTTTCTCACTGAATGAGAAAATAAAATAGTAGAATGAAGTTAGTATGTCACAGTGGGCGTATGCTGGTGGCGGTGAACACAGGGCATGATTTGCAATATGGCGTCTTGAAAATAACTTCCAGAGGGTCAATGAGAAGGGGGAACAGCTATTGGATGATTAAAAGCTGTGAAAAATCCATTTAAGGCCAATGCACACTCCCCGAGGAACCAACTCCTTAAGCTGTTCATGAGCTGAGCAGTGTTATTTATTGATTTCATTTTTGATTTCATTATGGTTTTTTTTTTTTTTTTTTTTTTTTTTTTTTTTTATGTGCAAAATGGGTAGCACTTGTTAATAGAATGGAAATAGCGAGCTAAATGTAAGTTACAGTTCTGGTGTGTCTACATTTATTCAATACCTGATGGGTGATGGCCAGGCCTGAACTCATATGAAGACTGTCACCAGAAACAAGACGCTTTGTATTTTCTTAGTAAAACAAGAAAAAAAACAAAAAACAAAAAAAACAACTCTAAATTGCACCCAGCTCCTGTTTACACTCCTTTTCCAATCTGTGCAGCAATGTTAAGCACGATGACATTGCTTTTTTTATGTTTTCCGCTTTTTTTTTTATTACCTCACATCGTCTTCCATCGTGTTTACCAGTGCCCGTCGCCATGGCATTGTTCCCGACGTTGTGTAACATCTCCATGGCAACGATAACAATGGCATGTTGGCTTCGAGCTAAAACAAGCTTTCATCGCATTCTCACCGTGAATGAGTTATATGTTGGCCTCGAGCCTATAGATAATGTAGTGTTCTTTGTTAAAGTAGCTAGCTCTTCTCATGTTAGAGGTTTTTATGCTCATAGAAAGGCCTATTGACAATGAATTAATTTATTTTATTAACATTATCTGTCCAAGAAGGTTCCATAGTGGTCCATGGGCGTATACTAGTGCTCTTATACTTATCTTATGCTTATACAGCTCAAGATCATTCTAAAGACATTCAGGAAAGGTTCAAATGTGACTTTTTGAAAAATTAGTATTTATTTTCGATACTGGTTTTAATATTGATTAGTATCTGATTTTTGCTATTTTTGACAACCCTAATTTTATGTATTAACGGTGCATTGTGTAACTTTTCTGGTGCTGTCTCCTTCAAATGCTTGTCTTCATGGAGATGCGTGATCGCTTTGTCTGGAATGTTTCACAGTATGCTATTAAATCTTTATATGTCCATGGAGACCAAACCAGGCCACGTTACAGGTCAGATCTGTGGAGAGGTGACCCGCTCACATTCAGAACTCATGTTTTTCTAGGTATTTTCGAGTTATAAAACCACCTGTAATTGAATAAATATAAGGTAGAGGTGTTTAATGTCATACTGTGGAACATTCGAGGCAGAGCAATCCAACCAAAAAGTTACACAATGCATCTTTAATTAGTAAATCTGGAAAATGTTTTGTTTTTCTCACCATCATACTCGCGTACATGGACATTTGAAAAAGCACAAATACATGAAGTCAAACTAAAACACATGTTCATACACTAGCAGTCACACATTACCTCAACCGACAGTCCAGACATGTGTGCGTGTTACTGTAGGTTACCACGGCGATGCCCAAACGTTACTCCACCTCTCTGCCCTCCTCCTCCGTCGCCGAGGTAGCGATGTCGTGCTGCAGTGGTGTATCACAGTGTCCCTCCTGCATGCTCCTCTCTTCGTGCTGAAACTGATGAAAAACAAAAATTAAAGACGAGTGCTTTCTCCCTTGTCGGTGGCTCCAGCAGCTGTTTAACTGTCTGTAAGTGACGATTTTAATGTTTTTCTTTGGAGATTTCCGCCTTTTTTGTAATAAAAATGATCACAGTGTTATCTGGTGTTGTTGTGTGTGTTTTTTTAATATTAGGGGCAATAAAATATAACATGAAAGAATGAGAAAACGAGACACAACTACCTAAAACACAGGCCTGTTGACAGACATTTGTGGGTCCGGGGCCAGAAGCTTCACATGGGCTCCCCTCTAAAATAAATGAATAGGAAGAGGGTCCAATTCTGGGCCCTTAAAACCCTGGGGCCCAAGACGACAGACCCCTTTATCGTCCCTCCTGTGTACATGTTTGTGATGAGGAAACTACATTATAACCTAGATGAGAAAATAGCGTAAAATGAGCGCTTTAATGATGCTTGCATGAACTTCTAAATCAAATCTTGTGGCGTTATTTTCTTTGCTTCTGTTGGCGAGCCAGGAAGTGTCAGGTACAAATAAAAAATAAAGAAGGAAACGGTTCTGTTGACATATTTGCCCTTTTCAAAGCGCAGGAGAGAGTGCCGCGGGCTAGCTACATTCTTTTCAGTGGTTTATCAGCGGATGGCAGCGTTAGCAGCAGGAGAACGGGATGGTTTTCGAAGTGGAGGATGCAGAGTACACACACGCACGCACGCACGCACACACACACACACACACACACACACACACACACACACACACACGCGGGCTACTGTAAGTTATTATGAAGCTGTGGCGGGTGAGGGCTGCTGTGAGAACCAGGGAACCTCCAGAATCCAGCACAAAATAAGAGCATACTGTTGTGTATACTTGTAAATTCATAAATAAACAGGTCTATTTCATTTTTTCATTTTGTATTTTTGTCTACTGTATGTTATAATGTTGTTTCCTCATCGCACACATATCTGGAGTTGTGTTTTGTTTCATTCACACACAAAATTTCCTCTTTTTGAGCTTTAGGTGCACTATGTAAGTTTATTACTTTATTATTATTTATTGCTTTGTCTAAAATGTCCCGCGTTATAGCATTCAACGTATCTGTTTCCACGGAGACAAGCCCACGATGACTCCAGGCCAAGATCTGTGGCGAGGCGAGCTCACTCACTGTAGAAATGCGTGCTTTTCGTAGTATTTTTGAGCAATAAAACAGCTGTAATTGAATAAATGTTACAGGAGGGGGTTTAATGGCATACTGTGAAACCTTTCAGGCAAAGCAATAATATCTCAGTGGAAATTATAATATAATAATGTTGTTACCTCATTAAAAACAGACCTGAAGTTGTGTTTTTTTTTTTTATTTACACACACACACAAAAAAACTTCTTATGAGGTACACTATGCAACTTTTTTGTTTGGTCTCCATGAAGATAGAAAGGTTTAATGCCATACTGTGAAACATTCCAGACAAAGTAATAACAATAACACCCACGGAGAAAAGCATATGACAAACCCTCCACCAGAAAAGCTACACAGTGCACCTTTAAGCCATGTTATAATGTTGTTCCCTTATTAAAAATATACCTGGAGTTGTTTTTTTTTTTTTTTGTTTTGTTTTGTTTTTTTGTTTGTTTGTTTTTGTCTAAGTAATCCCTTAGTCTAGTTATTATTAGTCTAGCCACATCTCCATAGCTCAAAAAAATGCTCTGTTCCACTTTGTGATTTTCTGGTTGACAGCTCCTTTTACCTTTTGTTCAGTAGAGATCGGCAACTCCAGGGCTGAAATAATCCAAACTATTCTAGTAAATGACATCACAAGGTGGAACAGAGTGTTTTCTGTTTGTAGTCACATATATATCACACTTACATAGCTGTAGCCTATTGATTTGCACATAATTGGCTCAAATACAGAAATACAGAAATCAACTCCTAAAATATGCTATCCGTTTCACAGTGTTTATATTATGTAAGAATAAATGAGACAGCCAGATTCTAAAATAGTACAAGGTCAAGTACAATAGTGAAGGAGACAGTACATGCCTCCTACTACAGACTGCTCCACCTGCCTGCTCATGACTGCAACTGCTTTTTCATGAATATTAAAGGTCCCATATTATGCAAAATTGACTCTTGTGAGCTTTAAAGGTGCATTGTGTCACTTTGGTGTAGGTGGAGGGTCCGGCAAATGCTTTTCTCCATGGAGATGTTATTGCTTCGTCTCACGGTCAAAATACCTGTAACTGAATAAATGTAAAGTAAATCAAGTTTCAATCTCACCTGACAATAAAAGTTTAGTGCACAACATTGAATAAATCTGCAGGAACTTAAAGGTGCATTGTGTAACTTTTCTGGTGGAGGCTCCGTCAAATGCTTTTCTCCATGAAGATGTTATTGTTTTGTGTTTTGCGCTGGTAGAATTAGACCCAGATTCAGGCATTTTCAAATATTTCAGTGTGATCATATTTGCTTCTCCTGTTTCTATAATCCCCCTCAGCTGCTTTGCCATCTTACATCAATTACCAGAATGTTGTATCATTATGAAAAACAACATGTGTCTTCTTTACATTAAAACGACAGCTGTAGTGTTCCTTTCTTAAATATTAAAGCTCCTACCACAGACTGTATAAAAACATAGACTAAGTGAGTGTGACGTCACCCACAGTGTTCAGCTCCACTCAAATGAATCTCGCGATGCTAACGGTTATGGGAGCGAATTTGGAGCCAGGTTCTGTATTTTTTTAAAGGACGAAACAGCAAAAAAAAAAAAAAAAAAGACACAAAAAAACAAAAACAAAAAAAAAAACACCAGGATCATGTAGAGCGGGTTAATACGACCATTTTAAGACCAAAATGATGAGGCTCACTGCAGCAGTTACAGAGAAAGGAGCCACAGTATTCTAATGTAAGTCAATGGGAGCCAGAATCAGTACTTCCTGTATTACCACATGACATCACAAGGTGTGTTTTCTGTTTGAGAGAAGAACTCAGCCTAAATCTGCAGGGTTTGTGTGTTAAACATGTGAATGAAACAAAACAACTCCAGGTCCGTTTGAGATGACAAAGCATATACCATATAACATAGATCCAAAAATAGTGTAATATGGACCTTTTAAATATGAAATCACATGTAGTATTTTCCATTCATCACTATGACAGCTGTGTCCCAAATTAATTACAAACAACTCCAGATATACAGTATGGATGTGATTTTCTTTTTTCTTTTCTTTTTTTTTTAAGCTAGTCATATGGGCTTCATCTGTAATAAACCGCAGCTGTTATGCCACAATTTATCAATAATAGCAGAATGTTGGCTCATTATCAAAAACACATTTCTCAATTCATTAAAAAAAACAGCTGCTCCTTCCTCAACTAAACGAAACATTAAATAAAAAACACTATGCCATTAAGACCTTTGCGCATCTGCTCACTGTCAAAGCTAAACAACAGAATGCGATAAACTGGGGTCAGTGTGGGGCCGTTGACTAACTAACTAACTGCAGTCAGACTCATCATTCGGACCTCAAAATGTTCATATTAACCCGCTCTACGTGATCCCGGTGTTTTTATTTTTTATTTTGTCCAAGGCCATAGTCGGCTAACTAAAAAGGGGCGTGGCAAAAGCTCTCAAAACTATTACGAATCGAACCCACAGATACGGCCTTTTGTGTTCTGATACTGATTCCGATACCATAGTATTTAAGTAGGGATGCACCGATACGATACTGGAATCAAATATCGCAGCCGATCCAGGGAAATCTGCTGGGTCGGGTATTGGTTTCATGATATCGGTTCAGTCGGTATCCTGGTTGGACTTTTTACTGGCTGATGTAGGCCAGGACGTCTCATAATGTTTGGACTGTTCAGTAGTTATTGCAGGATAATAACAGTTACATAACACAATTACTTAAATTTTGTAATAAATTAACTGTGTTTTGAAAAAAAAAAAAGCCAATTTCAATCCCTACACTGGTATCGGTTAATATCGGCAGATATTTAAAGTCATAGTATCGATATCAGAACTGAAAAAGCTGGATCGGTGCATTCCTAGCATTAAAGGTGCATTGTGTAACTTTTCTGGTGGAGGGTCCGTCAAATGCTTTTCTCCATGGAGATGTTATTGCTTTGTCTGGAATGTTCCACAGTATGGCATTAAAACTCTCTATCTTCATGGAGACCAAACCAGATCACGTTACAGATCTGTGGAGAGGCGACCTGTCCGAGTCGGAGTCAGTCAGAATGTCTGTTTTTCAAGGTATTTTTGAGCTGTAAAACCACCTGTAATTGAATAAATGTAAGGTAGAGCTGTTTAATGTCATACTGTGGAACATTCCAGGCAGAGCAGTGAAATATCCATAGAAACAAGGAGGTGATGGACCCCCAACCGAAAAGTTACATAGTGCTGCAAAACAACATTTATTTTCTTTAAGCAAAAATAAAATAAGACAAAACAGATCCAAATGTGTTACGTAGCTTTCATTTATCCCTCGAGTAACTACAGAAGAGTTTTATGTAAATAGAAATTCAGACATTATGAGACTTGTAGGACCAGTAAAAAAATCTGATTATATGTCCAACCAGAATAACAGCTGCACCGATATTTTAAAGCCAGTATCCGATTAAGCAAATTTATTCGATATCTGATACCAGCGTCAGATCGGTGCATCTATAATATTACTAGTTAAAGGAAGTACTAGGAAACAAACTCCCTTGGAACGAAGTACACAGTTTGAGGCTCCAAACTCCGCTCCAGAAATCTTCATGCTTCTACACTGGCCTTAAAGCTGCATCGTGTAACTTTTCTGGTGGAGGGTCCATCACCTGCTTGTTTCTATGAATATATCATTACTGTCTGGAATGTTCCACAGTGTGACCTTAAACAGTTCTACCTTACGTTCATTCAATTGCAGGTGGTTTTATAGCTCAAAAATACCTCGAAAAACAGACATTCTGACCATGAGTGGGGTCGCCTCTCTACAGATTTGACTTGTAACTTGGTCTGATTTGGTCTCCATTCCAGACAAAGCAATAACATCTCCATAAAGAAAAGCGTTTGCCTGACCCTCCACCAGAAAACTTACACAATGTGCCTTTAAGTCAGCGCAAACATGAAAAAGTCTCAAGAGGACTGTAAGAAATGGTCCTTACAGTCCTCTTGCATGACCTGTATGACCTGGGGGATCTGTACCATAGCCTTTACATATAAATGGACATGGCTAACCTGCTAACCGCCGCATTCCGAACAGGAAGTGAGCATGGGTGCGCTGACGACTCCATCGACTCTGGCTCCAATTCACTTTGTATTGAAAAAACGTCACCCCTCTTTCTGTAACTGCTCCCGTCAGACTCATCATTCTGACCTTAAAATGTTCGTATTAACCCGCTCTACATGATCGCGGTGTTTTTATTTTGCTATTTTGTCCATAAATCAATGGACATTTCCCACTAGCGTTAGCAACAGATTTAATTGACCGCATTGCTAAGCGCCTGCTCCCTACTAAACCAGCAGTGTGGGCGCTGGTTTAGTAGGGCCTATAACTGCTCGCCTCAATGAGCTTCATTTGACTGGAGCCGAACGCTATGGGTGACGTCGCACTCACTCAGTCCACTTCATTGTGACAGTATCTGAAATCCTTATACAAATACAAAGGACACCACTGACCGATTAATCGACTGAATCCTGAAAGGTCTACAGCCCAGGGGTCATTGCTCTCACTGTCAAACACTTCCTAAAGAGACAGCATTATAGACATTTCTATTTAACTTCACTGACCCGTTCTAGCGTTTTCCATTCATCACCATGACAACAGAATAACGCGGTGACAGGTGTAGATGAAGTGTGCTTTTGCATTGCCTTCTAATACTTTACCATTCTGCTGATATCTTCCAGAGTTTGTCAGACAGACTAGTAGGAAGCAGAGCCGGATCGGAATACAAAACAGATGCTGATCTTTCTGAAAGAAAAATGCTACTGCTGCTTTTTGGATTATTACATAACACAAAGCCTATGAGAAAACTTCATGTTTGGGGGAAAACGACGTTAGTTTGAATTCTAATAAAGGGACATGTACTTTACTGTCAGATTACATATGACAGGGTACATGCAAACAGCAGAGGATGGGGTACACAGGCTAACAGGAGTGTATATTTTGAAGACTATTATTACAAGCATGGAAAAAACATGGAAAAAAAAAAAAAAAAAAGTACCAAAAAAGTACTTGAAGTTGTGTTTTGTTTCATTCACACATGTTTAACACATAAATTCTGCATATTTAGGCAGAGTTTTTCTCTCAGACTGAAAACACTCCACCTTGTTCCACCTTGTGATGTCATGTGGTAATACAGGAAGTGCTTCACTGTGTTTTTAAACTCCATACACCTTCATTAGAATCATTTGGATGATTTCAACCGTGGAATTGCCCATCTCTACTAAACAAGAGGTAAAAGGAGCTGTTAACCTAAAACTACAGCTTCATGACATCACAAGGTGGAACAGAGCATTATGAGCTTTAGATAGACTAATAATAAAGGATTACTCAAACATGTGTGAATGAAACAAAACTCCTGGTATGTTTTTGAGGAGGTAACAACATGATAAAATGGCTTAGAGTTCAATTTCGTTTAAAATAGGACCTTTAAAAATATTGGCCCTTTCACCCATACAGTCCAAGGTGTAGTAATGTGCCTGAAGTTGAAGCTGATTTGAAGCATGGCGGTTCGAATCCCGCTCTCGATATAAACATCATTGGTAGGGAGGATAGGATTCCAGCTCCCACAGATGAATGCTGTCGTTGTGTCCTTGGGCAAGACACCACTTAACCCACCTTGGCTCCAGTGTCTGTGTACACCAGTGTGCGAATGAGTGGTTCCTGGATAGAAAATTCCCCCATCAACCCAAAACATGCACAATAGGTCAACTCCTCCCTGTCCAAGAAAGTCTATGGTGCTCACTGCTCCTGACAGGTTTCACCAGCAGCAGCATTGAAGGATGGGTCAAATGCAACAAAGTGTACCTTGAGATGTGTGTAGAATCCCTCAGTCGTCCAGGTAGAATCCATAGAATCCATCAGAACTGAAGAAGCAGCTTGGATGAGCTGCGAAACGTATTCGACCAAATAAACTCTGTCCAGTTGACAAATTAAATTTCTCCTTTTGCTAAAGTGTACCTTGTGATGAAGATTGTAGCATGGATGTAGATGATGTCTAGACTTGCAGATAAGGAATCTCTCAATTTTGTAGCTGCCCTCTGAAATAATTTTACTCAGGGTCCTTCATAGCTCATACCAGCTCTGACAACAAGCTGGACTGTTCTTCAAAAGTATCACTCAACGAGGGCTGTGGGAAAAATCAAAAGATCATTAGATCGTGATCCCAGCTTTGGTCAGTCTTGATGATAAGGCATGCGCATTTTAATCGACAAGTCTACAGCCAATCATGTGGCAGTAAGACTTGCTGAAGAGTATTTACGCTCTCTTGTTTAGGAAAAAGTAGCCTGAGCCACAGCGCTTCTCTTTATGTCTCCTTATGTCTCCTGCCTTTCACAAGTTTTGATTTAATTCTGCACAATTTGACTAAAAGTCCGCCGTCTCCTTCCCTCTGCCTGTGTGCATTTGTGTCTGTGTGCGGTGCCGTCTCCCTCTCTCTGTTCCAGCTCCTCAACTTCTTTCTGCACTTTACGCTCCTCTTGTGCTTCTGATAATTATAATCCAAGTTACAGAAAGTAAACGACTATTTTCTCACTGTTTATAAGTGAAACTTCAGACCTCATTTAGCGTAGGGACATTGCACGTGTTTCTGTTGATAGCAGTCACATGTGTGCAGGGGTTTCTGTCGCTGATGGTAACGCACGTATGCTTTATATATTGTACAAACTCATTTCAAACTTTATGTGGATTTCTCTGGAATTATTGGTCCTATCAACACAAAATAAAAACTAATAGAATGGAAGAAGATTGAATCGAAATTGAGATGAAAAAATCATGATTCTTTTCTTTCCCATATCACCCAGCCCTACACTCAACAGTACGTAATATTTGGTTTGAGGAAGGAGCAAAGTGCATCGGAAACTGTCAATGTATAGAATAAACAGAGCTAATAGAGGGCTGTACATAAGAATCTATAGTATAACCACTGAAACAAGTTCTGTAGACCCCATACTGCGCATGCAACGCATATCCATTTATCCATCCACACGAAGAATTCTCATTTTCTCTAACAACGCTTTTATGTACCAGGATTACCAATTACCAATCATTTCAGAACATAAGCCTGCGCCTCACCATCTGAAATCTCATTAACTCCGACCAAACACTCAGACCATCCAACTACAAGCTCCTCCCCCTTCCCCTTCCCCTCTATACGGAACATTACCGATCAATACTGCCGCTGTGCCGTTATGCAACACACCCAGCGATGAAGAATGCCTCTGATAATTGAATCATTTTCAAAAGTCTGCTATCCGAATGGGCCATTTTGCCGCTCAGCCAGACCTAATTTAATGCTCCCTGAACAGCTGAAGGGAAGATCGTCCCCAGTGAGTGAGGAGAGCCACGGAGGGGGAATTATTGGTATTGCATAATTGATTTTTTTTGTGATGGCTTCCGTAGCTTGGGGGACAAATCTGGGAGCTGGAGGCGGGAGAATGAGGGGGTCTGTAGGGGTCTGTAGGGCTGGGGGACATTCAGTGGGATGGGGTCAGTGGTATTGGCTGGACTCGATGATGTCAGGTGGGGTAATAAAATGTGATAAAAGTTTAAAGCGAGATTATAGACATTAGGTTCTATTGTGAGCTTTAAATAATTTTAGTATGTTGTTACCTGGAATTGTGTTTTGTTTCATTCACACATGTTTGAGTAACACTTTATTATTAGTTTGTCTACATCTCCAAAGCTCAAAATGCTCTGTTCCACCTTGTGATGTCATATAGTAGTAGTTTTCAAGTTAACAGCTACCATTTTCACATTTTGTTCAGTAGAGATTGGCAGTTCCAAGGCTGAAATCATGTAAATGATTCTAGTGAAGGTGTATGGAGTGTAAAAACACAGTGGAGCTCTTCCAGTGTTTTCTGTTTGAGAGAAGAACTGTGTCTTAAACATGTGTGTGTGAATGAAACAAAACACTCCAGGTCTGTTTGTGATGAGGAAACATTATAACAGAGATCAGAAAATGGCGTAATATAGGCCCTTTAAATGTAGTAGTATTTTGTGAGGTAATGCTGCTTCGTTAAGATGGGTGCATTAATTATACATAGAAGATGGAATGATACCAAGAATTGCATAATGTTTGAAATACAGAACATTAATAATATATTGTTTTTGTGTATGGCTTTATCATAGTCATGGTTGTTTAGGAGAGGATAGCCTGGATTATTTGGTGAACACAACAAACCCAAATCAATACAAAAAACAGGAGACTTAAGGCAACACGGTGTAAAAGCTGGTCTATAGTCCAGCGTCAGGCTCTGCTCAGCTGAGAGATGACGTCCTCACCCCACACCAGACGAGCTTCTGTGGAGCTCATCAGGGTCCAGGTGCATCGTGGGAATTCCAGACTATTTCATTTGAGTTAATTATTTGTTATTTATTTACTGTGACAATAAACTCATCACATTGGCTCATATGCAACATTTCTGTGACAAACTTCAGCTGTTTTCATCAGCTGTGGATGAACCCATTTTGCTTTCTGCAGAAATTCAATTCATAGTAACTTTAGGGCTTAGGTGCATGTACAGGACAAACACCACTGGCTCTGATTGGCTTTCATGTATCGGGAGCTGCGTGGGACTTACATGGAGATTTGATGCTGGACCATAAACCTGCCTTAACTTTCTGGTGTTGGCATGCCATCTGCAACAGAAAGTTAAAACACCTCATCCTCCAAAGAGAATGATGGTTTTATGCCATACTGTGGACTATTAGAAATGAAGGGAGTGTAAACAAACATGCAAAATGGTGGGGCTTTAATGACCATAAGAATCACAATGCACAACTTAAAAGGTGCAGTAGTGGTATTAACTAACTGGAGGTGGCATGTCATCTGGAGGATTCCATGAAAGAGAAAGTTAAAAACATACTTTGGAACATTCTTCATGGAGATAGATACTGTGGAAGATAATAGCTAGTGGAACAACATTTAATCAGGAAGAGGCCCTGCTCCAGGCCAAATAAGAGTCAGGGTTGTGGAGATGCAAGCCTGCTCAAAGTAAGGACGCATATTTTCCCACCTTTTTCAGTGCAATAAAACATGCAAATAGAATTGATTTATTCTATTTATTGGCTAAAAGGTTTTACAACACAAAAATCTTAACATATGTGAATATAAGTATTGATTTCCACTGGGGCCTTTTCAGCTCCATAGGTTTCTGTATGTTATTAAAATATGGGGAAAAGTAAAGTGTATGCCAGGACTGCAATCTGGTTCTTACCGACTGAACTGGTCTCCCAATCTCCACAGAGGGTCCCCAGAGCTTTGGATGAAAGATGTCCAAATTAAACTGGCAGAACTACAAGAGCTGACATTTTTAATTACCACAATATTATCATCCTTAATTGATTTATTAACTATTTCTATTCATTAGTCTTATTTTTAAAGGTGCACTGCACAACTTTTCTGGTCACCCGCCACCTGCTTGTCTCCATGGAGATGTTACTGCATTGCCTGGAATGTTCCATGGTATGACTTTAAACATTTTCATTAAGCATTTATTCATTACTGGTTTTTCTTTTGCTTCTGTGACGACTCTCCACAGATCTGAACTGCAATGTACTATAGTATAGTGGTGTAACCTGTTTGTCTTCCTCGTAATAGAAAATTTAATCATTACTGTGGAACATTCTAGACAAAGCAATAACATTTCCTTGGAGACAAGCAAGTGACGGACCTTTAACAGAGGCTTAACCAGTAGAAGTTGACCGGTATCTCCAGCACATTTACTGGTGAAAGAGGGCTACATTTTAAGGACTTATTGGCTCAGCAGCTCATTGACCTCCAGGGGCCTCTACTGCCTGAGCAGCCAGTCTCTTCTATATTCTGTTTGAAACCAGAACGGATTAGAACTGGATGATAGAGCGTGGAAAACCTCTGTCCAAACTTGAGAAGGTCCAACCACAGCCACTCATTTATAGCACGTGTCTCTTGAATGCTGAAAACATCAACATTCAGAACAAAATACAGAAGTTCTTTTACCTGAGATAAGTAATAGTTTGGTGCATTGGTTGTTGATTCTGTAAAAATCTGTCCTGTTTCTCAGTCGTTCATTTTGTTTTTTTCACATAGAACAGAGCATGCGTCTCTCTGATTGGTTGATCCACCTGTCAATCACTCCTTTTGTTGCCTTTGTTCAATTATCTTTGTTCATTTTTTTCAAAGCGTGTGGCTCTGGCTGGACATGTAAAGTCCTCTACATATGTAACATCCTGAAGACAGAGGCCTGCCGATCGACTGTGACCTCTTCGGACTTGGTTTGGAAAATGCTGATTTTTGGGGGTGTCCATAAGCAAAGAGCTGTGATTGCTTTTAAAGGGCATGGGGCTGAAAAGGTCATGTCACTCTAATCATTATAACCTGCATAAATACACAAACTCAAGCACAGTATGAAAATTTGATATCACAATGGAGACAGGTTAATGGTCAGAAACAAGCCTGTACATGGAAAGAAGTCATGTTTTTGAAAAACAGTGAGAGATACAGGACTATATTCATACCATACTCCCTACAACTGAACAACAACTTACCTTTATGTAACAGATAATACTCCCTACAACTGTACAACAACTCACCTTTATGTAACAGATAATACTCCCTACAACTGTACAACCACTCAATCTTTAGTAACAGATAACCTTATGCCCTGTCAATCAGCACATCATTGCACTGTCGTTCTTGTCTCTTGTTTATAGCTGTGATTTTATAGTTTATTTTATATTTTATTACTTATTTTTCTATTTTATTTTGACTTGTACATATACATTTATTTTTATAATTATGTCTCATTTGACTCCTGTCTCTTGCTCTTCTTTGCTTTACCATCTATTTTTGTTACTCTCTGTTATTATATTATATTGTGATGTTTGAGCTGCTGTGTCCAAATAATTTCCCTTGTGGATCAATAAAGTTTGTCAAAGTCTAAATCTAAGTCTAAAACACCTGTAATTGAACAAATGCAAGAGAGATATGTTTAATGAACTACAGTGGAACAATCCAGGCAAAAGAAATGGACCCTCCACTGTAGAAGTTGCACAGTGTTCCTTTAAGCCATGTTATAATGTTTTTACCTCCTCAAAAAGATGAGTTGTGTTTTGGTTCATTCATGTTTGAGTAACCTAGAAAAGCTCAAAATGCTCCGTTCGTTTTCAAGTGAACAGCTCCTTTTATCTTTTATTCAGCAGAATTTGCCGAGTTCTGGTAAGTCAGAACTCTGAGTATCTGTTATTAAAGTCAGCTGAACTACCCTAGGTGTGAACTATCAGCTTTCATGATCTGTTGAACGCAGGTGAAGACAAGCAAAGTGTACACACATTAAAGATGGATACCTCTGCCACTACTCCACAGTGTTAGTTTAATTTCATTTATTTTACCCTATTATTTAGTTAGTTCATTTTTGCTTGTTAGTTAGCACAGACCATTTAACATCACACTGTTATTATTTTCTGTATTATAATTATTTGCCAGTCAGTAGTTTAGTTTTTCATTTAGTGTAATTCCTCCCTCTTGTGTTCAGTTTTAGTTGGACCTCATGTATTTAAACGCCCCTGTTCTTCATCTGGTTGGGTTAGTTTTGTTCTGTTTATTTTGGTTTAAGTTAACCCCACTTGGGCCTGGCTTTTTGTTAACTATTATTTGCCTAATTTGAGCTTTTGTTGAATTACTTTTTTTGACTTTATTAAATTTTAACTTATTTTTATATCCTTATCTGGTTGGTCCATTACACTACGAAATCTACGTTGAAAAATATAAGAATGCAATTAAGCAGTGTTTGGCTGTTGTTGATACAGTTTATTAATGATTTTTATTTTAAGAGGAACAATTTTAGTGTGTGATCACCAGTTATGGGCTTAGATAGTTTCATTGGCATTTGATACAAGTTAGAAAGACTGACATCTTGGTTTTATATTATTATACTGTTTTTTCTTTCTTTTTTTTATTTTTGAATACCTATACTATTGCTGTGCTATCGTTGTTGTTCAGCACTTTGGTAATCTTTGGCTGTTTTAAATGTACTTTATAAATACTCTTGATTTGATGATTCGGGTTCACACCTAAGGGTACTTCAATGGACTCAATACAAGGTCGATACTCTTCACTGAAACAAGCACACCCTAGTTGTTTACAGTAAAGTTAGCCCCTTCCTTCAGACAGATATAATGGAGCGACTTCTTCTCTTATCAGAACCTCGTCAGAACTGAAGAAGCCTCATGGACAAGCGGAGAAACGTTTTCACTCTTAATAACTTTGATCCAGTTGACAGAATTCAATTTTCTTTTGTGATTTATTTTTGCCACAAGACTGCACAAAGGCACAGCGTTTAAAGGACTCATCTGCTCCATTAGATATGCCATTCATCTATAATTATCCAGAGTTTAAACTCTACTCTACAGCTCTTAGACTGGAATATGCTCCTTTCACTTCCAGACCAACTTCAATGCTTTATTAAGGAAAGGCTCTGTAGGTGCAATTGTTTTTTTGTTTTGTCTCTCAATATATAAGATTTCATACGGAAACAATGCATTGTGAAATTTATCCCTAAATGTTATCCCTAAAGATGTGTTATTATTTTTCTCACCCTTTAAAGTGGCACCTACATAAACCAAACTTTACAAACTGTTTATGATTCTTACAGAAGGCTTTGTTGATAATGAATTCTCAAATACCTAATACCGTAAAAAACACAAAATCCCCTATGGAATTTTACAAATCGATACTTTAGCTTTAAGTATCTGCAGATCCCTGATATCAACTGATACTAGGGCAGAGACTGGATCTTTTTTTTTGTCTTATGCTGTTTGTTTAGACTTAGACTTAAACAAACTTTAGTAAATCCAAAAGGGAAATAATTTGGACACAGTAGCTCAAACATCACAATATATTATGATAACAAAGAGTAAAAAATATAGAAATGGTAATAATAAAATCTAAATAAGTAGCAAAAAAGATAGCAAGAGACTGGTGTCAAATAAGGCATAATAATATAAATATAAATATAAATGTATATGTACAAGTCAAAATAAAATAGAAAAATAAGTAATAAAAAATCTCAGCTATTAACAAGAGGCCAAAAGGAAGACAGTGCAAAAATGATATGATGACGTAGCATTATCTGTTACAGGAAATAATATTTTCAAATTTGTTTTGTATTACAGAACAGCTTTGTCAAATAATATTATGAGATGCTTTGGGTCAACATTGGCGAGTAAATCATCAATTTATGGACCAAAAATGGGATATCGACTGAAACAATGTCTTGGAAGCCGATGTCCGATCCACCAAACTTTTCAATATCAGCACTAATATCCCATACCAGCTCCATATCAGTGCATCCCCCATCTGTATTAAAAATGACTGGCCTGTAGAATGTCGTCATGTCATCTGAAACCGAGTAATTAATTGGCTAAAAATAAATCCAGACAGTCCCTCTGTGCATGTACTCCAGCATGTGACAGTGGAACAGGAGATATAATTCCACTGTGTCATTCCATCATGACTGATCTTTCTGGCGTAAGTGAGTGCATAATCAAATGAAGACATTCCCATAATGCAATAGGGCAGTTGTGTATGGTTGTGATGTGATTTGCGTGACAGCCAGATTTATGGAGGTGTGAGTTATGATCCATTCGTCTGTTGTGTTTGCCTCCGGACGACATCTCGAGTCATAACAAGAAAAGATGACGCTCTACATCCATCTTCAGGATTCATACTTGTGACAAACGCCACGTGCTAGAGCTGGTCTGTAACAGAGGCTTACAACTGAGTGAGCGACAACTAGAGACTGCTGATTAAAGTGGGACTAAACACTAAATCACTAGTAAACTGTGTGGTAGAATAGCATTATAGGGTGCGTTTTGGGATGTACATTTATGATACTGATTTTGATATCGATGGTCATGTGTGTATCAACTTACTTACGTTCCTTGTCGGTATGTTTTGTTTTTGTCACTATGTCGTGTCTTAAAACTTAAAAAAAAAAATCAATAAAAAACAATGGAAGAAAAAAAAGGAAATTGTATTATCGACTGTTCCTAGTCAATGTTTGCAATTTCAGTTCAAACTAAGTAAATTTGCAGCTTTCTGGTCAAATACGCCTAAATCTAAGCATGTGCTGTCTTTAGTGGCCTCTGTCATTTCCAGTACTTGGTAACATCACGTATAACTGCCCTGATTACAGCCAGGAGTCAGCCAGCCTTAAGTTCCTGGGTGTGCAGATCAGTGAGGACCTGACCTGGAGCCTAAACACCTCCAGCATTATAAAGTGTGCGCAGCAGACTGTTTTTTCTGCAAATACTCCGCCACGATGGGCTCTCCCAGAAGCTGCTGATCAACTTTTACCGGTGTACCATCAAAAGCATTCTGACATACTGCTGGATCATAGTACAGAGCCCTGTAAACTGCCTCTTCTGTACTGTCCCCTCGGGAAGGCTTCAAACTCCCCTCACGCACAAACAGGCTGCGCAACAGCTTCTACCCATAAGCAGTGGACAGTGGACGTGTTCCAGGAGCACAGGCACAGATAAAAGGCCTGAAGAGACAATAATCTATTTATTTAATGTTTTTATTGGCATAGATGTGAGAAAGTGTCTATATTTATTCATTTTTACATTTTTACTGCTGCAGTTTTGCTCTGTCGAAGTTTTGTTGTATTTTGTACAATGACAATAAATCTATCTATCTATCTATCTATCTATCTATCTATCTATCTATCTATCTATCTATCTATCTATCTATCTATCTGGTGTTTCTGATTACAAACACCAGACTTCAAGTATGGATTAGGTATGGGATGAGACACAATTTCGACAAGACGAGGCAGGAGACTCTGTCCACAAGAACGAGACAAGAGTTTGACATAATTTCGAGTGGGTAAATAGTCCGATTTAGTTCCCAAAGTTACCTTTACAATTTGTATTTACTTCAATCAATATTTTTGTTGTCATTCTAGCAGTGCTTTTTGGAACGGCTTCTCAAAAGATGCAACTTACCAGCACTTAAAACTTTTTTTGTCCCATCCAAATGGGAAATAAAATAGATTAGTTTTCTCATCTTGTTTCACGAAATCTTGTGGCACAAGATCTTGTCCCATCCCTAGTGGACACCTGTTAGACCAATCACAGTGTTTCTTATACCTCCTGACCCCGCCCCTCCTTCCCCTTCACTCTCCCCTTTAGTCCTCCAGGTTCTGCCCCTGTCAGCTCTATTTGAAATGTTTTAGCTGTTGTAGTAGTGGGAGTAAACAGCTAAGCTCCTCCCACAACCACATTTCAAACTGGGCAGTACCTGGAGGCCTAAAGGGAGCAGGAAAGGTCTAACAGGTATCCACGTTTCAAACCCTGCATTTAATCAGAAATACCTTGTCCTGCGTGATGTCACATAGTACTTGATTGCAATTGCAGTGTCCAATGGAGACAGCCTCACATGACTCTTTCATTTGGGATGCCAGTTTCAATGCTCAAATCCAGTTGGTTTAAACCTAAAACGTCTCTCTCTGATCTGATGGTCTCTGCCTAAATCCCAGCACCTGCACCAATCCTGAATCAGTGCTAGTGCAGCCTCTGCAGCTCAGGGAGGGAATTCTGGACATTCTGAGCTTCACATGAGGTCTGTCCATATACTGAGAATGAGACAAACTTGGAGGTGTACTTAAACTGTAAGAGCACAAGCTACATACAGTTCCTTCAAAGGTCAAATGTCTGATACCTTAAAGAGCCCATATTATGCGAATCTACTGAACAAAGATAAAACGTAGCTGTTAACTTGAAAACTACCGCTTTATAATGTGGATCAAACCATTTTGCGCTTTGGAGATGTAGACAGACTAATAATAAAGGGTTACAGAAACAGAGAGAATGAAATAAAACACAACTTTCATTTATTCACAACATTCTAACAAGACTTAAAGCTCACAAGAGTCAGTTTGGTGTAATACTGGACCTTTAACCAGCTTAACCATACAGCTGTTATAGCATTAAAAAAAAAAAAAAAAGATTATGATTTTTGGCCCCTGACGTGAAGCTCCACTGGGTGCCAAACCTCCTCTCCACAGACAGCCTACAGCTACACTCAATGTATACAATGAATCAGACGAGACAGGAGATGCAGTTGGCTGACAGATACGCAGACAGATGAGGACTGTAATATTATGGGATGGTGCAATAATTCAAATGAACACAAAATCTTTACTACTACACCCTTTGAAAAACCACCGCAAAATCCTACTTTAACCAACAGTGTTATCTATAACAGCTGATACTTTGCAGCTGATGTCATCAACATTCCCCGGGGGTGGGATGCTAACTGAAAGCACTGCTCTGTTAGAAACTCAAGTTAGACTTAATTTGATCTTTATTTTAACACAATCTGACCAGAAAGAACGAGAATGGACTTAGCTGAAACTACAACACGTGAGCTGATTTGTACTGTTAAACAAGTCCCTCTCAAATAACATTACAGCATGATCTATAATAAGAACTGGATAAGGTATTCCCCCTCCGTCCCGGCTCGAGACCGAGTGAACGCTCCATCGGTATTGGGAATTCAAACTGCCTGTGTTCGGCTGACAGGGCATCCACAAGTTTCACAAAGGTCGGATTTTGTTGGGATTCTTTTCTATTTTCACAACATAAACTTTTTAAAATGTTTAAATCCTCAAATTGCCTCAAAGTTAACTTTGTAAGACTTCTGCATTCAGACTGCAGCCTGAAGTGACCCAAATCAGATTTTTTCGCCCCTATGCGACCAGTATCTGATCTTTTAATGACAGTCTGAAAGACAAAGATCCGATTTTTTTTCAAATGCGACCCAGGACACTTGGATATGTGATCCTAAAACAGATGCATATCCGATCTTTTGACAAACGACTTCAGTCTGAACGGCCAGGTCACGTTCAACAGACGTACACATCATCAACAAGCGAGAGTGGTACAAGTATGTGCTCACAAACGTACACAAACGTTCTTCTTGTCATTCGAAAATTGTGTACGAACTCCGTGTCAGTGAAGCGACGAAGCACATGGCAACCCCCAACTCTTGGCTGCGACTCCGCACCCACACGTTCCTTTCTACGGACGTTGCTGCCACTGCCCCACAAAACACCATGGCCAAAAACCTTGTCCTTCTCCTTCTCCTTCTCCTCCATAAAACAAATAAGCTGTACATGTTCTGGCTCCAGTACAACAGCAACTTTAAAATTGCTAAGTGCTCAATGTTTAGGCTACTTCCGTAAACACTGAGCATGATCGCTGCGTGTGACGTCGTCGTGTCCTCCAGTGCGCATGTGAGACACTTTTGGGGCGTTTAAAGTTCACACAGGAGATCACATACAAGTCGCATTTAATCGAAAATGTGAACGTCCGCTTTAGCAGCTCTCGCTCTGATCGGTCCACACGCCCCACGCCGTGCACTTTACAGATGTCACATGGGTGGGAGGAGCTCACACGTAAGGAAGTAAATGTGGAAGAGAAAATTTGTTTTGGGCCCATGCGCCAGTGAGCACAGGCCACTGAAAACAACACAACACCATCTTGGGTTCACCTTCAGATTTTCTTATAGTTCTATGTATTAGCCAACAGTTTTTCAGTGAGTCACTCTCACGTTTTTGTTGAAAATCAAACTCCTAAAAAGGACCATGAATGCTCGTATAGATCACAGGCTCCTGAAAATGTGCTGCTTAAATCCATTTTCTATCTTTTCTTGACTATCTTTTCATTTTTGTGTCACCATCAATGTTTGCTAATACTTGCACTCTGTCACCGCTGTAGTTGCTGAAAATTCTGCCAAGAGAGACACATGTAGAACACCCCCAGCACGATGTCACTGCAAAGTATTTATACTCACATTGACCTTTACGGTATTCAGTATTTAACTAGAATCTCATAATTCTACTGCTAGACAGTTACGACATAGTGTGGTCAAAGTAGCTGATTTCACATAATTCAGTTTCAAAATGTAGAAAAATGTGAGTAAAATATAAAATGAAAATGAAGCAAGTGCAAACTTGCTTTAATACTAGAAATCCGACAGTGCACGTCTGACTGTATTCCACCTCATCATCACATAAATGCAGATTCTTAAAAAATGTCCTCTCTTTTGTTTCTCAGGAGCCTTCGGGGCAGCCTCGGGGCCCCTTCCAGCACGTGTCACTGCATCTGAGGGGCCCCGCAGATCTGCGCCGAAGCCAGGAGCCAGATAAGAGCCGCCTAGGAGCCAGTCGGCACCTATGTTCTGTGAGGAGAGAGGAGGTATTCCAGTGTCAGCGCCACATTGCAAAAACTCAAATCTTGCCAAGTTAAGGTGACGTAAATTAAGAAAGTTTCATCATGATTTGAGCAAATTTCACTTGACAAGTAAAATGTCTACCAATGGAACAAGACTTTTTGCACTTAAAATAGAAAAATATCCACCCAGCCATCCATTTTCTTCCGCTTATCCGGGGCCAGGTCACGGAGGCAGCAGAAAAATAGAAGAAACAGATGTAATGTTGCTTTAATTAGGAAAAACACATATATTCGTAGATAGATCAAGTTGAATCTACTCAAATAAAGTCAAAAGTTCTTAATTTAAGTCATTTTAACTTACCTATATGTTGCATTTTGCAGCACGTCAGCCTCAGATGTGTCTAAGCTCCACACACAGCAGGAGGAGACAGCTCAGAGCCCTTTTCCACACTTAGCACTTGTCCAGTCAGAACCACACGCTCTGACAGAACTTGACAAAGACGAGTGGATCTGGAGCTGTGTCCTGTCACCCTGATTTCAGAGGGCGTGATTGACAGGCGGATGGACCAATCAGAGAGACGCATGCTCTGTTCATGTCAAAAACAAACATGCAGAAGGAGAAAAAACTACACAAAAGACTGAGAAACTGTGGATTTTTGCAGAATCAACAATCAAAGCACCAAACTATTCAAAACAAGTTATAAAGACTGCTCAAAAAAATAAAGGAACACTTTGAAAACACATCAGATCTTAATGTGGAAAATAAAAATAAAAAATGCTGGATATCTATACAAATCTGGACAGGGCAATGTCTTAGGAACAAAAGGATGCCAGCTCTTTTAATGGAAATGAACAACAGGTGCACTAGAGCGGCAACAATGAGACAACCTCTAAAACAGGACTGGTTTTGCCTGTGTTTCTCGTCAAACTTGCGTGGGGGCCACACAAGAGACTGAGAGGTATTTTGAGCTGCGAAATTCAATTTGGGCAAAATGGACTAGTCTGCCACATCATTATTCCACTCTGATTTTCAATGTCTAAGTGATTGCCCAGTCCGTATTTGTACCGATATCCTGTCATGGTTCATGTTTTGTCGTCATTGTGGTTGCATATTTTGGTGTATCTTATTCCTTTAGTGTGTTGTGTCCTTAGTGTTTTATTTTGACATTTGTCCTGTCAGCTTGTTGCTTTTAGTTTTACTTCCTGTTTGTTTACCCGCTCTAATGTGTTACACCTGTGTCTGTGTGCGTTTATACCCTGTGTTCTCCTCTACCCTTTGTTGGTCCATTGTCATTATCAGTGTCTTGTCATGTCGTGGCAGTTTCAATTTTTGGATTTTGGTCATTCTTTGTTTGTTATTCACTAACAAGGACCACGCCATGACAATGAAATACGATAAAGATGTTTATTGAATGGATAGCTGTGATGGAGAGAGCTGAAACGGCCGGTGTTGTCAGGATAGGCTGTATAAATAGGGCTTCTGGGTAACTGAAGGTGTGGTCGAGATGAGCTGTGGTTGGCTGGAGAGGAGGTTGAGGTGTGGTCCAGCTCCTGAATCTGTTAATCATGTTAACTCCACTTACAGAACTTTTAACAGCAGTCCTGCATTTTGGGTCCTCCCTTTGTTTTTTTTCTGATGTGTTTTCAAAGTGTTCCTTACATTTTTTTTTAGCAATGTATTTTGTTCTGAATGTGAAATTTGGAGAGCTGTCTTCTGCATTTAAGAGTGCCACAAATTAGCAGCTGTGGTTGGATCGTCCATCTTAAGTTCTGGGCAGAAGTTTTTCACGCTCTATGGTCCAGTCTGTTCGTCAGCAAGAACTTCCACTCATTACAGAAGTAGACAGTCAGAGCCCTGCTGAGTCATGCATGGGGTTTTCATACTGCTAGGATGTACTTTTTTATTTTACTTTTTTTGGAAAACATTCTGAGATTTAATGAGAACCTGTTATGCAAAATCAGCTTTTCCGGACTTTTAACCTTTTCTTTTACCCTCTCCAAGTTGTATTTTAAATGTTTCGTGCTTGTTTGAGTCTTCTTTTTTTTTTATTTTGGGACCAGCTTCTTCCTGGAGTTAAAGCAGAATTATGGGATGTCTTGGAGCGAGTGAGACCGGAGAGTCTGGGCACACAGGCACGCTCCTGACTGTGCCAAACACAGCATTGCAGTAAACACAGATGTGCACCCAGGCGACTCTTTCAACTTTGCATGTTGTGATCGATGCCACAAACTATTGGGTAAGGTGCACCCTGACCCGCCCCTCTACAGGTAAAGGTGTACAGGTCTCTTTGTTGACGCACAGACGACGCTCTCTGCCGTCTCCAGGCGCCCTGGTACATCTTAAAGGAGGAAGCCGGAGTGGGTGTGATCCTGTCTTTAAAAATAAGAAGTCAAATGATTAACAACTGGGCTTGACTGTCCCTGTGCATTGCTACAGATTGTGCACTCGGACCTGTTTAAAATGACCCCTTTTCAGCGCATTTAACAAGAAAATGGTCTTGTTTCACATTAATACTTTCACGTCAAAATGAATAAAGCTTGTGAGAATGTTTGATCCACATTTGTCAGTTCTGCGGTTACGTAATTTTTGTACAAATGAAAACAATATCTGTTGGGGGCTCACAGCTGCGGGGTTTTTTTGTTGTGATGACGTTTACGGCGACGTCAGCTCTCATTTGGCATTGCAGTTCTGCAGCGAAAGACGGCAGACTTGTTTCTTTTATGAAGTTGTTTTAGATCAATATTTCCATTTAAAAAGTCAAAAATATAATATCCACAGGGTGAGTATAACTATGTAGAAAATGAATGCTCTGTATGTCTTCTCTAATGTATTGTGTGTTTTATGAGTTTAGTGTATTTATTTATTTAAATGAATGAACAGAAAGTTTATTTTTGATGTGTTGTTTTGACAGGGACACGTGTGATTTCAGTGTAAATCTGACAGATTACAGGAGACGCTCTTTTCAGCTGCTGTAAACACAGGATTCAGCTCAAAGCTCGTTTCCCTGTGTACTCCCATGAGACAAAGAGCAACTAAACACAACAAAGCACACACACACACACGGACATACACACCTACACAGAGAGACACACACGCACACACACGGACACACACACACGGACACACAAATGCACACATACACACACACGGACACACACACACACGGACATACACACATGGCACACACACGGACACAGACATACATGCACACACACGCACACAGACATTCACACACACAGACTACATACACAGACATGCACACACACACACACACACACACACACACACACACACACACATTGGGTTTCCATACTTCTTGGCGACTATACTACATTGGCCGGGTTACTCTTTCCTCGCTTCCTTCTCCTTGATTCCTCTCCTTGATTCTGCAGGAAATGGGTGAGGAAGTCCCGCCCACAGAGGAGACAGAGGGAGGAGAGAGGATCTAAACTCCTCACTGAGACCAATAAAGTTTGATTCTTTTCTCTGATATCTGCCTCCTGAAGCCTCCCTCAGGCTTACTCCTTCCTTCCGTAGTTTTCTTTGGGACACCACTTAAAATGACACATTTGACTGACAGCTGAAAATGGAGGCTCGAGGAGAGGAATCAAGGAGAAGGAAGCGAGGAAAAGGAAGTGAGGAGAAGGACAGGAGGAAAGAGAACTGAGACACGGCCATTGACTTGCATACATTTCAAGCAGACAGATCCCAACTTTAAAGAGGGGGTATTACACTTTTATGGGGTGTTAACTACTAACTACTAACCCCCCGCCATTGCTCCTCGGGCAAAGTCACTGCCCCTTCAGAGCACTATCACAACACAATCAAAGAAAACCACGGAAGGAAGGAGTAAAAACGAAGCAAGCTTCAGGAGGCAGACATCAGAGAAAAGAATCAAACGTTTATCGGTCTCAGTGAGGAGTTTAGATCCTCTCTCCTCGCTGTGTCTCCTCTGTGGGCGGGACTTCCTCACCCATTTCACCCATCCATGAGGAGACTAGAAGAAGTAGAGAGAAGAACAGAATGATCCAAGTGACCTGAGCGTAGCAGAGTTGAACTGAAGCCATCGTTATGCAAATGCGGAGCGATATCACCGTGGCAACAGTCACTCCGAGAACACCTTTTGACAGACACGTGTGAGGCACTGGTCAAGGTTCTGACTCGCTCCTCATTACTCCATGTCCGTGACCAACTTCCTGTAGTGGTCTGGAGACAACACGAGAGACAAGGAAAGATTTTTGTCACGCTTGGTGTGAGTATGGCGCTAACTAGCCTTAAGGAGAGTTCGAATAGGGCCCAGAAGAGAACGCTAAATGACTCAAACATGCATGGATGACATAAAACCTCTTCAGGCATGTTTCTGATGAGGGAACAATGTTATAACATGGTAGAAAGATCCAAAAAATATGCCTAACCTGAATTCCAACTTTAATTCCAACTTTTAACCTTAACCTGAACTTTAAACCTTTAACCTGAACTGATTTTTGTCTCTATAAGACAGGTCCCCATGTTGTGAGTGTGAACACAGATTTGAGTCCTGACAATGTAATAAATACTGCTCACACACATACCCATCTCCTCCGGACTTTTACACAACTGTGAAGAACTGACCGACTTCAGAGCTCAGCAGCAGGAGGACGAGGAGGCAGAGGGACCTATAGAGACCGTATAGAGGACAGATCTGCATGCTAAACAATGTTAAAGGACACCTATTCTGCAAAATCGACTTTTCAGAGCTTTTAATCATGCTATAGCTGTTTCCCCTTCTCAGTGACCCTCTGGAAGTTGTATTTGACGTGTTTAATGCATGTTTGAGTCATCTTTAATCTTATTTTCAAGACACCATATTGCAGATCATGCCCTGTGTTCACCGTCACTGGCATATGCCCACTGTGACGTACTAAATTCGTTCTATTTTATGTTCTAAATCTGTGATACGCGTAGCATTCAGCAGTGTAGCATAGTCATTTTGGTGGTGAGTTGCCGGTGTTACGGATCTGTTGGTGGTGATGTCACATGGGGAGATGTGGGCGTGGCCTTGTAAGGACCCAGCTTTAATAAACCTAATATTTCATTTTAAATGTGGAATCCGTGTTTCTTTTGAGTGCGTTTCACTTTATTAAATCATCCCAGAGGTACATACTGTATGAAGCAAAGCGGGTGTGTCAGCACGTTTGAATGTGAATGTAGCGATAAGTGCGCACTGCTCCGGACTGATCAAGGCCCCTTTGCCTTGACTCCTGCACTGACACAAAATACTCGCCGTGTGTCGCACATAGACAAATCTTGCGCTCACAGCAACAAATCCAAAACGCAGACTCCCATTGGGTACATGTCTTTCTAATGTGTTTTTTTTAATTAAATGGTTTTAGATGACTGTAGTGATTTAAAATGTGTAAATAGTAACACAAATGATCCACAGGTGTTGTACATTTGAATTATATAACAAGCTCGAGCACAATATGTGATCTTTAATAGGAAAGACTGTATTAGCATGCACATATACTAACCCACATCACATTCTGATACAGGAGAGAGGAAAGACCAGAATGGAGGGCAGAAGAGAGATCTGGAGAAGAATTAGAGAAAACATTATCTTCATGTTAGTATGTTTAGTTTACAGAAGACATGTGTTTTTTTGTTTTGTTTTGGGGTTTTTTTTACCGGTTTTAGTAGTATTTAAGTATTTAGGTAGGCCCTATATTACACAAAATGGACTCTTGTGAGCTTTAAGCCATGTTATAATGCTGTTACCTCCTGAAAAACAGACCTGGAGTTGTCTTTTGTTTCGTTCACACATGTTTGAGTAATCCTGTATTCATCCATTATTAGTCTGTCTACATTTCCAAAACTCAAAATGCTCTGTTCCACCTTGTGATGTCATGAAGCAGTAGTTTTCAAATGAACAGCTCCTTTTACCTTTTGTTCAGTAGAGATCGGCAATTCCAGGGCTGAAATGATCCAAATGATTCTAGTGAAGGTGTGCCAAGTTAAAAACACAGTGGAGCACTTTAATAGTGGAACAGAGTGTTTTCTGTTTGAGAATAACTCAGTTTAGATATGCAGGGTTTGTGTGTTAAACATGTGTGAATGAAACAAAACACAACTCCAGGTCTGTTTATGATGAGGAAACAACATTAGAACACAGATCAGAAAATAGTGTAATATGGGTCCTGTGATTTAAAAAAAAAAAAAAAGTACCTGATTTTTACCCATTTATTTGAAAATATCTGTAATTTCTGTATATATTTATAAAATGACTTTATTTTACTGTCCAATAATCAGGAAGTGCTAATGTTTCTTTATTATGTTTTTAAACTTTTGTTGAGTGGTGCCCCAAAACTCTTTTTATAGTCAATGCCAAACATTCAGAAAGTTCACACGAGTTCTGTTTTAAAGGTGCGCTGTGTAACTTTTCCTTTGTGGGTCCGTCACCTTCTTGTTTCTATGGATTCTATGGAGATGTCTTTGCTCTGCCTGGAATGTTCCACAGTATGACATTAAACAGCTCTACATTACATTTATTCAGTTACAGGTGGTTTTATAGCTCAAAAATACCTAAAAAAACAACATCCTGAATGTGAGCGGGGGTCGCCTCTCCACAGATCTGACCTGTAACTTAGTCTGGTTTGGTCTCCATGAAGATAGAAAGGCTTAATACATAGTGGTACATAGTAAAAAACATAACAAAAATCAAAGGTTTACTGTCTAAAGCAGACTTGGAGAGACTTCTCCATGCACTTGTCTCCTGTAGGTTAGACTCCTGTAACGGCCTCTCACTGTGAGACACCTGCAGAACATCCAGAACACTGCAGTTCGGGTCCTGACTCGAACCAGGAAGTCTGAGCACATGCGTCCTGGTCTCAGGTCTCTGCACTGCCCCCTGTGGCTCAGAGACTTTAGAGCGACTCTGCTTGTGCACAAGTCTGTCCATGGCCGAGCACCAAAGTTCATCTGTGACATGTTAGTGCCACATGAACCATCTGCACTCTGAGGAGTTCAGGGACTGGCCTCCTGCTGTAGTCTTGGTTTAGTCCTGGTTTAGTTCTGCTTTAGTCCCGGCCTCCTGCTGGGGCCCAGAGTCTGGACTAAACACGGAGAGTCAGAGTTTCAGATTCATGCAGCTAAAACCTGGAACAGTCTGAACATGTGAGACAAGACTCGACTTTGACTCGGTTCTGTTTAACTGCAGATGACTGAAAGGTTTTCATTCTGCACTCTTCTCTCTCATTTAATGTCTCTCTCTTTAATTTGATGATGATTGTTTATGTTTTGATTTGTTTGTATTGTGATTTTAATGCATTTCTTATTCTGTAAAGCACTTTGAATGGCTTTGTGTACAGATTGTGCTATACAAATAAACTTGCCTTGCCTTAATTCCATACTGTGGAACATTCCAGACAAAGCAATAACATCTCCATGGAGAAAAGGTTTTGACGGACCCTCCACCAGAAAAGTTGCACAATGCACCTTTAACTTAGACCAAAACTTAGACAATTCTTTATGTACGCCCTCTAATAAACCCAACACTGTGAAACAAGAAACAAGTATAAGAAAGTATACGAAAATACACCTACAAGCAAATGAAACCTAAACTAGTAAGAAAATACTCAAATCAAGGTGTTTTTTTTTTTTTTTTTTTTCCACAATTCAAGTGATTTGTTTTCGTGCAGATGTCCTGTGTTGGCAGTGAGCAGCTCCCTTCTCCCTCTCTGGCATTCTCTCTCACAGCAGATGGAACGCTAACAGAAGAACATGCACAGTCTATGTCCCATGTTTCTCTCATTAGCCGCTTGGTATCAGTGCCACCCATTTTAAAGGGCCCATACGCTAAATTCTGATCTATGTTCTAATGTCGTTTCCTCATCACAAACAGACCCGCAGTTGTGTTTTGTTTCATTCACAAATGTTTAACACACTAACTCTAAACTCCACACATCTTCACTAGAATCATTTGGATCATTTCAGTCCTGGAATTGCCAATCTCTACTGAACTAAAGGTAAACAGTAGCTCTTAACTTGAAAACCTCATGACATCACAAGGTGGAACAGAGCATTCTGAGCTTTGGAGATGTAGACAGACTAATAATAAAAGGTTACTCAAACATGAATGAAACAAAACACAACTCCAGGTACATTTTTGAGGAGGTAACAAGATTATAAATTGGCCTAAAGCTCACAAGAGTCCATTTTGTGTAATATAAGGACTTTAAAAGTGCAGTATGTGACTCTCAGATTCCATAGAGACAGAAAGTTAAAACCACACTTCAGAACATTTTCCATGGAGATATACATGTTTTATGCCATACTGAGGAAGATTATATATCCAATGGAACAGCAATACTATGGAAACAACCACAAGGAGGCTGGTCAGGTTTGTGGAGATGCAAGCCCACTTACAGTAAAAGTACAAGTTTTTTCAATGCAATAAACAAAATTCAATTCAATTCAATTCAATTTATTTTTGTATAGCGTTATCTCGGCGGACTTCACAAAATTGTTGATTAATAAAGCAGAATAAGAAACATTCATAAATCAAAAATACAGAATGTTCAACAACAAGCAGGCAAATGGATAATTGTCCCAGCATCTCCTGTCCTTAGACCCTCCTTCTCGGCAAGGAAAAACTCCAAAAAACCCAATGGGAAAACGGAGAAACCTCGAGGAGAACCACAGTGAAGGAGAGATCCACTCCTAAGGACGGACAGGCAGATGAAACTACTAATCTAGCAGGACAAGGACAGTTAATCCAGGACAGGGAAGGAGAGGAGGGGTCCAGGTCCTCGACACTGGGGGACAGCAGCGGTCCAAACTGGAACAGCAGCATCTGAAACAGTTACACTCCCCAAAAGGGGAGTGGGACAGGGACAACATGTGAATAGCAAAGAACAGACTACGAATGAACTAGTAATTGAATATTCTTAACAGTAGGAGGAGAAAAAGTAGGAGAAACCAGAGGACAGTGCTCAAGTTGCCATACTTTCCCCAGTAATATATCTCCTAGAGCAGCTTAACTAGGCCTATGGGTTTAGTTTCTGTTCCTAACTGACCTGACCATAAGCTGATTCAAAGAGGAACGTTTTGAGCCTAATCTTAAATGTAGAGACTGTGTCAGCTTCTTTGACATGAGCAGGGAGCTGATTCCACAACAAGTGGAAAAACATGCTTTAATTTGAGTCTTTTTCTTCCCCAAAAGTTACATACTGTGATTTTAAACAAACATTCTGTATTAATTGTAAAATAGGTATGACAAATAGCAATGCCACAACATCACTATGGAGACAAGCAGGTGCACAGCTGGTCATGTGATTGGCTGAGGGACAGGAGGACACTGGACAAACTGCTCTCCATCATGGACACTCCTGCTCACCCACTGCACCAGACTATAGAGGGATAGAGGAGCTCATTGTCCAACAGAAGAGCCCTGCAGCACATGGTGAACACCTCCAGGAAGATCACTGGTGCACCACTCCCCTCCCTGCAAGACATATACACCACCTGCCTCACCCGCAAAGTGATCACAATTGTGAGTGATGCACCCCGCACACAATCTGTTCAGCCTCCTGCCCTCTGGGAGGAGCTAGAGGAGCCTCTGTTCCCGCACCACCAGACTCACTAACAGCTTCATCCACCAGGCTGTGAGGAAGCTGAACTCGCTCCCCTCTCTACCCACCAGGCTGCCAAGAAACGAGGAATCTGTGTCTCCCTAAGAACAAAACTCTCCAAAGTCACTTGGACTCAGACCCCCTCTGACTCCAGCAAAAAAAGACTGTCTTGTGCCTTTTGCACTATTTACCATTTATTATTTATTTATTTATTACGCATGGGATAGAAACATAATTTCAATTCTTTGTATGATCTTTGTATGAAGAATTGACAATAAACTTTGAACGTTAATCTCTGAACAGGCTCCTACAGCTCCACTCAAACAGTGAGAGATACAGGACTACATTCATACCATACTCCATACAACTGTACAACCACTCACCCTTATGGAACAGATAATACTCCCTACAACTGTACAACCACTCACCCTTATGGAACAGATAATACTCCCTACAACTGTACAACCACTCACCCTTATGCAACAGATAATACTCCCTACAACTGTACAACAACTCAGCCTTATGGAACAGATAATGCTCCATACAAATGTACAACAACTCACCCTTATAGAACAGATAATACTCCCTACAACTGTACAACAACTCACCTTTATGTCATAAATAACCCTATGTCCTGTCAATCATCATCATCTTTGCACTGTTCTCTTGTATTTTCACTATTCCTCCTTGTCTCTAAACGCTCCTAAATCTCCCATTCATGTCAGTGGAGAATTTGGGAAACGTTTTGCATTTTAAATATGACATGAAGTCAGTTCATTTGTGTAAAATGTTCAATTTTCATGTGCAGCAACAAGTCACACTGCACCGATTCTCTGGGGGGATTTAAAACGGCTTTATCGTCCGTATTGAACTTATTTACTGTCAAGATACAAAATAATACAACCTGAATGATGATGGAGGCGCCCATAGCAACTTTCAGAATTAGGTGGATAGCTGAGAGATATTTTTATTTTATTTTATTTTTACTTGTTATTTGACCTGTTTCTTGCTATTTTTGTTATTCATTTAGAATTTATTATTACCATTTCTCTTTATTATAATATATTGTGATGAATGAGCTATTGTGTCCAAATAATTTCCCTTGTGGGTCAATAAAGTTTGTCTAAGTCTAAAATTCAAATCCCTATCAAAGAGCATTAGGGTAATTTTGATCTAATCCAGCAAAATTCTGAAACACAGAGAGATCCAAGCATCAGAATCCAGGGATTTGGAAATCCGGATCCTTTTGATTTGGATTTGGAAGTCTTGGAAGTTTTGAAATACTGGCCCCAGGTTACGTGTTAGTTAATCTGTGGATTTTTGGGTAACTGTTATATTTGGAAGACAAAATAACTCTTTCAGTCTTTATCTGTGTCTGTTTTGTTTTTGCCACATTGATTTCCCATATTTATTTTGCTGTTTTCTTGTCAAATCCTGCAGAGGTGTGAACAAAATGACTCACATTAGACGGATTTGTGTGCACGACATTCCAATTTCTCATAACTCCAGAAATCAGATCTGGTTTACAAACAAAGTCATGGAAAAAGGTGAATTTCTTATAGTCTGTGTGCGCCCATGTGTCATTCCCAGTTTTGTCTCAGTGAATCATGTGTCCGTTACTATGGAAATAAAAGAGCAGAGGAGCAAATGTGGTCGTATTTTCACACAAGCGCAGTTAAAGACTGAGACTAAGACTTTATTGATCCACAAGGGAAATTAGCTGGACACAGTAGCTCACATGTCACAACAATAACAAAGAGTAAAACATTCAAATCTTAATAAACTTCCAAATAAACAGCAATAAAAAATAACAAGAGACTGGTGTCAAATAAGGCACAATTATATAAATGTATGTACAAGTAAGTAAAAAACAAATATAGTATAATATAAATGCAGTGTATCACAGTTATATACAAGAGGTCGTAAGGAAACCGTGAAAAGATCTGATGATTGACAGAAACACAGGCTTATCTGTTCCATAAGGGTGAGTTGTACAGTTGTAGGGAGTATTATCTGTTCCATAAGGGTGAGTTGTACAGTTGTAGGGAGTATTATCTGTTCCATAAGGGTGAGTTGTACAGTTGTAGGGAGTATTATCTGTTCCATAAGGGTGAGTTGTACAGTTGTAGGGAGTATTATCTGTTCCATAAGGATGAGTTGTACAGTTGTAGGGAGTATTATCTGTTCCATAAGGATGAGTTGTTGTACAGTTGTAGGGAGTATTATCTGTTACATAAGGGTGAGTTTACAGTTGTAGGGAGTATTATCTGTTACATAAGGGTGAGTTGCTGCACAGTTGTAGGGAGTATTATCTGTTCCATAAGGGTGAGTTGCTGCACAGTTGTAGGGAGTATTATCTGTTCCATACGGGTGAGTTGCTGCACAGTTGTAGGGAGTAGCGTATGAATGTAGTCCTGTCTCTCTCTTTTTTTTTTTATTTTTATAATTTGTCTTTTCTGACCTGAGCGCCTGAGAGGTTGGCAGCAGGTCACAGTAGCTCCTGAATTTTGTGGATCAAATCCGGTTTGAAATACCAGATTTCGGATTCAAAAACAGGTGGATGGTGTGTGTTTGATAATCAGATTTCATTTGTACATTTAAACACAAACCAAAAATCAGATGCAATAATTGGGTTGTCTGATTACTCTCGTTATCTCATTTTTACTGATAAATGACATCACTCCAATCCTTTTTTTTTTTTTGAAGACTCCCCTCTCCATAAATGTTTAAGCAGCCGCCTCCACAGATCCGGCGAGTGTGGGAATCCTGACATAGATGGAGATGACGCTGTTTTTAGCGCCGAGCTGTTGCACCCGCGTTACCATGACAACGGACTCCGTGCTATTTTTAGATCCTCTGCTTTTAGCCCTGCCTTTAACATGCACCCACTTCTCATTAACTCACAGTTAGGAGTTAAATAAGTGCCTCATGGGGTTTCCTGTTCTGCCAAGATAATGTACTTAATGCTTATTGTACTGCCCTATACTTGTGCATTTTGTAACTTTTCTGGTGGAGGGTCCGTCAAATGCTTTTCTCCATGGAGATGCTATTGCTTTGCCTGGAATGTTCCACAGTGTGACATTAAACAGCTCTAACTTACATTTATTTAATTGAAGGCGGTGTTATAGCTCAAAAATACCTAGAAAAACAGGCGTTCTGACTGTGAGCGGGGTCGCCTCTCTACAGATCTGACCTGTAACTTGATCTGCTTGAAGCATTTGACGGACCCTCCACCAGAAAAGTTACACAGTGCAGCTTTATCAATGTACTTGTCCTATTATATTCACAAGAAAACATAAACATAGTCATATTACTGTAAATAACATAATATACTGAAGTCACTTTACTGAGATTTACTCTGTTCATATGCTGCACTGTTACTTTTATTGTACATAATAGTTTTTTTGGTATTTTATATTTTATATTTTGTATTTTGTATTTTATATTTTTGCTCCACCGGAACAAAATTAGAGTCTATCTTTAAGTCTATTTCTAAATTATTATTTTTTTAGCCATTATCTATTATCTTGTTTTATTGCATGTTCCATTTTCCTGCTGTTCTTGAACTGTGCGTTGCAACACTGGAATTTCCCCACTGTGGGACTAATAAAGGCATATCTTATCTTAAAAACTGAAATCTGTAAACTGTACAAAAGCTTTTAAGAGTGAATACATCTCGACAAGTAGCTTCTTCAGTTCTGACAAGGTTCTGGTAAGCCTCATATTAAAAACAAGTTACAGGTCAGATCTGTGGAGAGGCAACCCCGCTCAAAGTCAGAAAGCCTGTTTTTCTTGGTATTTTTAAACTATAAAACCACCTGAAATTGAATAAACGTAAGACAGAGCTGTTTAATGTCATGCTGTGGAACATTCCAGGCAGAGCAATGACGTATCCATAGAAACAAGCATGTAAAAAGTTGTATAATGTACCATAATGAAAAATTGGAAGACAGCTACACCTTACCTCCTACTTGATTTCAAAATTTGTGTTGTTTTGAAGAGATGTTCCATGAAATAATTGCATTTTTGTGGTCATTTATTTATTTTTGTATATATTTTGTAATAGATTTTATGTTGCTATGCCCCCTAGTGTTTTCTTACATGTTAATAATAATTAAAAAAAATACGTCTGAAAGGAGGAACGAACTACACAGAAACTAACACACCCTAGTTGTTTACAAACCTGGTCCCAGATCCATTGTATAAGCACCTCTTGAAGTCAAAATAAGTCTGCTATGTATATACTTACATACAAAATGCACCATTAGCATGCTAGTTGTGGTTCCAGTCCAATCCAACTTTATTTGTAGAGCACATTTTACCAACACAAAGTCTCCAGTATGCACACTACAAATTAAAACATTGAATAAAATAAATCATAAAAAATAATTAAGCAAGTTAATAAAAAAACATAAAAATACTAAAATTAGGAATAGAAAAATAGAAATTCAAATCAATTAAAGACAGAGGACCTCACAATTTTCACTGGGTAAAAGCCAGTGAGTAAAAGTATGTGTTTAAACTCGCTTATAAACTCATCGTGGTGAATAATTTGGATGTTCTGAATGTATAACGTAAGTGAGGAAGAACTTTGGGCCACTGCAAACTGTTCTAAATGAACTAGTTCTGTTTTTTACATTTTTTTAGACTGTACAAATCAGATACAGAGTCTCTAAGTACATCCCTAAGGTGTAAAATGTGACTCATCTCCATCTCAAAGCCACTAACCGACCCTTTGAAGACAGTGAGGTACAGATCTGAGCAAAAGAGAAGAGATGATTTGAGGCAGGAGTCAGGTTTGGGAAAGGCAATCTATTTAAGAACAGAAAAGTGGGTTTAAGATACAACTCCATCCTCAGAGCCAAAAGGGATAGCCAGTATGCTAATATGTGTTCACACCTTAGGGTAGATCAGTAGACATACTGTATTATCCGATTTTCCGATCCATGTTATAATGTTGTTTCCTTGTCACAAACATACCTGGAGTTGTGTTTTGTTTCATTCACACAAATTTAGGCTGTGTTCTTCCCACAGTGTTCCACTTTGTGATGTCATGTCAGAATACAGGAAGTGCTCCACTGGGTTTTTAAACTCCATACACCTTTACTAGAGTCATTTTGATCATTCAGCCCCAGAATTGCTGATCTCTCTTAACCAAAAAGTAAAAGGAGCTGTTAACTTCCACAGTTAACAGCTCTGTTAACTGTGGAAGTTCCACAAGGTGGAACAGAGCGTTTTGAGCTTTGGAGATGTAGACAGACTAATAAAAAGGGGTAATTCAATCATGTGTGAATCAAACAAAACACAACTCCAGGTTTGTTTTTGAGGTGGTAACAACATTTAAAGCTCACAGGAGTCAATTTTGTGTAATATAGGATTTTTAAATAATAAAAGTAGTAAATACAACTAGGGTGTGGTAGGTTAGCTGACCAGTTCTAACCTCGCTCCACTGCATATTGTTGTTGTGGCATTTGTGGCTCACTACAGTCACAATATAGAACATGTGGCAGATTGTGACTGGGAGGGCATCTGGCTTATAAAAGCTGCTCAATCTAATCTCCTGCAGCAATAAAAAAGAAATTGAAAAACTATATTTGAGAGTAGAGTTCTTTTTACACCATGGCTTTTGAGCAAGGCGCTGAAGGTCACGAGTTAGATTCCAAACAAGATAAGCTGCTGACAGTCTGGAAGAGAAAAGTGCTTTTACTGTAATGGACTCAGGGTCAGACTGGGACTCAGACTAGTCCAGAGGGTCTCAAACTGGGGTCCACATACAACTGGCCTGTTGTCATAAACCGAGCTTATTCATTTTGATCGGACTGACCCATCCAAATGTGGACTGCACTGGGACTAAACCAGGACTAGAGCAGGACTAAACCAATAAACAATGTGTTCATTATGAATTTAAAGTTTTTCTTCACACTTTCTTTAGGATAATTACAGTGTAGTTCATATTAAGTGCAAAAACATTCTGTCAACTGGACGCCTTTTAGAGCCTCATTCAAGAGACTTCTTCAGTTCTGACAGGGTTCTGTAACTACTTAAAACTAACTACTTTAGTTAAATCCTAACGTGTGAACAGTCCCCATATTTTGCACTCAATCTAACACCTATTAGCATACTCTAACTATCACCATTAAACAGTATGGACAGTAGTCAGAGTATGCTAATAGAATATAACTGGGGTATGTTAGTTTCAATGTAGTTAGCTCCTTCCTTTACACAGATGTAAGGCAGTGGCTTATAGAACCCTGTCAGAACTGAAGAAGCTACTCACATGATTGCCAACACTTATTCAACTTTCAATTCTGTTTTCTTTGGTAATATGATTAATATATATAAAGTTATGTTTCTTGAAAATCCAAATATTTGTTGAAGTAGTAGTGAGTATATATAGCTGAGTGCTGTTCACCTTTGTCAGCCTCTGACAGAGCTCCATTTTGTGTTTGTGTCGTGTGGTGAAAAGCCTGTGACCTGAGCCTGCTCCCTCTGCTGAGCTGTAAGGGGCTCAGGCTTTAGGAAAGAGTCAAATGAATAAAACATAAACATACGAAACAAAAAGAGACGCTGTGGTTTGAGCCAAGTGCAACACAGAAACCAAAATGTTACAGAGGATATGGAGCATCTGTGAAACTAAAATAAACCCATTGTTAAAGCCACCCTGTGGAACTTTTCAGTTGGGGGTCCGTCACCTACTTGTTTCTATGGAGATGTCACTGCTCTGCCTGAAATGTTCCACAGTATGACATTAAACAGCTCTTCCTTACATTTATTCAATTACAGGTGGTTTTATAGCTCAAAAATAGAGAAGGAAATAAAAATAGAGGAGGAGACTAGAGGAAGAGGAGATGAGGAGACAAGAGGAGGTGAAGAGGAAGAGGAAGAGGACACTAGAGGAAGAGGAGAGCAGGAGGAGACTAGAACAAGAGGAGAGGAGGAGGAGACTAGAGGAAGAGAGCAGGAGGAGACTAGAACAAGAGGAGAGAAGGAGGAGACTAGAGGAAGAGGAGAGCAGGAGGAGACTAGAGGGAAAGGAGAGGAGGAGACTAGAGGAAGAGAAGAGGAGGAGGAGACTAGAGGAAGAGGAGAAGAGGAGGATACTAGAAGAAGAGGAGATGAGGAGACTAGAAGAGGAGAGGAGGAGACTAGAGGAAGAAGGAGGAGAAAGAGAAGAAGAGGAGACTAGAGGAGGTGAAGAGGAGAGGAGGAGACTATAGGGAGAAGAGAAGAGAGGAGGAGGAGAGGAAGAGGAGGAGACTAGAGGAAGAGGAGAGGAAGAGGTGATGAGGAGACAAGAGGAGGTGAAGAGGAAGAGGACACTAGAGGAAGAGGAGAGCAGGAGGAGACTAGAAGAAGAGGAGAGGAGGAGAACACTAGATGAAAAGGAGAGGAGGAGGAGGAGACTAGAGGAAGAAGAAAAGAGGAGGAGAAAGAGAGGAAGAGGAGACTAGAGGAGGTGAAGAGGAGAGGAAGAGGAGGACACTAGAGGAAGAGGAGACTAGAGGAAGAGGAGAGGAGGAGAAGACTAGAGGAAGATTTAGTTATTTAAAGGTACACTATGTAACTTTTCTGGTTTAGGGTCTGTCTACATTTTTGTCTCCATGACGATGTAATTGCTTTGCTTGAAATGTTTCACAGTATGGTATTAAATTTAACTATCTCCACAGAAGATGCCACCAGACCAAGATACGGGTCAGATCTGTGCAGAGGATGGCCCGCTGACTGTAAGTGTGCCTGTTCTTCAAGCAATAAAATCACCTATCATCGAATATGTTTAAGTTTAATGCCACACTGCGAAACCTTTCAGTCAAAGTAATACCATCTCCGTGGAGACAAGAAGGTGATGGACCCCCTACCTGAAAAGTCACACAATGCAGGATTCTATATGGACAACAGCCAAAAGGAGAAGTGAAAGAGTGAGCTGAAGATTCTGTATTTTTGGTATTTCTGTGTAAAAATTCTGATTAAGCTCATGATTCACAAGTTGAGTCTGTCCTTCTATAAATACATAGTTTCCTGATATTTTTCTGTATAAATAGTAGTTTTTGCTTGAGCGCCCCCTGCAGGTGTAGTGTGGTGAGTCTTGTGAGTAGCAATAGTTTTGAGAGCTCTGCCCTTTTCACACCATGTTCACACCAAGAACATCGTGAGCCACTTCAGTGACCAGCTCCCATTCATTTCCTCTGCAGCTGGAGCAGGAGGAGGAAGAGGAGGAGGAGAAGAGGAAGGGGAAGAGGAGAGAAAGAGGAGAGGAGGAAGAGGAGGAGGACACTAGTGGAAGAGGAGAGGAGGAGGAAACTAGAGGAAGAGGAGAGGAAGAGACTAGAGGAAAAGGACTAGAGGAGGTGAAGAGGAGATGAGAAGGAGACTAGAGGGAGGGGGGAGGAGAGGAGGAGGAGAGGAAGAGGAGAGAAAGAGGAGAGGAGGAAGAGGAGGAGGAGAGGAAGAGGAGAGAAAGAGGAAGAGGAGGAGGACACTAGAGGAAGAGGAGAAAAGGAGGAGAGGAGTGGAAGAGGAGATGAGTAGACTATAGGAGGCGAAGAGGAGAGAAGGAGGAGACTAGAGGAAGAGGAAAAGAGGAGGAGAGGAGTGGAAGAGGAGATGAGTAGACTAGAGTAGGTGAAGAGGAGATGAGAAGGAGACTAGAGGGAGGGGAGAGGAGAGGAGGAGAGGAGGAGGAGAGGAAGAGGAGAGAAAGAGCAGAGGAGGAAGAGGAGGAGGACACTAGAGGAAGAGGAGAGGAGGAAGAAGACTAGAGGAAGAGGAAAAGAGGAGGAGAGGAGTGGAAGAGAAGATGAGTAGACTAGAGGAGGTGAAGAGGAGATGAGGAGACTAGAGGGAGAGGAGGAGGAGAGGAAGAGGAGAGTGTGTATCTGTGTGCGTGTGTGTGTCTGTGTGTGTGTAGGTGTGTGTGTGTGTATGTGTGTGTGTGTGTGTGTGTGTGTGTGTGTGTGTGTGCCTCCCACAGCGCCCTCTGCAGGTGCTCACAACCTTCACGACCTTCTATAAATTATGTGAAGGATCAGACACGATGCCTATGGAGGGTTAGATCAACTCAAAATACTTCAAAGATCTGCAGTTGAAAGTGAGCCATGTGGAGATGGTACAGGGGATGGTGCTGATGAGTGGTCAGTGGTTGGATAACCGTAGGGACGGCTTCTGTGGGAAAAGATCAGAAAAGCTCAGGACAGTCTGGTTGCAGATCTCCACCCAGATGACCCAACCCCGCAGACCTCCGCCAGATGCACTTCCACCCACGTGTCCTTCACCATTTTCATTATTACTTTACTCTTAAAAACGAATGCATTTGCTTATCAGTGTTTGCCTTAGCTTTGCTTTGAAAATAAATAAACATGATAAATCAAGTGAATGAATAACTATTTATTGTCCATGGTCACTTTAAGTTATGTAGCACAAATTGTATCACACAGCATGGTGGGGAAATTTTTTTCTGTAGTGCAACTAGACTAAAGCAAAGGAGAAATTCACTTTGTCAACTGGACAAAGGTTTATTTGGTTGAATACGTTTCGCAGCTCATCCAAGCTGCTTCTTCAGTTCTGGTCAGACGCTGGTGGACACTGCTTTATAGCTATCTGAAGGGAGGAGCTAACTACTCTGAAACTACCTACTTGTTTACAGTTCCTGTTTGTTAGCTAGGTCTATTGAACTGCACTGAGTGGGGAGTCATGCTAGCAGAATCATCCCGGCTGTCCCTATTGTTTTCTTTGTTTTGTTTTAGGTCTGAGGATGGAGTTGTAAATGGGAAACAGATGAGCTCTGAGCCCTCCAGTTCTGTTCAAGGATGGCTTGTCTTTCCTAACAAGAATAGCCTCTTTAGTGTGTTAGTTAGGTGTGTTAGTTTCAGAGTAGTTTCAGTGCAGTTAGCTCCTCCCTTCAGGCAGGTATAAGGCAGTGTCCACCAGCATCTGACCAGAACTGAAGAAGCAGCTTGGATTTTTGGACGACTGAGGGATTTTACATCTAGCTAGACTACAGCCAAGGCAAAACTTGGCTCAAGGGAATCAGAACTGGAAATCAGATCTGAAAAAAGTATTGAATATGACTGTATAAAGCACAGGTCTTAAAAAACAGATAAATAAAGCACAGGTTACATGATTTTTTTTTTTTTTTTTTTTTTTTTTTTTTTTTTTTTTTTCAGTTAAGAGGTATTCAGAAATAAATGCATTCAAAACAAAATACTCTGTGGACAAGTGAGCCATTTGTGGAAAAAAAGGTTCCTTTTTTTTTCACTAAAAATAAAGAAATCTTTGGGATCTCTCCACGGCGGGCGCTCCCTCTCCTCCTCTACTGCCAGGGCTGCCTCTCTTTTCTGTCTTTTTCTTTAAAGAACTGAAGCAAATCTCCAGCTGCAGGGCGCTTTCTGCCACCTGCTCGCGATGGGCCTGTTACAAAGTCTGGAGACATGAGAACTCCACCAAGAGGCAGAGATATTTGTCTCTCATTAAGTGTCATGCTTGAAGCTAAAGCATGGCCATGTGGCTGCAGTGACCAATCCAGCTTCAGCCTCCTCACTGGTGGAAGGATCACAGAGCTCTTAAATGATGTATGGGACAATTAAAAAAAAAAAAAAAAAAAAAAAAGCAAAAGGCTGCTATGACAAAGACAAAGTGATGGACCCAAAGAATAACTGAACACAGACCTCTGGCTAAGAGACAAAATTCATCCTTCTATTTTTTATTTTGCGAGTTAGTCCTGATGCCCTTCCTGCTAGTTGTTGTCAATTTTGGCTTGAGAGTTAAGATGGAGTGTCTTGCCCACAAATCTTCTCGTTAGCAGCTTTTATGCAAAACAAGATGAGAAATTGAATTGTTTGTGAAAGAAATGATGGCACTTCAGAAGTTTGCATTTCTACTTCAGTGACAAATAATACAATAGCTGTAGGCCTATCTTCATGGAGACCAAACCAGATCAAGTTACAGGTCAGATCTGTGGAGAGGCGACCCCACTCACAGTCAGAATGTTGTCTTTCTAGGTATTTTTGAGCTATAAAACCACCTGTAATGAAATAAATGTAAGGTAAAACTGTTTAATGTCATACTGTGGAACATTCCAGGCAGAGCAGTGACATCTCCATAGAAACAAGCAAAAAAACTGCACTGTGTAACCGAAATGTTACACAGTACACTTTTTAAGATGGTTCCATTTCTTCTTTGCCTGTTTGGTACTTGAAACAAAGGACCTACAAAAAAGGTACACATGATAGACTGATCAGAAGGAGAGAGACGAAGCGATGGAAACAAAAAATAACAAAATAGAAACAGTGAATCAGCTCTGGTGGGCTCCTCTGCGGTGCCTTGAACAACTGAAATCTATGAGTTATTTCAAAGCGGGGTAAAAGGATCAACGTATGGCGTAACGTAATGCTTGAAAATAATAAATAACCATATTTTAACATTTGCTCCTGTCATTTGCTCCTGTCGGTCCTGCCATGTGAGGCACGCCGCTCCTGTCACTTATGTCACAGTGGGAAGAGTTACTAAAACTATTACATCAATAAAAATATCACACAATAGAAGTAAAAGTATGCTCGTAGAAAAGTACTCAAAGAACTCAAATTCTGTAAAAAGTTACTCAAGTAAAAATAAAAATAAAGTACTTAGTTTAGTTTAACAGGGACCAAGTACAAACACATTAATCTCCATCACCTGTTTGTTTCTATGGATATGTCATGGAATGTTCCACAGTATGACTTTAAACAGCTCTGCCTTACTTTATCCAATTACAGGTGGTTTTATAGCTGAAAAATACCTAGAAAAACAACATTCTGACTGTGAGCGGGGTCGCCTCTCCACAGATCTGACCTGTAACTTAGACAAACTTTATTGATCCACAAGGGAAATTATTTGGAGACAGTAATTTGGTCTGGTTTGGTCTCCATGAAGATAGAAAGGCTTAATGCCATACTGTGAAACATTCCAGACAAAGCAACAACTTCTCCATGGAGAAAAGCATTTGACGGACCCGCCACCAGAAAAGTTACACAATGCAGCTTTAACTAGCTTGAATTAAATAAGATATTCTAGTATTTTCTAAGTACTAAAAGAGCCAGGGGGGAAAGGATCTACATGAGACGTGTCCCAGTGGAAAGCAACATTCATAAAAGCTTCATTTTAGCGTATTACATGTGTATCATTTTATTCGGTTGTGATTTGGAGAAGTAATGGGGAAGTTGGACATTTGGGATTAAAAGATGTGTGTTTTGTTTGAAATGCATGCTGGGAATTACACCTGACAGGACGCACAAGTGTCCTCTGATAAATCCACAATAAAATGGGCGGAGCTATAGTTCTCATCCAGGGATTTCCAGCAGACTTGCCGAGAGAGAATCGGACTTTGAGTTGGAACAGGACTTGGGGCGTGGAACGTGATGTTTTACAAGTCCCCAAACTCACAAATCTGCACAAATACAGGAACAAGAACAGGAGTCTGTAGAAGTATGGGGACTGAGAGACACTGTAGCCTATTTGCCTGACCTTCTGTTTCTTCTACGTTCTGTTTGAATCCAGAAGGGTCTAGAACTGGACCATAGAGCTCGAAAAAAACTGTCCAAACTTGAGATGATCCAACCACAGTCTCTGATTTGTAGCACGTGTCTCTCAAATGCGGAAGACATCGCTCCTTTTTTACGTGTAAGGAGCCATGTTTGTTTTTGACACGAATGAACCATGCGTCTCTTCGATTGGTCAATCCTTCTGTCAATCACGCCCTCTGAAATCTGGAATCACAGGGCAAAACATGGCAGCTTTCTGCAGAATCAATGAGCGAAGCACTAATCTCTGATCTGAACTCAAGGGGAGTCATTTTGTTTGTAAATGATGGGTGACCAATGAGCTCCTTCGTTTCACATGAGTCACTGACAAAAACAAATCTGATTGGACGATGATGTTTGGTTCTGGCTAAAAACTCGACGGGGGGTGTGGGGTAGAGGTAAGATCGGGCCTAAAAAATCCAGCCCGACCCGACCCAGGCCCGCGGGTATTAAAGCCCGATCCAGCCCGAGCCCGACCAATTAACTTGATTTGCAGGCCCGAGCCCGTAGCAAACCTGAAATCTCATATTTTAATTGTGAGGACTCGGGAGGAACACAGAATAAGAGGCCAGACAAAGAGAGCGAAAGAGAGATCTTGATGCGCACTTGCTTAATTACGCGGAGAAATACTGCAGCGCAATAGATGCGGACTTGCCGAGGGGAAGATTATAGAGGGCGGCGTTCACGTGCGCAGAGCGTGCTCTGGCTCTGCAGCTCGTATTTAGTAGTTAAATAGCAAATACCTTACAGCGCCTTCTCTGTTTTATCCAAATTATTTATTTTATAACAAGTATTCCTTAGTTTAGTATCCACACATCGTTTTAGTATACATTTTTATAAACATATATTTATTTTAAAAAAAGTCAGCGAGAGAGAAGCCCGGCCCGACCCGACCCGAACGTAATGATTGACATTTTACCCGACCCGACCCGAATTTCGGGCCGGGTCGGGCTCTGACTCGGGCTTGGGCTTAAGATCTTACCTCTAGTGTGGGGACCAGGCAAACGAATAGGCAGTTTTGGGTTTTCTTCTAGTAAAACAAAATATAGGCACTCCAACCAAGATCCAGGCTCACCATCTGGAGAAGGGCTGCTCCAGGTTCAATGTCAAGTGTCCCCAGTGACATCGAAGGATGGATCAGAAGAAGAGCACCATTTCCTTATGGGGACAATTCAGTATTAGGGTGACATACAATATCTACAAAACAGACAAGTCAGAGATGCAGTGCAGTACAGTTTTGCCTGGAATGTTCCACTGTATGGCACTTAAATCTGATCTGTTTTAATAGTTCAATAAGGTTCATTTAGTCTTCCGATAATTTATGTTATTAGGTTCTTTTTTCCGACCATACCTGACTGTTTCGACTGCTCAGTAGTGGTCTTCCTCAGAGTCACGGGATCTTGCCGTGACAGGTCCGGTCAGCTCATTTATACAGGTTTTGGCATCTGCAGTCCGACTTCCTCAGGACAGTATCCCAGGTGTGTAAGAGTAAAAAAGCCCCCCTCATCCCAGTTTATAGTCCCTAATGTAGTTTCCTCATCATAAACATACCTGGAGTTGTGTTTTGTTTCATTCACATATATTTAACACGCAAACCCTGTATTTTTAGGCATGTTTAGTTCTTCTCTCAAACTACTACTAAATACTGTTCCACCTTGTGATGTCATGTGATAATACCAGAAATGCTCCACTAGAATGATTTGGATCATTACAGACCTGGAATTGATCATCTCTGCTGGACAAAAGGTAAAAGGAGCTGTAACTTAAACTACCTCTACGTGACATCACAAGGTGGAACAGAGCATTCAGAGTTTTGGAGATGTAGACAGATTAATAATGCAGGGTTACTCAAACATGTGTGAATGAAACAAAACACAACTCCAAGTCTGTTTTTGAAGAGGTAACAACATTCTAACACGGCTTAAAATTCACAAGAGTCCATTTTGCGTAATATAGGACCTTTTAAAGTATGTTGAGATCTTGTTCACGTACTTTGAAGTACATGAGCCCGTGTGGTGAGGAAAGAGAGAGTTCCGTGTCCCCCGTGGATTTAAAACTCCTCCACTCTCCACCGAGAACCATTCATTAGACGTGAGGAACATTAATATCTCAAGTCGTTTTAAAATCCAGCTCTTCGGATAAATAATGGAGAAGATGATATTTTAATCTGAGCAGAAGCCGGATGATGTGGTCAGGAGCAGAAGACGTGTGTGTGTGTGTGTGTGTGTGTGTGTGTGTGTGTGTGTGTGTGTGTGTGTGTGTGTGTGTGTGTGTGTGTGTGTGTGTGCGTGCGTGCCAAAGACAACAGCATGGAGCTCCTGTCTGCCAAACCACTGTCAGGCCCGTCATGATGTGAGGCATGCTGCTCCTGTCGGTCCTAACATGTGAAGAAGGCTGCTCCTGTCGGTCCAGCCAGGTGAGGCACACTGCACCTGTTGGTCCTGCCATGATGTGAGGCAAGCTGCTCCTGTTGGTCCTGCCATGATGTGAGGCAAGCTGCTCCTGTTGGTCCTGCCATGATGTGAGGCAAGCTGCTCCTGTTGGTCCTGCCATGATGTGAGGCAAGCTGCTCCTGTTGGTCCTGCTTCTGTTGGCCCTGTCATGTGAGGCAAGCTGCTCCTGTCAGTACTGCTCCTGTCAGTCCTGTGATATGAGGCAAGCTGCTCCTGTCGGTCCTGGCATGTGAAGCAAGCTGCTCCTGTTGGTCCTGCCCGGTGAGACAAACTTCTCCTGGCGGTCCTGCTCCTGTCAGTCCTGAAGCATGTGAGGCAAGCTGCTCCTGTCGGTCCTGCCCAGTGAGGCAAACTTCTCCTGGCGGTCCTGCTCCTGTTGGTCCTGTCATGTGAGGCAAGCTGCTCCTGTTGGTCCTGCCATATGAGTGAAGTTTCTCCTGTCTGTCCTAAAACTCAAGTAAAAGTAAAAGTAAAAGTATGCTGCTGAAAAAGTACAGTTTCTTGAAAAAATGACTCAAGTAAATGTAAGTGAGTAAATACACACCAGTGAATGTCCCTCTGCCGTCCACACGCACTTTAACAAACTATGAAAATACAAGTGTCCATTTACATCCAAACCACCTCTCCCATTCTTTCATTTCAACACTTCACACTCTAAATGACTTCTGCTCACCTCTGTGTAGTAGTAATAGTAGTAGTAGTACTAGTAGTAGTAATTATAGTGGTAGTAGTAGTTGTTATAATTATAGCTGTAGTAGTAGTAGTAGTTGTTGTTGTTGTAATTATAGTTGTAGTAGTAGTAGTACTTATAGTGGCAGTAGTGGTAGTTGCTGCATTTATAGCTGTAGTAGTAGTAATAGTAGTATTAGTTGTTGTTGTTGTTGTAGTAGTAGTAGTAGTAATTATAGTAGTAGTAGTAGTAGTAGTAGTAATTATAGTAGTAGTAGTAGTAGTAATTATAGTAGTAGTTGTTGTTGTAATTATAGTTGTAGTAGTAGTAATAGTTGTAATTGTAGTAGTAGTAGTAGTAGTAGTAATTATAGTAGTAGTTGTTGTTGTAATTATAGTTGTAGTAGTAGTAATAGTTGTAATTGTAGTAGTAGTAGTAGTAATTATAGGAGGAGTAGTAGTAGTTGTTGTAATTATAGTTGTAGTAGTAGTAGTAGTAGTAGTAATTATAGTAGTATAGCAAAAGGAGAAATTTAATTTGTCAACTGGACAGAGTTTATTTGGTCGAATACGTTTCGCAGCTCATCCAAGCTGCTTCTTCAGTTCTGAACTGAGGAAGCAGCTTGGATGAGCTGCGAAACGTATTCGACCAAATAAACTCTGTCCAGTTGACAAATTAAATTTCTCCTTTTGCTATGGATTCTACCTGGACGACTGAGGGATTCTACACACAATTATAGTAGTAGTAGTAGTAATTATAGTAGTAGTTGTTGTTGTTGTAATTATAGTTGTAGTAGTAGTAATAGTTGTAATTGTAGTAGTAGTAGTAGTAGTAGTAGTAGCAGGTCTATTTCTTTTCCAGTGCAGTAGTTTGCAGTGTACAGAGGCATGTGGCTGTTTATGTAATGATGTGAGCTCTTGCCCACTCTCCCTGTGCCCCCGCAGGCTCCGCCATGACCCGCTGGCACCCCGCGCTCAGTCCGGCTGCCATGTTGGCTTGTTACCGTGGCGACGACCCCCAGGCTGCGACCCTTAACACATGTTCGTCAACACAGACCTCTGGCTATGGGACAAAATTCATGTTTTTCTTTCCTGATGATGTTTGTACAGATCTAAACATGTACAGTTTAGGAAGTGCTCCACTGTGTTTTTAAACTCCATACACTGTCTCTATGTAGAATCATTTCAGCCCTGGAACTGTCCATCTCAACTACTTAATGATCTTGACGGTAAGTATTGCTGATTTAAGCTGATTTAAGCTAGAAAAGTTGTAGTCTAGTTTAGTAATTGAATTATAGTTGCAGTAGAAGAAGACGTAGTAGCAGTAGCAGTAGTAGTAGTAGTAGTAGTAGTAGTAGTAGTAGTAGTAGTAATAGTAGTAGTATTAATAGTAGTAGTAGTGGTAATTATATTAGTAGTAGTTGTTGTAATTAAAGTTGTAGTAATAGTAGTAATAGTAATTACAGTTGTAGTTGTTCCAATACCATTTTTTGAGGGGGATCTGATCCGATACTGATACTTGGCCTTGGTGTACTCGTTGATACTGATACCTGTCTGATACCACAGTGTGAAGAAGTACACTTAGGCTACTTAATTTTGTAACATACAAGAGCAAAAAATAAATCTTCTAAAAGGCTATTTTAAAATAAATAAATAAGATTTTGAGGACTAAAATATTTCTGAAATACTGTTAACTTAAACTACCACTACATGACATCACAAGATGGTACAGAGCAATTTGAGCTTTGAAGATCGAGACAGCCTAATAATGCAGGATTACTCAAACGTGTAAATGAAACTCCAGGTATGTTTAGTGATAAAGTAACAACGTTATAACATGATTTAGAACTCACAAGAGTTCATTTTGTGTTAATATAGGACCTTTAAATAAACTTAGAGAAAAAGCCTCAAATTGGTACCTCTTCATTCCAGATTTGTTTTCTATTCACCCGCAGTTTCTCGGCTTAAAAGAATAAAAGGAAAAGTTTCTATAAGTTCTTAAAAACACATTTCCAATTAGTCCCTCCGTCTCCTCCTGTCACTCACGGCGTATCTGCAGCTCTTTTGGTGGCAGTTTTGTTCATTCGGGACACAGGCTCGGTGTTGTGTTTTCTGTCAGATGATTTCCTCTCTCTGGGGACTGCTCTGGTCCTACACGGAGGAGGAGGAGGTCTGTCTTTCACCCTGTTCACTCGTTTCCTCATCCCTCCATCTGCCTCTCGCACTGCACCTGAACAGGGAGCGCGGGTGACAGGTTTTTCTAGTTAGAGTAGACCTGTGGTAGGCTTCATTTAGTCTGTAAGTATTTTGACACGGCTTAATACTGTTTTGGACCCTTTTTAGTCCTTGTTTAGCCCTGGTTTAGTCCTAGTTTTTAACATGGTTTAATACTGATTTAGACCCTGATTAGTCCTGGTTTAGACCCTGATTAGTCCTGGTTTAGTACTTGTGTAGACATGGTTTAGTCCTGGTTTAGTCTTGGTTTATTTCTAGTTTAGTCCTGGTTTAGTCCTAGTTTAGACATGGTTTAGTCCTGGTTTAAACTATTTAGGGCTGGTTTAGTCCTTGTTTGGTCCCAGTTTATTAGACCTGGTTTAGTCCTGGTTTAGTCTTGGTTTAGTCCTGGTTTAGTCCTTGTTTAGTCCTGGTTTAATCCTGGTTAAGACGTGATTAGTTGTAGTTTAATCGTGGTTTAGACCTGGTTTAATCTAGTTTTATTGAAGACATGATTTAGTTCTGGTTTAGACATGGTTTAGACCTTGTTTAAGACCCTGTTAGTCATAGTTTAGATGTGATTTATAGTCCTAGTTTAGATATGGTGGGTCCTGCATAGTCCTGGTTTAGTCCTTTTAGACATTAGAGCTGGTTTAAACCCGGTTTAGACACGGTTCAGACCTGGTTTAGACCTGTTTTAGTCTTGGTTTAGATTAAAACATGCTTTAGTCCTGGTTTAAACATGGTTTAGTCCTTGCTTAGGCTTGGTTCAGTCCTAGTTTTGACCTGGTTTAGACCTGGTTTAGTCCTCGTTTTCGTCCTTGTTTAGACCTGGTTTAGTCCTAGTTAAGACATGGCTTAGTACCAGTTTAGACCTGGTTTAGTCCTGGTTTAGTCCAAGTTAAGACATGGTTTACTTGTAGTTTAGACTGGTTCAGCCCTAGGTTAGTCCTGGCTTTGACCTGGTTTAGTCCCTTGATTAGACCTGGTTCAGTCCTAGGTTAATCTCAGTTTTGACCTGGTTTAGTCCCTTGATTAGACCTGGTTCAGTCCTAGGTTAGTCCTGGTTTTGACCTGGTTTAGTCCCTTGATTAGACCTGGTTCAGTCCTAGGTTAGTCCTGGTTTCGACCTGGTTTAGTCCCTTGATTAGACCTGGTTCAGTCCTAGGTTAGTCCTGGTTTCGACCTGGTTTAGTCCCTTGTTTAGACCTGGTTCAGTCCTAGGTTAGTCCTGGTTTCGACCTGGTTTAGTCCCTTGTTTAGACCTGGTTCAGTCCTGTTTCCAGCTGGTTTCATTCTTAGCTGCAGTGGCTCATGTAAATGAAGCTAATGTGGCTGTAATAAAGTGCTGAGCGTGGAGAGCACAGTGCAGTTAGTTATGCTAACTGAAGGCACTGAGGCCATGTGTGGAGCCGGCAGCACCATTATTGATTTCAGAGTAAACAATGTTGAGATGCTGCAGATTCCAATTACGTTTCTGGCTGCCACTTGGGGAAATAACACTGAAAATAAACAGTAGCATGTGACAAAATCAGGATTTCACAAGAAACTTTCACTCAAAGGTAGTCAAAGGTGAAACGCACAAAACAAACATGGCTGTTTTGGACTTTTTTTTCAATTTTTTTGTATTTTTGTATTATGCAAAATCGAATTTTCAGAGCTTTTAACCATGTTATATTTGTTTCCTTCTCATTGACACTCAGAAGTTGTTTTTGGACTGATTCGTGCATGTTTGAACAATTTTTAAATGCTTATTTTCAAGTCGCCATATTGACGATCAATCTCCGTTTTGACTGCCAATGGTACATGGCCACTGTGACGTACTGAAAGTATGATTTTATGTTTATTTTATGTAGTTGAATTGTTGTTCTTTTTTTTATTTAATTTTTTTTTATTTATAATTTTTGTCGTTTTGAGGGAATGAAAAAACAGCACATTAATAACAAAATAAACATAAGACATAACAAAATATAAGATAAACACAGATACAAAAAAACAACAACAACAACAAACAACAAAATAACAATAAATAAATAAATAAAAAGAAGGGGGAGGGGGGTAGTACACAGTTTGAGTGCAGTGTTTGCATGTGTGTTTGAGTCTGACGAGGACATGTCTCTTTCCTCTGTCACATTCTTAAAATATATCTGCTGTACTTAGAACTCCTATATTCATCTAGGCATGTCCATTTGTACTCTCATTAGCCTAAAGGTATATATATATGTGTGTGTGTGTCGTCTCTTGTGATGGACTCATGTGAAGCTGAGCATGTGGAGCATCCTGATCAGTGAACTTCTAAGTATCAGTTCACCTGAGTCTGGAATCATTTCAGCCATCTTCTCCCGATATCATGTACTTACTTATTTTACTTATTCACCTAGGATTCGGCAGCATCGCGTAATCATTTTGGTGCAAATTAAAAAAATAAATAAATAAATAAAAAAATAGCATGATGTGCATCTAGCCAGGAGGGGCCATCTGTTATGTATTGAAATATGTATTGAACGATAACTCGATTTAGTAATTACTGTGACAGGCCTATAGAGGACACATCCAAGTTTGTCTCATTCTCAGTATATGGACAGGCCATGAAACTGGGTATGTTTATTATATATATTAAAACGTGGCCTAAAGGTGCACTGTGTAACTTTTCAGTCAGGAGTCCGTCACCTGCTTGTTTCTGTGGAGATGTCATTGGTGTGCTTACAGTGTTCCACAGTATGATATTAAACAGCTCTGCCTTGTGTTTATTCAATTACAGGTGGTTTTATAGCTCAGAAATATCTAGAAAAACAGAGTGGGGTCGCCTCTCCACAGATCTGACTTTTAACTTGGTCTGGTTTGGTCTCCATGAAGTTAGAAAGGTTTAATGCCATACTGTGAAACATTCCAGATAAAGCAATAACATCTCCATGAAGAAAAGTATCTGACGGACCCTCCACCAGAAAAGTTACACAATGCACCTTTAAAGCTTACAAGAGTCAAATTTGTGTAATATAGGACCTTTAACCTTTTACAGCAAACCAGATCAAAAGTCAGACACAAATATTTAACACAAAAACCTAAAAGTCTGCTCAGAAATCGGCGAAGCACGAAAAGAAGACGTTTCATTTGCAGACTTTGAGTTGTACTTCTGCCTCTGGAGTCAATCTCCACTAAGACATTAAAACCGCCCATTCTCTCTGCACCTCCAGGCTGTGTGTGTGTACTTATGTGTACTTTGTGTAGTACTCGTGTGCAGTACTTGTGTGTACTGGGCATAATGTGGGGGGAGGTTGGCATTAGCTCGTCGCCTCCAGCGAATTACAGGAAAAAAAAACAAATAGCCCCAAGCAACACGAGAGGGTCAAAGTGTACTCTAGCATACAAATGTGCAGCAAGGCAGTGTTTCCCAATCAGAGGTGCCCCAACCTTTTAGAATAAATATTGTATTTTTTGTAACTTATGTAGAAATGTTAAGTTAATATGTATTTTATAAGATGAAATTTGTGATGCTCTAAATACCTAATGCTTTGCTCTGTTAATGTGTGATATAGTGTGTGTGTGTGTGCGTGTGCGTGTGCGCGTGTGTGTGTGTGTGTGTGTGTGTGTGTATTTTTTCACTGCATCTTCCTAATGCAGCGAAAAAATATTCAATTTTACCATCTATCTAGAACTATCGATCTTTTTCCTCAAATATAACTATGTATCTGTGGGCTAGGCTTTTATATACATAGGCAAGGTGTGTGTGTGTGTGTGTGTGTGTGTGTGTGTGTGTGTGTGTGTGTGTGTGTGTGTGTGTGTGTGTGTGTGTGTGTGTGTGTGTGTGTGTGTGTGTGTGTAGGTGTGTGTGTGTGTGTGTGTGTGTGTGTGTGTGTGTGTGTGTGTGTGTCTGAGAGTGGACAGTGTGTATAGTTCTTATTGACTATAAATGCGTTGTATAATTTATTTCAGTAAATCAGGGACTGCAGATGGAAATATTTAGCCATAATCTGGTGCAGAACTTTTTTTTTAAAATATCTATTATTAAAAAATAGATTATTTAAATATCTTTGTATGTTGTACCTTCAAATAAAGACTAAACTAAACTAATTGTAAATCTGGTTTAGATCTGATGGTTGCCTGGCAAATCGAGAATGGTGTATGAAAAATAAAGGGCCCATATTCCGCTACTTTCTGATGTTCTAATGTTGTTTCCTCATCACAAACAGACCTGGAGTTGTGTTAGATAGATCATAATGTTTTCAATTTTAAAGAACTATCTTGTAATTTTGTGCTAATACAGGAAGGGCTCCACTGTGTTTATAAACTCCATACACCTTCACAAGAATCATTTGGATCATTTCAGCCCTGGAAAAGGTAAAAGGAGCTGTTAACCTGAAAACTACCACTTCATGACATCACAGGGTGGAACAGAGCATTTTGAGCTTTGGAAATCTAGACAGACTAATAATGTTGTGTGAATGAAAGAAAACACAACTCCAGGTGTGTGACTGTACAACAACTCACCCTTATGTAACAGATAATACTCCCTACAACTATACAACAACTCACCCACATGGAACAGATAATACTCCCTACAACTGTACAACAACTCACCCTTATGGAACAGATAATACTCCCTACAACTGTACAACATCTCGTCATTTTAGTTCATCCAAATATTATGGCTACATCTTGCAACATGTTTCACTATAATATGCGGCGAATAAGAGACAGAAGACACTTTCCTCATGGGAGCAGTGTTCAGATGTTGTTGTCATCTTTGCTGCTTCTTCTTTGTCTGTGATTCCAAATATATCTGAATCCCCTCCCATCTTCTCAGCTCGTTCTGTGTGTTTTTGTCTGCTTTTATCACACTGTCAGACGTGCTCCTGTCAACTGGAGGACATCTGAGGCTGCGTTCACACTCGCAAACATCAACAAAACGGTTAAAGGTGCACTGTGTAACTTTTCTCAGGGAGGGTCTGTCAAATGCTTTTGTTCATGGAGATGTTATTGCTTTGTCTGGAGACCAAACCAGACCAAGTTACAGGTCAGATCTGTGGAGAGACAACCTTGCTCACACTTTGAATACCTGTTTTTCTTGGTATTTATCCCTAGAAAAAAAGCAGGTGACGGAGCCCCATCCAAAAAGTTACACAATGCACCTTTAAACAGGGACAATATTGGACTAAACTTTAACTAGCAGCCCTGTGGAGTCCAGTATGCTCTGAACAGGTCTGAACCAGGACTAAATCAGGTCTGAATATGCACTGGGACCGGGTTTGAACCAGGATTAAACCCAGTCAGGTCTGAACCGGGACTAACAAAGGTCTGAATGTGCATTGGGAGCAGGTGTGACTTACTGTAGAGCGCCCCCCACAGGACACCACGAAGGTTGAACACTTTCTCCAGATCCACAAAGCAAATGTGGATCTGTGTGGACTGCACAAACTCCCATGAGCCCTTGAGCACCCAGTGGAGAGTAATGTAAAAGCTTTGTTTAGAATGTTCCACGGTAGAGATTAAACCTATCTGAAGGGAGAGGCTACATTACAGGTAAGATCTGTGGAGAGGCAACTCACAAATAGAATTAATGTGTTTTTGAGCCATAAACAAATGCTAGATAGATGTGTTTAATGTCACAACATGGACCCTCCACCAGAAAAGTTTGAATTTGAAGTAAAAAGTACTATCTGTGATCATTTGGGCCAATTCAGCAGGATCCCTTCGGTCAACAAAAACTGGTCTGAGGGCCGGATTTGGACACAGTTTGGACACCCCTGCTCTAGGCACTCTGGTTTCCCCCATGAACCCAAAACATGCACCATAGGTAATCCTCAAGCTAAGGTCCTGACCAAGACTAGCTGAAGATCTGGAGATGGGTCCCCAGGTGCTGTACTGTGCGGCATTGAAGGATGAGTCAAATGTAGAGGATACATTTCCTTACAAGGACAATAAAGTCTTACCTTAACCTTATAAAGTGACAGGTGTTAAAGAGTCACAGGTTTATTTTATAGTTTCTCTCATATACACATTTTTTCACTGCGTTGTAAAAATGTGGTTTTCGGCCATATATAGTCGTCCTTTTCACGTTCTTGGCTGCTTAATAAAATGTTTTCTTGCTTGTGTATGCAGCCCATCCCCTCCTTTTACATCCATATTATGTCCCCTCTCCCTCTCTCTGGTTCTTTCCATAAATGATCCTATATTTGCATGATGATTGCCCAGTATTTGCGTCCTATGAGCCATGCCTAATCCTCCTCTGAAACGGGCCTAAGCGTGTTCATTATAACAGCTCCACGCTCCGGACTTCTACAGAGAGGGAGTCTGCAGCCGGAGAAACCATGGTAACCTAGACCCGGCTTCGAAAACATCAGACGTGTTTGAAATCACAGAGGAGCTATGCAAGAAACGCTCTCACGCTTGCGCATTCGCTGTCAAGTTTAGTTTGTTCTTCTCTGTAATAGCATGGAAATTAAGCGTGGTTGCCATAGAAATGTGAGCATTAAAAAACATGTAATTATCTTTTAATTTAACAAACTTGTATTGTAGCTTGTATCAACAGTGTTGAAAAAAGCATTAGCGTCCAGTATGACTAAAATAAAATGGACTGTGTAAGTGTATTTTATGTTCAGTGATCTGTATTGAAATAGTCCAATGAGGTTCATTTGGTCTTAAGATAAGATAAGATAAGATAAGATAAGATAAGATAAGACTTTATTGATCTCACTTCCGATAATTTATGTTATTAGATTCTTTTTCCAACCAAGAGTTTGTTTTCCTGACAGTTTCACCTGCTCAGTAGCGGTTTTCCTCAGAGTGGTCACGTGCTGTTGCTGTGACGTGTCCGGTCAGCTGATTTATACAGGTTTTAATGGCGCTGTCACTGGTAGGAAGACAGCGCCATCTGCAGTCTGACTTTCTCAGGATAGTATCCCAGGTGTGTGAGAGTAAAAAGCCTCCTCGTCCCGGTGTATGGTCCAACAAAACACAAAGTAGAACAGGAACAGCACAAATCGGCCATTTCTGACCACTGTAAAAGAGAGAACCACATTATGGACTGGGACGGAGCAAACATCATTGGAAAAGAGGACAACAAACATCGCCACTGAACTCACTGGACTATAAACCGGGACGAGGGGGCTTTTTTACTCTCAGACACTTGGGATACTGTCCTGAGGAAGTCAGACTGCAGATGGCACCTGTATAAATCAGCTGACCGGACACGTCACAGCAACATCACGTGACCACTCTGAGGACGGCCTCTAGTGAGCAGTCCAAACTGTCAGGTATGAAAATAAACTCTTGGTGGAAAAAAAGAATGTAATGAAATACATTTACATAATTACAAATGGCATTTAGATAGGCCTATTCTTCTCTTACCTTGCACTGCCATTCTAATCCTTTAAATAGCAGAATTCCTGTGTGTATGGATATGGATATGGATATGGATATGGATATGGATATGGATATGGATATGGAACTAGAGGTTGGCACTGTCAGGCTAATTCTTTCCATCAGTGGGAAATATAATTATTCATAACTGTAACATGAAGATTCATATATGTCTTCACCCACATACAGTATGTTTATATCAGAGGTCTCCAGCCTGTAGCTCCACTCCCTTCCAAGCAGCTCGCCTAAGATTTCTGAATTATATGTTTTGTGCTGAATTAAACTAACGCTGTCATTTTGATGTCTAACTCTGTGCATTAATGTTTTATAGGGCTCTAACTGTTGTTTCTAAGAGCTGCTTTCTGTCTTGTCCCACTGACGGATGATCCCAGCGGCAGGAGGATGGGTCAAATGCAGAGGACACATTTCTACAGGGACATAACTTTATTTATTATGCATAAGCCGTCAAACCTGGAAATGGATGAGCAAAAGTAAAGTTTTGTGCTTTTGTTCATCCTGTATCCTGTTTTCATCTTTCTCTCTCCCTCTCTCCTCCCTCCCTCTCTCCTCCCTCCCTCTCATGCTTTTATGGGTGCGTCTGTCACACTGTCTGCTGTTGAGAGGAGAGAGGTGGGACAGATTTGAGGATAATTGTTCTCCAGATCTAAAATGACAAAGTGAATGAGCAGAAACAGGAAGATTCAGCTCCAGCACATTTCACTGTCACACTTCAGTCCCCTCTGTCTCTCACCCGACCCCGTCTCCCCCTAATGAGACATCGCACTGGGGGTGTTCTACATGCACAGTGTTGGTCTGATTACATTGCAAAAGTAACTGATTACTGACTTTATTTATTTATTTGGTTTATTGTACATTAATCAACATTTCTGTAAATGTACCAGAATTAGCCAGAGAGGTTGTTTTTCATTTGTAGTCCCTTTACAGATGGTAAACATGGTCACCCTAAAAACACAACAATAAGAATTATACAAAAAAGTGCAATTGTACAAAACAGTTCAATTAAATGGCAGTGAGAACACAAACAGACACTAACAACCATAACCACAATGTACACACTGAGAAATAACACACACACTAGAGCACACAGACAGAAGACACACACTCAGGTAGGGAGGGCGGCACACTAAATGATCACAGGTTTGATGAAGTATTAGCCTGTTCTTAATATGGGTTTGTTTGTTTTTAATAGATTGTATGATGTTAGTCTCTAATGCTGCCAGGGACTGAGTTCCACTCCTGAGAGGCTGATTACTATACTTTGAAAAAAAAAGAAAAACATCACTCAGGAACCAAATGCCTCCAACTTCCCTCTAATCACATTCTGTTCATTTCTGTTATAGATCATGATTTCAAGCATTTGTATTATTTTGTTTCACATCTGTGTCTGACTCCAGAAGAGGACATCTGTGCTCCTGTTCATCTGTTTTACTCTCACAAAACATTTTTGGCAGGGAAAAAGTCACTCAAAGTCACTACGGCAAGTAACTGCTATCTAATTACTAAATTTTAAATTATAACTAGTTACATTACTCTCTTTCTGGTCAGGTTGTTAAAAAGATGTCAGATTAAAATCTAACTTGAGTAATACAGCTTTTAACAGAGTAGTGCTTTCAGTTAGCTTCACACCTCCAGGAAATGTTGATGACATCAGCTGCACAGTATCAATTCTGATCAGAATCCAAATCAGAATCAGGCTCATTGCCATTGCTGGTAAACAAAACATACAACTGACGATGACATCACAAGGTGGAACAGAGCATTTGGAGTTTTGGAGATGTAAACAGACTGATAATAAAGGGTTATTCAAACATGTGAAAGAAAAAAACAACAACTCCAGGTCTGTTTTTGAGGCGACAACATTAGATTATGACTTAAAGCTCACAAGAGACAATTCTGAGTAATGTAGGATCTTTAATGCCATACTGTGGAACATTACAGGCAAAGCAAAGACATCTGTTTTAGTGAACAGTGAAGGGCATCTATGACTTGAGTGGGCGATGTGCGATGTGTTTGGCCCAGGGACACAACAACAGTATGTACCACCATAAAGATTTGATCGTACTGTATACTGAGTACAAAACGCTTTCCTACTACTACTACTACTACTACTACTACTACTACTACTGCTACTACTACTACTACTACTACTACTACTACTACTACTACTTGTACCATAATCCACTAGCAGTACCAAACAAAATGCCCTCCTCTGTGCCCTCTAAGCCTCTCTCTCTCCCTTCTGTCTGTCTGTCTCTCTCTCTGTCCTCTCTGTGTCTTTGTATTCTGTCATTCTCGATCCATTTGAGGCCGTGCGTCTGTCTGGACCGAGGCTCTCTCTGGAGTCCAGTCTGGTGCGTCACCATGGAAACGTGACAGGGCGTCTCTGGTGGGCGAGCGGGAGGAGGGGGGGTGATGTCTGTGTTGTGGCTGGAGGGTTTGGATCAACTCCCCAGTCTGCCAGCTGGCTACTGAAGAGAGGAGAGGAGGAGAGGGGAGGAGAGGAGAGGAGAGGAGGAGAGAGGAGAGGTGGAGAGGAGGAGGACAGGAGAGGAGAGAAGGAGAGAGGAGAGGAGGAGGACAGGAGAGGAGAGAAGGAGCGGAGAGGTGGAAAGGAGGAGGACAGGAGAGGAGAGAAGGAGAGGCGAGGTGGAGAGGAGGACGACAGGAGAGGAGAGAAGGAGAGGAGGAGAAAGGAAAGGAGGAGGACAGGAGAGAAAGAGAGAGAAGAGGAAGAGGACAGGAGAGGAGAGGAGAGAAGGAGCGGAGGAGAGGGGAGGAGGAGGATAGAAGATGAGGAGAGGAGAGGAGAGGAGGAGAGAGGAGAAGAGGAGAACAGGAGAGGAGAAGAGAGGTAGAGAGGAGGAGGAGAGGAGAAGAGGAGTGGAGCGGAGAGGAGGAGGAGAGGAGCAGAGGAGAGGAGGAGAGAAGTGGAGTTAAGGATGGTGGATGGAGAGGAGAGGCAGAGGACAGGAGAGGAGGAGAGGATTAGGATAGGACAGGAGAGGTGGAGAGGAAGAGGAGAAAGGAGAGGAGGAGAGGAGGGAGAGGAGGAGAGAGAGGAGAGGGGCGGAGAGGAGAAGAGAGGAGCAGAGAGGAAAGGAGGAGGAGAGGAGCAGAGGAGGGAAGCGGAGATAAGGATGGTGGATGGAGAGAAGGAGCGTAGAAGAGGAGAGGAGGGGAGGAGTGGACGAGGAGAGAAGAGAAGAGGAGAGAGGAGCGGAGAAGAGGAGAGGAAAAGTGAAGAAGCAGAGGAGAGGAAGAGAGGATGGAGAAACGTGTTCTTTTATTGTGCTGTTTTTCAGAACATTGCAGCGTTCATAGGCGTTTATAGGAGTGAATTTGTAGAGTTCTGTATTAGGAACAGAAATTGATTTGCAGACAAAATAGTGAAATAAAAACCCCAGGATCACGTAGAGCGGGTTAATACCAACAGTTTAAGACCAAAATGACGAGGCTCACAGCAGCAGTTACAGAGAGAGAGGCGACGTTTTTTCTCTTCTTTAGTCCTCCAGGTACTGCCCAGTCTAGCAGCTCTGTAGAAAATCCCGTCTGCCCTTCCTGCCTCCTTTCCGGGCCCTTCCATTGTCCTGCCTCGAGGCCTCCTTTGAGCTGCCTGACTCCACCTCCAAGCCTATGAGAACAGCCCAAACACACCTGTCCGCTCTCTCTGCGCTGTTCTGAGCTGGAGGAAGAGGTTATGGGCTCTATTCACGCTTACGTCACAAAACCGGGGGACGTTTGGAAACATGCGGATGACGACTTCCTTTGGACTCTGTTGGCGGTAGGAACTCTGACAAAATCTGGGAAAACTGAGAAAATAGCCCAGTTTTCTTCATCTACACGCTAAAGAATGCTGGGATAAAAATAACCCAGCCTGTGTAAAATAATAGCCCAGCGCTGGGTCACTATTGGACCAGCATAGCTCTAGGTTATTTTGACCCACAGTTTGGGTTACCATTTTAACACAACCTTTTATTTTTACTTAATTCTGGGTTGTATTTCACTACTCTGCTGGGTTAATTCTACCCAATACATGAGTTAAAAGTTTATAATGACCACCACAGTGCTATTTAAGAAACATTATATAATTTAATTCAAAACATGTCACACCATTAACAGTAACACTTCATGAATTCGGCAGTAAAATGGTCATTGAAATTGTCTATTTTGTAGTTTATACTTTTGACAGAAGTTTGAGCGCTGAGTTGGTTTATATCAGATTCTGGAGCTTCAGTCTCTACTGTGAGAACAGAGAGACACGGTCAGGTTTACAGGTCAGATATATCTGGCTACAAGGACTTCAAATAATATAATTAAACATAACACTTTCATAAGAAGCTTTAGGGCTGAGTCTGGGTCCAGAGCTCAGGGCTGTGGACACTGCTCCACTGTGCGAGGTAAGAACAGAGAGAGGTCACATACAGCTCAAATCTGTCTTCCTCTGTGACAAATAGAAACTGAGAAATATAAAATCAAACCCAAATTAAATGGATTCTTAATTTAAAGACACATTCGGACAAATAAGAAGGTGCGATTAGAGTCCCGTCCCCCATGAAAAGCTTTGGCAGGTTGTGAAGACGCTGCTGCTGAATCCACAGTTTTATCACATGCCCAGTGTCGGGAACTACACCGGAAGTCGTCATCCGCATTTTCCAACATCTATTTCACTTATTATTTACTACACTAATTCCTTTGTTCTTGTAGTGTTTCTTCTTTTAGAAGAAACACTACTTCACTACTCCATATCCCTGCCTACGCCGCAATCCCACTTCATCAACAAACCCCAAATAAAATCTTGAACTGGACTTGGCGACTGTTTCATGATTCTGTTACGTTGAAAACATTACCTGAAACCAAAGAGCTCTGTTTGCAATGTGGTCGTGGGAGGAGTTTAGGTGTTTAGTCCCACTTTAAACAGGCTCTATTCACGCTCACCGAAAGACGTTGGAAACATGCGGATGACAACTTCCGGCGTAGTTACCGTTACCGACAGTGGGCATGTGATAAAACCGTGGATTTAGCAGCAGCGTCTTCACAACCTGCCAAAGCTTTTCATGGGGGACGGGACTCGATCTGCTGAACATAACAGAACGCTACAATCACATCTTTTTAAATTTTTTTTATATTAAGTTAGACAAATTATAATACACAAATGAATAGGCAGTTTATAAAAGGAAAAAAGAACATCTAGATGAAGAAAACCAGGACATTTTCTCAGTTTTCCCAGATTTTGTCAGAGTTACTATCGCCCAAAGAGAGCCCAAAGGAAGTCGTCATACACGTTTCCAAACATGGAACGTGAATAGAGCCCATTCACTATACTATATATAAGGTCCATGTATATATTTTTCCAAACTACAATTTTTATCCATTTCTTTGTCATTCAGATAAAGTGACGGACACAGTGTTTTTGTCCACAATGTGACCCAGACTGAACAGATATAACTCATTCAAACGCTGTCACTGCCAAAGTCACAGACAGACGCGAAAGGGACAAAACAGCCAATTATCACAAAGGTCAAGGGACAACTTTTATCTCTACATCGCAGTTACGAAGTGACCGTTCCAGAGCTGCAGAATTTTAGCAGGAGTGTGGCAGACTTGTTCAGCTTTCCCTCTCAAACGGGCTCATGTGTGATTCACGCTCTGGGACTTTGACGCTGTGTTTAAGTCCCGTCGGATTAAAAAGAATCCATCATCCAAGAGGCTCCGTGCTTGGCTTTTACAGCAGTATTTAAGACTTTACTAAGACTTTCATCAGAGCAGCTAATCCACAAAACCACACAGTTTTAACTTCTGAAAAATAGCTTAATACAGTAACGTTTTAGGACTCATTTATTTTTAATTCGCGACAGAGAAGATTCAATAATTGTAGCATAAATATGATTGATTATAATGAAGGCCCATATTACATTATTTTCTGGTCTGTTACAGTGTTGTTTTGTCATCACAAACGTACCTGGAGTGTAACGCTTAACGTTTATGCTGAGTTCTTCTCTCAAACTGAAAACACTCTGTTCCACCTTGTGATGTCATGTGGTAGTACAGGACATTTTCACTATGTTTTTGAACTCTATACACCTTCAGTTGAATTATTTGGAACATTTCAGCCCTAGAATTGCCCATCTCTGCTGAAGAAAAGGTAAAAGTTATCTGTTAACTTGAAAATTACCACTTCATGACATCACAAGGTGGAACAGAGCATTTTGAGGTTTTCAGATGGTGACAGACTAATAATAAAGTGTTGCTCAAACATGTGTGAATGAAACAAAACACAACTCCAGGTCTGTTTTAGAGGAGGTAACAACATTATAACATGGCTCAAAGCTCACAAGAGTTAATTTTGTGTAATATAAGACCTTTAACTTATGAAAAATAGCTTAATACAATAACATTTTAGTATTTTAATTTTATTTGTTACTGGCGACAGAGCAGATGGTTGACATCTGAAATAATTGCAGTGTAAATATGCCAGATTATAATGCATATTTTAATTGTCTGTTTTTGTTTAACAGCCCATAATCGTATTTTCAGTTGAGAGACAGAGGCTCAGTTGGTAGTGTTCATCCACTGATAAGAAGTTTGGCAGTGTGACTCCGGCTCCCACAGGTGAATGCTGTCGTTGTGTCCTCGGGCAAGACACTTAACCGACCTTGTCCCCAGTGTCTGCGCACACTGTATGTATGCGTGTGTGTAAAGCGTTTCGAGTGACGTGTTTTTTCATAGCCAAACACAGACTAGACACAAATTATGTAACTATTTGAAGCTACAGTGTGAGTAGGCCCACATCCAATATTATTTACATCAATATTCCAGTCATTTGTGGAGCGTTCAGTTCACATATCTTAAAAATATGTCAATAAACCCCAAGATTAAAAGATTAGAGGACTATATAAGGCCACTGGGTAACTCTGACAAATTCCACGTTGGATTGTACATAGGCTAAATATTTTTCTTATTTAAAAACAGGCCTAATGCCATTTGGCAAATTTAGCTGTTAATTTTTTTTGACGTGATTTCACAGGAGATTGGATAAACTGAAAATAAAGAGGCTGTCAGGTAAAGATGAAGGTGCACTACTGCCATCTGCTGGTGGATTTTATGTAATCAAGTAGTCTGTGCACTCCAGTGGTAAATGTGAGTTCAATTCTTTTTCATTATTGTTAATTGCTAATATTAAGATTTATTAAGATTTATTAAGATAATTAAGATATCCATTACTTTTGTTGTCATTATATTTTATTAATCAAACATTAGGGTACTAAACTATGCCACGGCAGAGCCCAAAATCAAACGCCAAATTTCACATGCCATAAAATAAAATTAAAAAAACAAAACAAACAAATAAAAGAAAAAACTTAACAAGGGGGTATTATGCGAAATCAGCTTTTCTTGTTAGCTTTCTACTACATTATAAAGTTGTTCCCTCATCAAAAACATGCCTCATTAAGTTTTAGATGTCATCCATGCATGCTCTCTATGATGCACATTGATTGTGTTGTGATAGCACTCTGAAGGGGGAGTGACTTAGCACGAGGAGCAAAGGGAGAGGGGAGCATCAAAACTGAAAGATAACTTGTTAATATGCTGTTTTCGGCAAATATATAATTTCCAAAACAATAAAAGGTAACATGGTGATCTAAATATGTGTTAGCAGTTAATACATAGAAGTAAAATTCCCCCTCTTTAAAGGTGCACTATGTAACTTTTTGGTTTTGGGTCCGTCACCTTCTTGTCTCTTATGGACATGTCATTGCTCTGCCTGGAATGTTCCACAGTATGACATTAAACAGGCATTCTGACTGTGAGCAGAGTCGCCTCTCCACAGATCTGACCTGAAACTTAGTCTGGTTTGGTCCAAGCAATAACATCCATGGAGAAAAGCATCTGACGCATCCTCCACTAGAAAAGTTACACAATGCACCATTAAAGTAAAAATAAAAATAAAAAACAGCAGTTTTCGCAGCATCCTTTCAAAGAACTACAACTCCCAGCAACCTCCGCGGCACGCTCCCCAGCCTCCCGTGCGTAACGTGCGCCGTCAGTTTCCGGTGGAAGTGCCAATGGATACATGACACAGTTATTTGGGGCGAGAAAGCCTGTGCGCTCTCAGACCGATCACAACATTATCCAGCCTCGCACCCAGCCCCGCACTACCGGCGTGTGGAGGGCCCACCGACCGCGGCTCCAGACCCCGCTGTCCGCCTCTGCCGCCGCCCGCCGCGATGGAGGCGGTCCCGCGGATGCCCATGATCTGGCTGGACCTGAAGGAGGCAGGGGAGTTCCAGCTGAGCCCGTCCGTGAAGCAGGTGAGCGGAGCGGGGCTGACACAGGGGACAATCCACGGCAGTCTCCATCGCGGATTACCGGGAGAAGCTAACCGGATCACCCCGAATAAAGTAGTTGTAGATGTCTATACAACTGGACGCGTACACATGGCGAATATTCCAGAAGGAGTAGCTTTCGTGCTAGTCGCTAATTAGGCTACTTTACTACGCTTTTCGAGAGCTACGCCTTTGTTTGCTAACGTTAGCCTGGAGCGTTTAGTTAACGTTATGAGAATTCTAACTATGTATGAGTTGTTATTTTCACATTTGGAGAGTAAAGCAGCTAAAACGCACATTAAAGTGTTATTTTAAGTCGCTAGTATGGCTTCCAGGGATTTATCGAAAAACAATCAACAGGAAAATCTCGCCTGGTGATGTCACTGTCACATGCGTCTTATTGGAAAGATCACCAAAAATCACCAAAGATCACAAATGACAGCAGCTGTACGTGACCAGAAATAAGAAAAAATATTATTATAAGTTCATTTTAGAGCCGGTTTAGACACCAGGCATTTGTAAACAAGTTCTAATAAAGAGGAGTTGTAGTTTTGGGCATAGATGCATTCAGTCTCCCCTGATCTGAGATAACTTGTTGGCGTTTTAAGTAAAAAAAAAAATGTGACAGAGGAGATTGGTGTATGTGCGTTTTTCAATTTAAAGAGCTCATGTTTCTTTCTAATCTAGATTGTAATGTTGTTTCATTCACATGTCTAACACACAAATCCTGCACACAAATGTGGCTCAGTTCTTCTTTCAAACAGAAAACACTCTATTCCACCTTGTGATGTCATATTGTAATACAGGGAGTGCTCCACTGTGTTTTTAAACACTATACATCTTCACTATCATTATTTAGATTTAGACCTAGACAGACTTTATTGATCCACAAGGGAAATGACTTGGACACAGTAACTCACACATATATTATAATAACAAAGAGTAAAAAATATAAATGGTAATAATAAATTCTAAATAAGTAGCAAAAAAAATAAATAAATAAATAAATAAATAAATAAATAAATATATATATATATATATATATATATATATATATATATATATATATATATATATATATATATATATATATATATATATATATATAGCAAGAGACAGGTGTAAAATAAGGCACTATTATTATTATTATTATTTCTTTGATAATTTCAGATCTGAACTAAAGGTAAAAGGAGCTGTTAACTTGAAAACTACCGCTTCATGACATCAAAAGGTGGAACTGAGCATTTTGAGCTTTGGAGATGTAGAGAGACTAACAATAAAGGATTACTCAGATGAGGTAACAACATTCTAACATGGCTTAAAGCTCACAAGAGTCAATTTTGTGTAATATAAGACTTTTAACCCAATCATCTTGACATTCCTAGCTGCAATAAATAAAGCCGAAGTTAGTTTGTATCTATATTGAGAAGTTATTTGCTCAGAAGTCTACCGCTCAAATCTTACTGAGTGCCAAAAAATAACAAAAAGTACCCCACTGTCCCCATAGGTACACAAACCATGATAAATATCCTTTTTCTCATAACACTTCCAGTAACTTGTATTCTCCCTTTCTAACTATTATCTTTTATCTACTGACCTATATTTCATCACCTTCTTGTGTTGATAAAGGTAATGTCAAAGTTGTGCAATACAAATCTTTCAACTATTAATACTAGAAGTAGTTTTTCTAAAGTTTTTGAGTACGCTTCTAGAAGTAATGATGAAATCGCGCTTGATTAAAGTAAATGCAGCAGATCTTTGCCCTCTGTGATATTGTTGATAATAATTTACTGGCATAACTCAGTCCACTGGCATCTACTGGGCAGTAATGTCTTTCTGAATGCATTTTCAGGAGAGAGCTTTTTAAATGGTTGACAAATTAGGAAGTGTAAGTGGGCAAAAACATGACAGCGCAGGAAATACTATAAACAAAGGCTCTAGCGATTATAACAGAGTGTTAACTAGGGTTACAAGTTAAGCATAGACTGTATAGCTAGTTGTGGAAATGTCCATGGAGGCACTTCCAGCTCCATCGACTCTTGCTGCTGTCAGGCTCCTCATTTTGGTTTTGGTATGTTCACATAACCCGCTCTACATGATCCTCGTGTTTTTATTTCACTGTTTTGTCCATAAAATTTCTATTTCTAATATGGAACTTGGCTCCAAAATGACTCATAACTGCCAGCCTCGATGAGCTTCATTTGACTGGAGCCGACCGCTATGGGTGACGTCACACTTAGTCTACTGCAGTCTATGGTTGCAACTAAAAATAATTTTGGTAGTATTTGTTCATTAATTAAGTCAGCAATTAGTTTTTCAAATTTGAATTTTGTATTTGATTTTTTTTCCCAGTTTATCTTGAAGAATTATGGGGAGAATCCAGACAACTACAATGAACAACTGAAGAAGCTGGAGACACTGAGGCAGGTGGGTACAGACCTCATGTTCTGGAGGCAGTAGCTCAGTTGGTTGGAGGTTCAAATCCCGTTCTTGACATAAACACCATTGGTCGAGCGGTCACATCCGCTGACCCACAGGTTGGCGGTGTGATTCCAGTTCATATAGATTATTGCTTTTGTCGTGTCATTGGGCAGAACACTTAACCCACCTCTCCCCCAGTGTCTGTGCACACCGGTGTATGAATGGGCGAGTGGTTCTTTGATGAAAAGCTCTTTGAGCCTTTCGCTGTGTAAAAGTTTACCATTTATAATTGGACCAGGTGGTATGGCACAAAAATGAATCACATTTTTTTCCTGAACATATTGATTGAGCTTCATTTTTATTTTATTTTTTCCAAAGCAAAATTCACTGTTGATTAAATCTGTACCATTTAAAACTACCATCTGTAACTTTATTAGATTTTCTTTGCATATAGATGGCAGATGTGACTAAATTAAAAAAATGAATAGAACATTTTTATGAGAAGCTGTGCGGTTATATCATGTCGTCTTTATGCAAATTCAAAACAAATTAAAGTGCATCGCAAAGTTTACAGCTACTTTTCATATCCAAACACCGTACCTCTCTGTACTATGGCCCTGAACAGAAACTCACTGTGAGCGCTGTGTTTTCCAGAGCGCAGTGAACGTCACGCGGGACTTTGAAGGATGCAGTACTCTGAGGAAGTACTTTGGCCAGCTGCACTACCTGCAGAGCCGTGTGCCCATGGGCCCAGGGCAAGAGGCCGCCGTGCCCATCTCATGGTGGGCACAACACACACGCGCACACACGCGCACGCACGCGCGCGCACACACACACACACACACACACACACACACACACAGAGGATTCTTTTATAATAGGAGTCAGTGGCACACACTTTACTCATCATTTTTCTAATTCAAATAAAAAAAAACAAACAAACAAACCTGCTGTTAAAGATAAACACGGGGGTGGGCAATAATAATTTTTTGCAATCCGTTATAATTATGCCAAATTGTGCCTGTGACTGTAAGATTACTAATTATTTTGACAGTTCACAAGTTTCTGTTCTTCTTGTTTTTCCTGATCTCTTTTTGAAGATTTGTTGTTGAAATTGCATAAAATCATTTTGAATATTATTTAAAGCTACAGTATGTAACTTTCTGGAGGTGGCACATCATCAGCATGATTCCATGGAAATGGAAAACCTTATAAAGACACAGAACATTTTCTGTGGAGACAGGTTTTACGCCGTACTCTGGAATATTCCAGCCAAAGGAACAGCATTTCCATGGAAACCTTATTTGGCCTGGAACCCTTCCTCCAGGCCAAATAAAGAGTCAGATTTGTTTGCCTTGGTTAGTGGAGATGCAAGCCCGCTCACAGTAAGGAGGCATGTTTTTAAATATTTTTCAGTGCAATAAAATAGATAAAAAATTATTTTAAAAAAGCTTTTTTCTGTCTATTTTAGGGCTAAAACATTACATAGTGTGGCTCTGAATACAAGGGAAATATTAGGGACAGGGCCTTTAAATAGTTTGAATTGGAGACCACCTACTCCTCTCTAAGTTTACATATTTACATATTGTCACATTAACTCATTTTTATACATAATAGTAACTGAACCAAACCAGACTTAACCAGGATCAAAACAAGGACAGTGTATTTTCACATTCAGGCTCTGATAGAACAGATAAACGACCTTTATATTGCTCTGATGTGATGTTCTCGATGAATGTTTCCATTCCAGTTTAGTGGTTTACAGCGCACACCGAGGTGGACCACTAATTCAACTCTTCATTTATTATTCATGTGACACAATATTGTTTCATTTTGAGTAATTAAAACGTGGTGCATGGACTAATCAGAGCCTAAAACGAAAACATCTGCAAACTTAAATTATTTAGTTTGAGCTGCGCTGTCCTAGTGTAGATTTTTTGGGGGCTATTTAGATGCATTAAATATTAAATTGAACAAAAAATATATGAAAATAATAACTTTTTTTTTTTTTGGTAAAATCGCAGACAGTAGTTCTTTTGCTGCTTATAAGCACACTGGTTTATAGAATGTATAACAATTTCTGTTCCTTAAAAAAAACAAGAGCGTAATTAAAAATTTTATTTAAAAAGCAGCACCAGTCAAAAGTTTTGTTTTTTTTTTTACTACTTTTTACATTTTACACACATTGAAGATATCAAATATATGAAGCAGGATATATGAATTTATTTAGTCAATAAAAAAGTTAAATAATAATATTTTTCAACAAAGCAAAAGGTGGTTACTGTAATCATGTGAATATAAAATAGATAAGAAAACATTTAGTAGTTATTCACTTTTTTTTGCTACATAAATCCATATATTTTACTTCATATATTTGATGTCTTCTGTCTGTGTATCAAATGTAGAAAGTAATAAACATAAACCACAACATTAAATAAATATTGAATGAGAGGGTGTGTCCAAATTTTTGACAGACAGTGTACATACATAGCTCTTCAAAGACCCAAACAGCCATTTTGGTTTAATTTATCCAATTAAAGCATTTGTACAAAGCTAAAAGACCTATAATACACATTACTGGTGAGCTTCTAGTCATATTAAAATGTTGTTACCTCCTCAAAAACACGTGGAGTTTTGTTTCGTTCACACATGTTTGAGTAACACTTTATTATTAGTATAAGTTAACAGCAACTTTTTACATTTAGTTCAGTAGAGATTGGCAATCCCAGAGATGAAGGTGTATGGAGTTTAAAAACACAGTGGAGCACTTCCTGTATTACCACATGACATCACAAGGTAAATACACAGGGTTAGTGTGTTAAACATGTAAATGGAACAAAACACAGCTCCAGGTGTTTGTGATGAGGAAACTACATTAGAACATAGATCAGAAATAGTCTAATACGGGACTTTTAAATAGAATTTCCTTTCTCTTTTCCAGGACCGAGATCTTTTCCGGAAAAACTGTAACACATGACGACATCAGCTATGAGCAGGCCTGCATCCTGTACAATCTGGGTACTGTTTCACTCTCATCGTGTTTTTAGTCATTTGGAAATTTGAATGAAACTCTGTGATTTGGAACATTTTCTGTATTTAATTCTATCGCTCTGTGGATGACTCCAGGGGCCCTTCACTCTATGCTGGGAGCCATGGACAACCGAGTCTCAGAGGAGGTAACGCACCACATTACTTTTTTTTTTTATGATAAAGGTGTTGATTTTTACTTTCTTAAAATACAAAACTAATTTCATTTTCATTTTAAAGGGCCCATATTTAGGCTGAGTTCTCTCAAACTGAAAGCACTCCACCTTCCACCTTGTGATGTCATGTGGCAATACAGGAAGTGCTTCCCTGTGTTTTTAAACTCCACACACCTTTATTAGAATCATTTGGATCATTTCAGCCCTGTACTTGCCAATCTCTACTGAACAAAAGGTAAAAGGTAGTTGTTGACTTGAAAACTACCACTTCATGACATTACAAGGTGGAACAGAGCATTTTCAGCTTTAGAGATGTAGACAGACTAATAATAAAGGGTACAGGCCATTTAACACCATAATCCAGTCAACATAACCTTGAGATGGACCATGTTTAGTTTGTGTGTCATTTGTAAATACATGGATACACATAGTAGCAGACAGGAGTGCCATAATCTCATATTAAACTGTTGTCCTGATGTTTTCTCGATGTTTTCTCAGGGAATGAAGGTTTCATGCACTCACTTCCAGTGCTCGGCTGGAGCCTTCTCATATCTGCGTGACCACTTCAGCCACAACTACAGTGTGGACATGAGCCACCAGATCCTCAACCTCAACATCAACCTCATGCTCGTAAGAGACTGACTCACTGTTACAACCATAGACTGTATGTACTGTACAAATAGACAGAGCTAACCTGCTAGCCGCCGTATTCCAAATAAGAAATAAGCATGGGCGTGCTTCCGGCTCCACCAACTCCAGATCTAATTCATTTTGTATTGAAAACTGTTGCCCCTTTCTCTATAACTGCTGCTGTCAGTGTCGTTGTTTTGTTCTTAAAATTCTTAAAATGGAACTCGTATAACTGTTAACCTTGGTGAGCTTCATTTGACTGAACATTATGGGTGTCATCACACTCAGTTACATCTACGTCTTTGTACAGTTTATGGTTACAACCAACACAGGCATCTGAACAAGGACTGATACTGAGAAAAAACAAACAAACGCATAAGGAGGACAAAGTGTGGACTGACTAGTTTTTGGAAAACTTTTGGGAAATTAGTATAAGAGCACATGAGGCCTCTAAAGGCCTCTATGGACATGTTATCGGTGGTTTTCAGATTCTATTGATGACATTGCCATGAAATATCCAAAAGGTAACGCAGTATACCCAAGTGTAGTTGCGTGTGAATCAAATTGAACCTAGTCCAGTTTTCAGAGTGTGTGTTAATATGTGACTGTGTGTCTTTAGGGTCAGGCCCAAGAGTGTCTTCTGGAGAAGTCCATGCTGGACAACAGGAAGAGTTTCCTGGTGGCTCGTATCAGTGCTCAGGTGAGACAGAGGGTTGAGAGAGGAGCAGGTATGACCTCTGACAGATACAGATGTGTTTGTAACTGTGTATTTTACAGGTGGTGGATTATTATAAAGAGGCGTGCCGAGCTCTAGAGAACTCTGAGACCGCCTCCATGTTGGGAAAGATTCAGAAGGACTGGAAGAAACTGGTCCAGATGAAGATTTATTACTTTGCTTCTATTGCACATGTGAGTGTTCTGTCATTGTGCCTTTAGGCAAGACACCCACATTGCCTAATGTCAATGTAATGTGTGTTATGACAGCTATGGCAACAATACTAGCTAGTAGAGAGTTAATTATAATATTATATATTTTATAGCAAAAGGAGAAATTTAATTTGTCAACTGGACAGAGTTTATTTGGTTGAATACGTTTCGCAGCTCATCCAAGCTGCTTCCTCAGTTCTGGTCAGATGCTGGCGGACACTGCCTTATATCTGCTTGAAGGGAGGAGCTTAATTACAATGAAAATTACTCTGAGACAACACATATTTATTTACAGTTTCTGTTAGTCAGGTGAGTCTATTCAATATGGAGTTGTTTACAGTTTCTGTTAGTTAGGTGTGTCTGTTCAATATGGAGTGGGAGTGGGGGAGTAGTTAGCATATCCATTCAGGGCCATGATGGGTGTTTTCACACCTCTGGACATGTCCTGGTTAGTCCCATTGTTTTCTCCGTTTTTTTTTTATTTAGGTTTGAGGATAGAGTTATAGATGGGAGACAAATGATGTCTGAGACCCCCATTTCTGTTCAAGGAAGGATTCTCTTTCTTGACAAAAATAGCTTCTTTAACTCCCCTCTCAAACCAGTTCTTTTCTCTGGCCAAGATCTGGACCTCGCTGTCCTCAAAGGAGTGGCCTGTGGCTTTTGGTGGAGATGTACGGCAGATTGCGGCCCACTCTGGCTCTCCTGTCTGTGTTGATACATCCTTTTGTGAAGTGGCTGTTTTGTTTCTCCAATGTAGCGCTCACTGCAGTCTTCACTACACTGAATGGAGTAGACCACATTGCTTTGTTTGTGGCTCAGTGTTTTGTCCTTAGGATGGACCAGTTTTTGTCTTAAAGTGTTTGTGGGTTTGAAATAGACTGGGATTTCATGTTGTCTGAAGATCCTCTGTAGTTTTTCGGAAACGCCAGCCAGGTAAGGAATAGTTACACCCCTTCTCCTGGGCTCTGGTTCTCTGTTGTCCTGTTTCTTTGCTCTCTTCGTTTTATTGAAAGCCCATTTAGGATATCCACAAATGGAGAGGGCTTTCTCCACGTGTTGTTCTTCTTTCTCCTTTCCTTCTGCGCTTGTAGGAATTATATATTTTAACAATTTAAAAATATTTTTTTAGTCATTGGATTTATATAGCACCTTTTAAGCCACCTAAAGCACTTTACAGTGAATTATTAATTCACTCCACACTATTGTAACCACAGCTGCCCTGGGGCAGACTGACAGAGAGGCTGCCAATCTGTGCCATCAGCCCCTCCGACCACCACCAACACACAAACCACCGGTACCCCACTGTGGCACCTGGTATTCCCAGTGGTCTCCCACCCCGTACTGACCAGGCCCAGCCCTACTGAGCTTCTGAGATCTGTCGAGCTCAGGCTTTGATAAGGAGCTTTGGACACAAATGTGTACATTAAAGTAGAAGTCTGGTTACAAGCAAAAATGGTTTATCTAAAGTTATTACTTGTGATTATACCTTTATTGCTTTGAGTTTTGTTAAAACCATAAAGCCCAAGTAGCAGATTGGAATTTTTATCATACACACACAAAAAAGTTTCACCCAATGAGTCACTGAGTTATCTCTAATTTGATTCATACCCATTGCTGCCACCAGAGGGCGCGCAAAACATGGTGCATACAAACCGCCCTTTGTAGTGTCTTTCCCACAGACTTTATTCAATGCACAACAGTTTGTGTAAAGGCTATTAACTAACCAGATTTTATTTAATATAGCCCTCCCATTTTCCATGTTTTTAATTTCTGACTTTACATTTCTGATTCATTTCACCTTTCCAGCTCCACATGGGGAAACAGGCAGAGGAGCAGCAGAAGTATGGAGAGAGGGTGAGTATGCTCCTCCACTGCACGGACACACTAGTCACTTCTTCTTCTCCTATTATTCTAAATGATTTTGTCTCTCTAGCTGGCCTACCTGCAGAGCTCCTTGGACAAACTCAATGAAGCCATCAAACTGGCCAAGGTAAGATCACATTAAAGGCCCTGTATCCAATTTAAGTCAGTGTATTAGAGCAAAATGTGTCTTGTCCCAGTACAGATGTGTGGTATAAGCATAGACTGTATATATAAATGGACATGGCTAACCTGCTAGCTGCCATGTTCCAAATTGGAAGTGAACATGGTCGCACTTTTGGCTCCAGTTAACTTTGTATTGAAAAAACATTACCTCTCTGTAACTGCTGCTGTCAGGTCTTAAAATGTTTGAATTAACCCGCTCTATGTGATCCTGGTGTTTTTATTTAACTATTTTGTCTGTAAATCAGTTTCTGTTCCTAATGTGGAACTCCAAATTTGCCCCTATAACTGGTAGAATTGGGGAGCTGAATGCTGTGGGTGACGTCCATTTCTTTATACAGTCCGTACAGCATATATATATATATACAGAATGTGTCTGCATCTTATTATAAAGTGTTTTTGTCTAATAATCAAGAAGTGTGCTGTTGGTTTTCTAGTTGTTAGCATTATCATGACAGCAAACTGTGGTCTGGCCTCTAAAAATTAAAAGCGCTTATAAACTGATCTTGGTTAATAATTAGGATGCTCTGAATGCATAAGATGAGTGAGGAAAAACAGTAAACTAAGACAGTAACTATCAGGTACAGCTCCTTTAATAATAAAAATCTGTCTCTCTAAATATTGCTGTGTATTCTTCTTTCCCATAGGGTCAGCCTGACAGTGTGCAGGAGGCACTGAGATTCACCATGGATGTCATTGGTGGAAAGTAAGACCACAGAGCTATGTGACAGTCTGAATACTGTTGAATCTGAGTAACTTGTTGGTCATTTCACACACAGGTTTAACTCTGCAAAGAAGGACAATGACTTCATCTACCATGAGGCTGTTCCAGCCTTAGAGACGCTCGCCTCTGTTAAAGGTGAGAGAAACAACATCAAACATTTAGTGATAAACATCTAACAGAGTACAGACTGTTGTGTCCTTTGGCAAGATTTTTATTGTATTGCTTAGTCCTGTATTTGTAATTGGAAGCACATCTGGCTTAAAAAAAATATCTGGTTTGCTATGATTCTACTGTAAAAACAACTGTTTTGAAACATTTTATTTTTAAATATCTTCTGTTTTCCTTTTGTGCATGCAGGCGCTCCTCTTGTGAAGGCTCTCCCAGTGAACCCAACAGACCCCAGTGTGACCGGGCCGGACCTGTTTGCCAAACTGGTGCCTATGGCAGCGCACGAGGCCTCCTCACTCTACAGGTCACCACGATATACACCTTCATATTAACCCTATCATTGTTTTAAACGGAAGTTACAAATGTAAATATGTTTCTAGTCTGCAGTCATGAGGGATGAAATAGAACTAGAGGTACTCCATTTAAAATGTCAAATATTTTCTATGTTTTAGTGAGGAGAAGGCCAAGCTGCTGAGAGATGTGATGGCCAAGATTGACAGCAAGAATGAAACGCTAGAGTAAGTAAACAGGTGTACAATATTCAATGAATACTATAAAACTGCATTCCATATGGCATTATTGTAAAGGTGGTACATTCTGTAAATAACTGGGACAAGGGACAGGGGCCCAAATGTCTGTGCAGGACAAAAGAGGGACAGCTGCTCACCCTCCCCTTAGCGTACCACACTGTAAATAAAAACAGGTTGGATTAGAGCTGCAGTGTGGCATACGATTGCTTGTGTATTCAGAGCAGTGTTGAGTGGTGTTTGTTTTGTTGACAGGCAGTTCATGGACTCCCTGGGCCTGGAGCCAGACTCTGTGGATAATCTGGACATGTACAGCCACATCCCCCCAGTGCTAATGGAGAAATGTGCTGCTCTGAGCGTCCGACCAGACACAGTGAAGAGCCTGGTGCAGTCCATGCAGAGTCAGTGCAAACCAGCTCCCAAACACACGCACCACACGACTCTTCTCATGGATTATTTGTTTATCAACCGAGCGGATGCGTGCACAATCTGAGCGCAGAAAGCGCCACTGTCTGCGCACTAAAACAGTTTATCACCATGTGATAAAGTAAAAGTTCTGATGCTACATGAACATTAGTGAGTGGGATACGTCTTAATGACCCGTATGCATTAGGTGCAGGTGAGTGCTATGTGGTCACTAATATCCATAATGCACTTGCTTCAAGTCTAAAAAGCACGTTCAAAACTCAAGATTCTGCTAAATGTTTTAATAACTTTGCGGTCTATAAAGTTTCAGAAACAGATTTTAAATAATATATAAAATATATACACACACACACACACACACTCACTCTTTGGCTCATTAGTTCCACAGAGCTGATTAGCACTGAGCTTTCAAACTTTTAATATAGATTTTGTACGAAAGTCTATGAGGAAAAAATAATGGCAAAGTTCCAGAACCGGGGAGTGGGCAGTCACAGTTGAGCTCCATGAATATTATACCTGTGATATATTACAAATGTGACACGTATTAGACAAACAGAAAGAGCATTACCCTCTCTGGAAGCAACTGAAAACAATCATTTATACTCAAACTTCTCTCTCCCTTCCAGTGCTGTCGGGAGTCTTCACTGATGTGGAGTCCTCGCTGAAGGAGATCCGCGACGTCCTGGAGGCAGACGAGGCGGGAGAGCGGGCGGTGCAGGAGGCGGTGGGGGGCGGGGCTTTGGCCGAGCTCCACCACCCCGCACAGGCCCAGGCGCTGGCAGAGATACGCAGGGACCTGGAGAAGTACATGGAAGCTCACGATAAAGCCAGCTTCACCAACACAGAACTGCACCGAGCCATGAACCTGCACATCCACAACCTGCGACTGCTGGGAGGGCCCCTGGACAGTCTGAGGGAGGCCCTGCCCAGCCCACAGCTTTCTGAAGGTGAGGGGGAAGCAGGCAGGTACCAGGACTGTCAGGACAGTTAACTCTGTACAGCCCAACACCATAACAGCAGCCGTGTTACATGGTTTATAGATTAGGGCCTGAAATGGTAATAAAACTATAATTTGATTTAAGCCTTAAGTTGAAAGTGAAATAATTTCTGTAGTTTATGATCAAGGGCATGTCATTAACCAATGCTTAGTTAAATAATAATGATGCTTTGGATTTATACAGCGCCTTTCACAGAGCATTCATTAACTCCACACTGGTGGATTGTATTGTAGCCACAGCTGCCCTGGAGCAGACTGACAGAAGCCAGTAACCCCACATATGCAGAAGTGCCTTGCCTAAAGACACAACATTTTGCACTAGAGACACTGTTGTCCCACAAACCAGGTACTAACCAGGCTCAGCCCTGCTTAGCTTCTGAGATCAGACGAGATCAGGCTTTAAGGTCTAAATCAGGGCTGGGCAATTATTTTTTTACATGGGGCCACATAAGAAACTCGATTCTGCATAATATTAACCTGTATTTCTTTATAAAAAACAGTAAATGACGTTGTTTTGACGCGCTGGAAAGACTGGTAAGAGTATATGTTATGTCTAAGCAATGAAAAAGTGAGGCTGCCTTACAAAAAATGTCATTAAAAAAGCAATGCAGCTTTAGTCCATGCATGAGGTAAAATTATAAAATACGTTTATTTTGTAATTCCAGATTGGCTTAAACGGGCCAATCAGTCAACCAAAGGGCCATATGCGGCCCAGGAGCTAAACATTGCCCATGTTTGGTCTAAATGGTTCTCACCATTCTAATGTATCTTGCAGATAACTGATTCTAATCAAGTGGCCTGTAGCCAATGTTAATGTTTGATAAATCCTTGTCTGTTTACACACAGAGGTCATTATTGCTTGTTTTTTAAAGTAAATTCCATTATTAAGTTCTATGTAAACTCAAACTACGGTTTGCAAATATTGTAGGCTGAACTAGTTATTGATGTACTATGAAAGTAAGTGATAAAATATAAAAAAGTAACAGTCAATGCATAGTGCATTTTCCATGTGATTTTGTGTTCCACCACTGTACTTAATGCTGTTAAAGAGTATTCATTTACCATTTACATGTGCCTCTAGTCTGTGTAGTAGTTTTCTATGAAGTCTTCATTGACTCCTGTTGTCTTTTTCAGAGGAGGTGGCGGGACTGCAGACGATGAAACGAATCCTGGGGAAGGTGCAGGAGATGAGGGACCAGAGGAGCTCCTTTGAAAAGCAGCTACGAGACCTGATCCAGCAGGACGACATCACATCCACCCTGGTGACCACAGAGAGGGCAGATATGAAGGTATGGGCCTGTTTTAGATGGTTAAAGGTGCACTGCTTAACATTTTTCTGTCACAAGAGATACAAGCAGGGTACAGAACTATACCACATTACAGTTCAGATCTGTGGCGAGTTGCCCCTATTCACAGAAGGAATGATGTATTTTTGAGCAACAAAAACACCTGTAATGAATAAATACCAGATGGATATGTTTAATGTCATACCATGGAACATTCCAGGCAAAGCAATAACATTTCCATGGAGACAAGCAGGTGATGGACTCCTCCACCAGAAAAGTTGCATAATGTACTAGACCATCACAAATAATTAGAATATAATGAAAAAGTTACAGTTATACAATATCATGAAATCTTGATGAGGTGTGTATTCTTCTGTCCACAGCGGGTTTTTGAGGAGCAGCTAAAGAAATATGAGCAGTTGAAAGTTTACATCGATCAGAACCTGGCCGCTCAAGAGAACATACTGAAGGCCCTCACTGAAGCAAACGTGCAGTACGCCTCTGTGCGCAAAGGCCTGAGTCAGACCGAGCAGCAGTGGAACAGCACAGTGCAGGGGCTGGTGGGCTCTTACGAGGCCTATGAAGATCTCATGAAGAAATCTCAGGAGGGAAAGGACTTCTACGACGATCTGGAGACCAAAGCATCTCGTCTGCTGGAGAGGGCCAAGGCTCTGTGTCAGACCAGGGCAGAGGAGAGGAAGCCCGTACTGGACAGGTGTGTACAACAACGGACACAAAGTACTTTAAATTAGAAAGTGGAGTATTTAGGGTTAGACTTAGACTTAGACAAACTTTATTGATCCACAAGGGAAATTATTTGGCTACAGTAGCTCACTCATCACAATATAATATAATAACAGAGAGTAAAAAATAAATGGTATAGTAAAAAAGATGGCAGCTGTAGGAGCCTGTTGGAGATTGAGCTCCTCTGTCCCTCTATAGTCTGGTGCAGTGGGTGAGTTGTTGTACAGTTGTAGGGAGTATTATCTCCTCTGTCCCTCTATAGTCTGGTGCAGAGGGTGAGTTGTTGTACAGTTGTAGGGAGTATTATCTCCTTTGTCCCTCTATAGTCTGGTGGAGTGGGTGAGTTGTACAGTTGTAGGGAGTATTATCTCCTTTGTCCCTCTATAGTCTGGTGGAGTGGGTGAGTTGTACAGTGTAGGGAGTATTATCTCCTCTGTCCCTCTATAGTCTGGTGGAGTGGGTGAGTTGTACAGTGTAGGGAGTATTATCTCCTCTGTCCCTCTATAGTCTGGTGCAGTGGGTGAGTTGTTGTACAGTTGTAGGGAGTATTATCTCCTCTGTCCCTCTATAGTCTGGTGCAGTGGGTGAGCAGGAGTGTCCATGATGGAGAGCAGTTTGTCCAGTGTCCTCATGTCCCTCACTGTGACAAATGTCTCCAGCTCACAGCTGATCACGTGTCCAGCTTTACGGATCAGTTTGTCAATCCATCCAATGTCCCTTTTCCTGGTGCCGCTCCCCCAGCAGACCACAGTGAAAGCAATTTTTTTTTTTTTTTTTTTTTTTTTGTATATTTTACTAAATTATTTTGTAACAGCTACAATTTTTATGTTTGTTCAGAGAAAGGAAAAATTGTTTATGCAAGAGACTTGACATAATCATTGTTTTAAATGGTTACAGCTGGTTTATTCCATATTGACTTGTACAGATAGTGGTTTAACAAAAAATACTGTTGTTAAAATGTTTTTGGTTCTTTAAAAATAGTGATATATTTCAGAATATTATATGCGATATATCAATTATCGCATGTATTGACATATAAAGATAATATTGTATCATGAGCCATGGACCCTGTGATTCCAGCCCTAATTAATAAATTGCAGGTACAATACATACCTTAATACATAGGCCGTGATACCGTGCATATCTCAATACTGTGCACTATCAATTTGATACAGTACAATTCGATACGATATATATTTCAAAACTATTCAATATGGTTCAGTAAAAAATAAAGACTAAAAGTCTTTGGTAAACCACTGCCTGTGCAAAGATCATATAAGATACACCCATTTTAATCATCAAAATGGTGCTCACCCTAATTCTTGCCCCCTTGTTTTCAGAGATCAGAAGAAGCCCCCAGCTCGGCCCACAGCTGCCAAACCGTCCCTGCAGCCCAAGGCCCCTGACGCAGACTCGGCCTGCTCTAGTCTGGAGGACGCGGAGCTGGCTCAGCTCAGTGCCGCCATTTTGGCACTAGGGGGCGACCTCCCTGAAGAGCTGCGGAGTCTGCCCCCTGACATGAGCGCTTTGGCCCCCGGAGCCCCCCGTGTGCCTGGCCCTGAGGCCTTTCTGCCCCCTGGCACCAGCACCTCTCTGCCCTGGCCTGGAGCACCCTCTGCTGCTCTGCCCCGTTTCCCCGCAAACCTGCCCCCTCCAGAGCTCCTCGCCCGCATCGCACAGTTCCCCACATCTGGCTCTCTCCCTGGCACCCAGGGCCCCCTCCCACACAGACCTGTACCTCAGATGGCCCCACACATGCGCCCACAAATACCCCCTCCTCAGATGCCCCGTCCACAAATGCCCCCTCCACAGATGCCCCCTGCTCATATGCCCCCTCCACAAATGCCTCCACAGGCTGCAGTTCCCAGTTATCCTGGACCCCTTCCCCAAGGACCTCCCTCTGCCACAGTGGTGCCCACGCCAGTGCGGCCCTCTACCACCACAGTGAACACCATCCAAGCTCCCATCCCCAGCTACGCCCCCACCCCACGCCCCCCTGTGCCCCCTCCAGCTTCCACAGGCTACACTATGCCCCCTCACATGGGGGGGTACCCACAATACATGTCCCAGCCAGGGATGTCCATGCCAGCCCCTGGACAGGCACCTGCCCTGCCACCTGCACTCCCACAGCAACAACAGCAACAACCAAAGCAGTTCCCCCCCGCTCAGGTGTACCCGGGCCCCCACGCCCCTGCCCCGCAACCTTACCCTCATGGGTACATGCCCCCACAGCCCCGTATGCCCCCACACTATCAGCAGACATTTACCCCTCAACAGAATGGGTATCCACCCCAAGGCTACCCTACCCCACAGGGGTATATGCCCCAACAGGCTGCTCATATGATGCCAAGACCCGGTCAGGTGCCCCCTCCACAAATGCCCCCCACATCACAGCCAGCCCCGCCCACATCTCAGCACTATATGCACCACACTAATCAGCACATGGCTCCGGGACCCCCGGCCCCACACCTGCTCCCCCAGCAGCAGCACATGGGCCCACACGTGCCCCCCCACGCCCAGATGCCCCTTGCCCCAAATGTGCCCCCCACGAGCCAGGCAATGCCCCCTGTCTCTCAGAACTATATGCCCCCCGTGAGCCAGCCGCTCCACCCCTCCCTACGCCCACAGCTCCCCCCTCAGCTGCCCCCACAGCTCCCCCCAGTATCCCAGGCCCACATGGTCCCAGGTCCTCAGGTGCATGTGCCCAGGGGTCCTGCTCCCCACATGCCCCCAGTGCACCCACCCCCACCTGGGCACAGTGGGGTCTATCCCGGGGGACCACCAGTCATACCCCAACAACCTTTAGCACCACAACCAGCCCCTTCGCAACAACCGGCTCTGCCAATGGGCCACCCCCCTGCCCCGACCATGTACCCCCCTGCCCCCGGCACCAGTGGACCCTCCCCTGCCCCTCAGCCTGCCCCCTCTCTGGCCCCAACACACATCCCGCCCGTCCCACACATGATCCAGCCCACACCGGGAGCTCCCCCTGTGCCACCCAACGCCATTTGCCCCTCTCCGTCCCCGTCGCCCTCCCCGGCTCCCCCCTCGCCCGCCCCTCTGGCTCTCACCCCCCAGCCCAGACCCCCTAGCACCCCGGGTGCGCCCCCTAACCCTACCCTCCCCTCTCCCTCTGCAGTCTCTCCCTCCACTTCGCTCTTTCAACGGCAGAATTCCAGCACAGATGACCTCCTCTCCTCAAGTCCTGAAAGTCAACACGGAGGAACCAAGACCCCCACCAACGTGCTCCAGCCGACCAAAGCCGACCCTCAGGATGGAGAGAGGCGCAAGAAGAACTCCCAGGGTGTCCTTGTCATCCAGGGGGACCCCTACCAGGCTCCAGAGAGAGTGTCCCGCCTTTACAGTGAACTGGAACGCTTCAGGTAATCTCAGATCAGATTCAAGTTATCGTCTTTTGTCCACAGAAACAAAGAGACAGCGTTAGCAGTCACCTCCAGTCTCTCTCTAAAGCCTGATTTAGGGAATTTTGTTTAAAGTTGAAAGTTGTCCATAGGAATAAATAGGAAATGAACCATTCTGAAGGCTGTCTCTTTAGTAAGAGTGAAACGCAGGAGCATACAAACCTTAATTTATGCAAATAAACTTGAATATCTGACGCCGTTAGCCGCTGCGTTCCAAAAAGGAAGTGCGCATGGGCACGCTTCCGGCTCCATCAGCTCTGGCTTCAATTGACTATACATTGAAAAAATATCACTCCTGTCTCTGTGCTGCAGTGAGCCTGGTCATTTTGGTCTTAAAATGTTAACCTATGCTAACATTTTAATGTTAATGTTAACATGTTTTTTTATTTTGCTATATTGTCCTTAAATAAATTCCCATTCTTAATCTGGAGCTTCGCTCCAAATTCGCCGTATAACTGCTGCCCTCGTGAGCTTCATTTGACTGGAGCCGAATGCTATGCTTTGTCCACTTTTCTTCAGAGTCTCTGGTCTTAGCAGTTAATATTCCCCTTCTTAAATATATTTCTTATTGTGTAAAGTTTTTGAATGACTTTACTCAGTACCTGCTCTATATAAATAAACCTGCCCCTCCCTTCAGGTCCCAGGTGGACTCTCTGGAGCTGCCCTCGGACACTGAAGGGGGCATGTCTGTGCTGGACGCCCGCTGGAAGGAACTCCAGGAGCAGCAGGAGAGGGACGCACGGCAGCTGTCCATCGCCATCGCCCGCTGTTACACCATGAAGAATCGCCACCAGGACGTCATGCCCTACGATGCCAACAGGGTGGTGCTGCAGTCGGGCAAAGACGACTACATCAATGCCAGCCTGGTGGAGGAGCTGTCCCCCTACTGCCCACGTATCATCGCCACACAGGCCCCCCTCACGGGCACCGCCGCAGACTTCTGGCTCATGGTGTACGAGCAGAAGGTGTCACTCATAGTGATGCTGGTGTCTGAGCAGGAGCTGGAGAAGGTGAGAGAGCCTGGGGACTTAAGTCTAGAGTTTCTGTGCGTTTTTGACTGGATTTACTGGAGACTGTAGAATAACTTTTGTGAATACATTTTTTATTATATGTTATTTTGTGTTATTTATGAATCATTGTAATATGATTCATGATTATGCCAAGTGACCAAAGAAAATTGACTAACTGATTTGCCCCAGTTAAAGTCAAAGTCACATTCTCTATAGCAAAACAATGTGGAAAAATATTTTCCTTTTTAATTAAATTATTATCAAGACATCATTTGCATACAAGATATGCACTGCAGGAGTGGCAAACACTCTTTGGGAGGAGTGGGATCTTTCTGTGTGGACTTTGTTCTGCCTGTGTCTGGGTGGGTTTCTAAAATGTTGATTTTGCATAATAGTTCTGCTTTAAGCAAAAGACAGAGGCAAAGTAGTGACTGAAAGTAACTCACCGGGCCACAGCTGAACGGTCATCCCTCTATGTGCTTTTGGGGACCTCCAGCAGGAGCTGACCACAGAGCTCTGCTGTGTGTGTGAAATCAACAGCTCACATAAATATGAATGTGCAAATCCCAGTGGAGCGAGCATGTAACTGTGATGTAACTATGATGCAACTGTGTCTGACAAACACAAATGCAATCTTATTCCCAATCTTATTCCACTGGCAAATAATATTATAAATTCAGCCAGAAAACTACATGCCCTTTGGCCAAGGTCCCTTTTTGTGGAGTGTTTTTCTACTTGGAGTCCAGACAAAAATGAAATGTGATTATAGTAAAAATGATTAGTAAATGGGACTCTAACCTCCACTTGCTTCTGTCCTCTGTCTTCTGTTGTCAGGGAAAAGTTCTGCGTTACTTCCCCACAGAGAGGGGGCAGCAGCTGTCCCAGGGCCCCATCACACTGAGCCTGAGCACGGTGAAGACCATGCCCACCCACACCGAGCGAATGATCAGCCTTCAGTACCGCGAGCACAGCCTCAAGAGGACCGTGGTGCACCTGCAGTTCACCTCCTGGCCACAACTGTACGCCACGACGACAAACATGCACTCACTCACGCACATACACGCACAAACACACACTCTTATCTATGTAGTGTGTGTGTGTCGTAATGATAGGGTCTCTTCTTCTCTTAGGGGTCTTCCTGACAGTAAAAGTAACTTGCTCCACTTCATCCACGAGGTCCATGGACACTACCTGCACCAGAGGCCCTTGCACACTCCTGTGGTGGTGCACTGCAGGTAAGAGATATGTGGAGCTAGAGTTGATTAAGAACCAACAAATAAGCCCTTTTTCAAACTTGAGAACAAAAATTGCATTTTTCTGAGTGAATCATTGAACTTAGCCACAACCTCTCTGTTTTGGCACAATTGCACCATACATTTCTCTGATTAATCCCATTGTCAGTCATGCCCATTGGAAACCATGGAGACAGGATACTCTTCCAGACGTCTTTGTGAAGTGTAAAAGTGTGTTGTTTTGGGCATGATATATGAAATGCTTTAAGGACACAACAACAGCATGCAATGATAGCTAGGATTGAACTCCAAATCTTCTGGTAGTAGTTGTATGTCAGTTAAAGGAGCTGTTTCCTGCTCTTACAATTTAAGATTACAATCACGACTGAACCTGGGTTGCCAGCTGAATTTCAGCATTGAAACTGGCAACCAAATGAGAGACTCCTGTGAGGCTCACAACTTACATCATGTCCAATGTTTTTGTCCTAAAGAATAAATCAGCATTAAAATTGTTCTTAGTAAAAGCTACATTTGATTTGAACATGTCTGTCTTGTATCTGGGGACACAGTCAGGTCACGTTTCTAGAATTTAAAATAAAAATTCTACATACAGTTCCTTTAGCATGTGATAAGTTGTACAGTTCATTCCTTTTCAAACCTGAGTGTTGTGTGCGTCGTGTGCGTTGTGTGCAGCTCTGGCGTGGGTCGGACCGGGGCCTTCTGTCTCCTGTACGCCGCCGTGCAGGAGCTGGAGGCTGGAAACGGGATCCCAGACCTGCCTCTGCTCGTGAAGAAGATGAGACAACAGAGGAAGAACATGCTACAGGAGAAGGTACACGCACACACACACACACGCACACGCGCGCACACACACACACACACACACACACACACACACACACACACACACACGCGCGCATACACATGCACACAGACACACACACACATACATACACACACACACATACACATACACACATAAACACAGCACACACACATGCACACATATACGCATACACATGCACACATACACAGACGCACACATAAACACAGCACACACACATATGCTTGCACAAGACAAACATGTACACATATACACATACATATACACACACACACACACACACACACACACATAGACGCATACACATGACCACATACATAGACACACACAAACATACACGCACACACATATATACATACACACAAAAATACAGCACACATGCAGACACAAGACACACATGTACACATGCACACACATACACGCACAAGACACATACAGATGCACACACAAACATACATACGCACACACATGCATGCACGAGACACACATGTACACATACACGCGTGCACACACGTACACACATGCACACAAGGCACATACATATACACGCGCACACACACACGCCTGTTTTTTCTAGGTATAGCTATAAAGAGTAGAGCTCTAAAACCACCTGTAATTGAATAAATGTAAAGTAGAACTGTTTAATGACATACTGTGGAACATTCTAGGCAGAACAGTGACATCTCCTTAGAAACAAGCAGGTGACGGACCCTTCACCAGAAAAGTTACACAGTGCACCTTTTAGACTCATTCTGGACACATAAGCATAAGCAGAGATTTCTGTTTGTCCTCAGAGTAGTTCTTTCATGTTGCTGCATTTACCTGTATTCGAGTTTGTTTAGTAACTATAGGACACCTTTGTTTTGGTATTTTGTTTTTGGTAATACTAATAAATAAAACCTACTTAAAAATCTACTCATTTTCCTTGCAATGAATCTAGAAAACAAGCACCACAGCAGAGGACCAAAGGAGGTGTTATAGTTTTGACATATTGTGTTGTGGTGAGTTTAAAAATATCTTTTGTTTTCCATCTCATTCCAGTTGCATCTGAAGTTCTGCTACGAAGCGGTTCTGAAGCACGCCGAGCAGGTTCTACAGCGCCACGGCATCACTACCGCCCCCTGCAGCAAGACCAACAGCACCGCAGTCGCCAAGGTGGGTCACACAACAACAACTGACTCTGTTATTCTGAATGCACAGTAGACTGTATGAACAAGTGGAGTAAGTGTTTGGCTCCAGTCAAATGAAGCTTATCGAGGCTGGCAGTCATAGGGGCAGATTTGGAACCGGGTTCCATTTTTGGAATTTCAACTGTTAGTATTATAGCAACCAAAGAACTGATCTGCTGACAATCAAATCTGGAGTGACCTCAGGGAAAAAAGGCGACTGCTTTGTCCATTATTAATGTTCTTATCTTGAGTTCCGGACAAATTAGCGAAATAAAACCGGGACGCAGAGCGGGTTAATACAAACATTTTAAGACCAAAATGAGGAGTCTGAATGTCCACCCTAGTCCCTGACCCCTCATTCACTACAAAGACCTGCACTCTTTAGCGCCCCCTACAGTGCACTCACTCAGAGATATTCAGACACGCAGTGCACTACATTCAGGTCACGTAACTCTGGCTTCTGGGTGAAAATAAAGTCTGCTAAACTCTGATAAAACTTGATTTCTGTCATAAATAAAGGTCAGATCAGACTGGCGCACAGCTGTTCATGGACTAATAATAATCAACTCATGTAAAAGGACTGGATTATTTGATTTTTGTCTGAAATGTGGAAATTATCGCTCTTAACAGCTGGAGCTAAGGTAAGCGGCCAACACTAGCACCTTTACAGTATAACGGTTTATTTAGTCGTGTTTTATTCAGAATCAGGATCAGCTCCATAAACCAGCACTTTTATTTGCTTCAGTGTCCAGTTAAACACCTGTCGCTGTAGCCGTTGTTTTCCCGACTCTCCCAGTGCATTGTGGTCTATATTGTCCGCTCTAGTGCCCACCGATGACCACTACTTTTCAAGGTGCATTGTGGGGAATTTTGAGCGCACTACTTTTTCACTCATTGGTCATTCGGACACCCCTAAAAATGGCGTTACGTCTAGATAGTGCCACAAGTAGGGAATAAGTGTGGACATTCGGAAAGTGAGTTGGAGCCAGAGTGGATTCCTGTTTGGAACTAGTGGGTTAGTCTTGTCCATTTCCACTCTCTGATGCAGATTTACATGTCCTGATGATTTTTCGTAGGAGTAGAGCAGTGATCGTGGGCTGCGTTCAAACTTGTGTTCTCACGTTGTGTTTCAAAGGGCTGCGTGGAGCTGTGGACAGAGCAGGTACTTCGACGTGGAATGGAGTAGAGAAGTGCTCTGATCACCGTTAGAACAAGTCACAAGTTGATTGTACAATTTAGATTTATGTGATATTTTCAATAATTGACACTTTGCAGCTGATGTCGTCAACATTCCCTGGGGGGGTGATGCTAACTGTAGGCTCTGCTCTTTCTGAGGCTTTGTTAAACTTGAATCCCTTCTTTATTTGAACACAATCTGACCAGAAAGAACTGATTTAGCTGGAACTACAACAGGTGAGATGATTTGTGACGTTAAACAAGTTTCTCGCACGTTAAATTACAGTCGCACAATTGGCCAACAGTTTTTCAGTTAGTCACTCGCATGTTTTTGTTGAGAATCAAACTCCTAAACAGGACCGTGAACACTCACACTGATCACAGGCTCCTGAAAATGTGCTTTTTTGACAGTGTTAATGTGTGAATGTGTCACCATGGTAATTCCTAAACACTCCACCTTTAGAGATAAATGTAGAACACCCCCAGCATGACGTCACTGCAAAGTACCAATAGATAAATAATAGACTGGTTTGGTCCCTTTCTGATCCCTTTTGTTTTAGTCCCAGTAGTAACAGTCCTACTACACTACCAGAAAAGTTACAGAGGGCGTCTTTAATTAAAGGAACCGTATGTAAATAAGTCAAGTTTACCATTTTTACATTTGATATACTTGAAGAAGACGTCAAATATATGAAGCAAGATGTACGCAATTATGTAAGCAAAGAAAAAGAGTGAAATAACGAAATATTTTTTAATATTTTTTTACTTCAAATTGGGTGGATTGTTTAGAATCAAGAGAACCTGCTGATATTGATTATTTTGCCTGGTTTAGTCCTGGTTATGTTTTAGTTTAGTCCTACCTACCCATGATTGTATCTTGAAGTAGACCTGATGTGTAGTCTCTAATATACAAACGAGTTACTTTAGATACTTTATTATTTAATTGTATTATTAGTTTTTAAATATGTTTTGTTTGATCCAACCCTCTCCATCCTACAGCCCTATTCCAGACAGGAGTCGCAGCAGGACATCGTGATGGGCGGAGACTTGCCCATCAGCTCCATCCAGGCCACCATCGCCAAACTGAGCGTCCGCCCCCCGAGCGCCACAGACCCCTCCATGGACCCGGACGAGCGCCCCCCGTCCCCCAACCCGGATTGCACACCCCCCGACCTCACCCCGCCCCTGTCCACGCCCTCCACCTCCCCCACCAAAGCCCCCTCCTCACCCCCACCACCCAGCGACAACGGGCTGGAATCGCCGGAGCCGGAGCACAGCGGCAGCCCCCCCGGCGCCGAAGAGGTCCCCGCGCCGGCCCCGTCCTCCCTGGAGCTCCTGGCGTCTCTGGCCCCGGAGGCGTTCTCGATGGAGGGAGGGGGGAAGGGGAAGCAGAGGGTCACCAAACAGAGCTTCCTGCAGCCGGCCGAGGGGCAGGGGCTGCACGGGACCAGGGCAAAAGAGGAAGGAGACCCACTGAGCAGCCTGGACCCCCTGTGGAGTCTGAACAAGCACTAAAGCAGAGAAAGACGCATACACAAACAGTAAAACACTACACACACGGAGATCAACAACAAACTTACACTTGGAATCACAATATTAGTCTTGATTTGAAGTTTTCAGACATTTTGGGTTAATATTTTAGGCCAATGGAATATTTAAAGAGGGGGTATTATGCGAAATCGACTTTTTTGTAGCTTTCTACCATGTTTTAACATATAAAGTGGTTCAAGAGCTGATTCACACGTTTGATTCATTTAGCGATCTCTCCCGGGCCCTATTTGAACTCTCCTTAGGTTAGCTTTAAGATTCTGTACAAAGCTCCGCCCACAAGCCTACGCCACCCATGAATATACAAAAACGCGATACAAAACTGTACACGGTGACTTGACAAACCTGATGTGACGTGCTCTGAAGGGGGAGTGACTTAGCATGGAGAGCAAAGGGAGGACAGATTCAGAGCGTCAAAAACGAAACTAAACGAACATTTTAATATGTTGTGTTCAGCGATTTTCAAAACAATAAAAGGTAACATGGTGATCTAAATATGTGACGTGTAATACTCCCTCTTTACATTTTGCCGGTTTATCTGATTTTGAAATTTTCTCGACAAATAAAATCTAATAGCGAATAGATTTCCAATTTATTTATTTATTAAAATCAAGATTCCAACCGCCAAGCCAGCGCACATATTTCAGAGCACACAAATCTGCTGAACCCAAACAGTGAAACCTTTTCAAATCAAGATGAATATTCTGAAGTTTAATCCAAATTCTAGTTATTTTAGCACATTTTGTTTTGTCAAGACAACTATTTCATCCGTTATGAATAAGAATTGCGGGTATCTATCAGCCATTTTGATTTAACGGCCACTTAACAAAAGAAGTCGCTGGAATATTTATACGCTGTGTAGATGGATGCAGTTTGGGTGCCTTATGTTTTATCCAAATATCCAAATTTGACCACATATTTCACTCCTTTCCGTAACCGGTTTCTGTCACTTTGCTAATTATTTCAGAGTTGTGCAATTATTAGCTCGTTAGCATCTGGTTAGCATCACACAGATTGTACAAATAAAAGCAAGAGAGCGGGGATCTTTCACTTTAGTTCTACTTCTAAATTATACTTTAGTTCTTTTTTTACGCGCTTAATCAAACATCATGTTAATATTGAGTCCTTTTTACTTAACATTCTGGCTTTAAACCGTGCTTTTTTTAACATTACATTGAACGCTGGTGGTCTGTGTATGTCTCCTAACTGTTAGCCTTGTGATTAACTGATAAATAAATAATATTTTGATATAAACTTTTGAAATGTTCTTTGCTTCATGGTTTAAGTTTTTAATTTGTGGGATAATAGCTGTTGTAAATATATTGCAAATTGCGAAGAAAAGTTGAAAAATGTTGAAAATGACAGGAAGTAAATATACACAAGAAACATGTTAAACATTTATTTCAACAAAATAATTCTGTTTTCTTTTATTTGCCAATTATCACAATGGCCGGATGTTAATTTTCCACAGCAGTATTTCACTAATGCTTGTCACTTTCGACTTTCTTCCCTTGATAGTTGTGGATAAATTCTTCATGGTAGAATGTTCATCCTTTGTGGATCTTGTTGGTTGAAGATTTGGTGATGGGGCAGATTTATGAAGCTGGTAGAAAATACGTCAGACAAACTGTTCAACGGTGTGATATCATGTTGTAGGGAGTCTGCCACAAACTTGTTTCCATGGAGATATTATCGCTTTCCCTGAAAAGTTTCAGTGTGGCATTAAACTCATCTATGTTGCATTTACTCAATTACAGCCGTTTAACTGCTCAAAAATACTACAAAAAACACACATTCCTACAGTGAGTGCGCTCGCCTCTCTGCAGATCTGACCTGTAACTTCGCCTGGAGGCATTGTGGGTTGACCCCATGGAAACAGGTAAGTTTAATGCCATACTGTGGGACATTCTAGACAAAGCAATAACATTTCCATGAAGACAAGTACAAAGTTACAGTGTACCATTTCAATCCTAAAATGTCCAAGCTCCACTAAAGTAAACTTAAAAAGGTAGCTGTTAACTTAAAAACTACCACTACATGACATCACAAGGTGGAACAGAGCATTTTGAGCTTTGGAGATGTAGACAGACTAATAATAAAGGATTACTCAAATGTGTGTGAATGAAACAAAACAACTCTGGTATGTTTTTGAGGAGGTAACAACATTATAATGACTTAAAGCTCACAAGAGTCACTTTTGTGTAATACAGGACCTTTAAGTTTAGTTAAAATTCATAAGACGTTTCAGAATTCAAAGCCACGATGCACACCTTACTTTTCTTTAACTGTACCATTCATGTCAACTGGTTGTCTTTTTTTAACACCATAAATACTAGACAATTCCAAATGACTGTCATAATTCAAACAGCTACAGCAAATCTAGTAAAAAATAAAATAAACAGACATAGTACAGTCGTATCAAAGCCTCTTTATTTGAAAATTAGTACAAATCTTTTCGTGTTACAAAAGATGTCTCCGCCGCTACTGCCCGCGTAGGTTAAGGGGAACCTGCCATTTTAAATCAAGTTGTGTAGACTTTTTACAACGATAACGAACATTGGTCACTCACTGCATAGGCACCAGGCTAAAACAATATCTGCGGTGTACAGTGATATTAAATAAGACAAGGCTGTAGCTCAAACATTCAATAAGAGACCAAAATTAGATTCCCAGACCAACCCCATAGAAAATAGAATTCAATTAGCTAAAAAAAAAAAAAAAAAAAAAGACATAACAAATCTAAAGCTTTTTCACTTTGTACAGATGATACAAAAGTTAATAAATTAAAATGACTGCCAGGTCAAAGATGGCGCAAGGTTTAACCAAGATAAAAAAATTTTTTATGCTTCAGTAGTTAGAAGGGATGGGACGAGATCTCGAGAGACAAAATGGCCACAAGATTAGACAAAAAAATTTGAAAAGCTGTAGTTCCAAAAAGCAGAACTACAATGAACGCTACAGTATTACATAAAATAAATACAAAATAATTAAGAAAAATTGTGAAATGGACTGCACTACTTATTTATTGCAAATGATGTCAAAATCTCGTCTTGTCTCATTCTCGTGGACGTAATCTCATGGTGCGTCTCGTCCCACCCCTAGTAGTTTTAGTTTTACTGCCCATAACTGTTCATATACTCACAAATAACCATGGATTAATTGGGTCATTGGGTTTCAGAATGTTAAAAATTTAAGACCGTTACCATAGTGATTCAAGATACAGAACAAAATATGATATCGTTTTGAACTGGAAAACTCCTAAAAATGTTGTATATACCAGAAAGTTGAAAGTAGGGATGCACAGATCAGCTTTTTCAGTTCTGATTCTCTCAAAACACTGTTAAAGGTGAAAGCTAAAGCATCATGTAACTTTTCTGGTGGAGGGTCCATTAAATGCTTTTCTCCATGGAGATATTATTGCTTTGTCTGGAATGTTCCACAGTATGGCATTAAACCTTTCAATCTTCATGGAGACCAAACCGGACCGAAGTTACAGGTCAGATCTGTGGAGAGGTGACCCCGCTCACAGTCAGAATGTCTGTTTTTCTAGGTATTTTTGAGCTATAAAACCACCTGTTTATGAATAAATGTAAAGAAAAGCTGTTTAATGTCATACTGTGGAACATTCCAGGCAGTGCAATGACATCTCCATGGAAACAAGCAGGTGATGGACCCACTTGTAATTTATGTACGCTGGAAGTAAATAGTGAACAGCTCTGTATGAATGGGCCGACATCAGTCAGTAAAGAGTCCAACCAGGATATCGTCAGAACCGATATCATGGAACCGATATCCTGATCCAGCAAATTTTCCTGGATCGGCGCCGATACTTGACACAAATATTGGTATTGGTGCATCCCTAGTTGAAACCCATGAATTGTCCCAAACTGTTTTACAATATCTTCACAATTAATAACAAAAAATTCATATTTGTTAAATGGTTTTGACTAATTTACATTTTAGGCTACAACAATTGTGTTTTTCTAACACATAAACATTAAAAAGTTAATATGTGTAAAGCACATTTTTTGTTATATTCAGTCACATTTTAAAAGGTGCACTGTGTAACTTTTCTGGTGGAGGGTCCGCAATCTGATTGTCTCCATGGAGATTTTATTGCTTTGAAAGTTCCACAATATGGCATTAAACGTGTCTATATACATGAAGACAAACAGATGACACTACCAGGCAATGTTACGGGTTACATCTGTAGAGAGGCATCCCCGCACACAGAAAAAATGCAATGTTTTTCTTTTTTTTTTTTTACATAAAGATCTGTAATTGTACAAATCCAAGATACATAGGTCTAATGCCATACTGTGGAACAATCAAGACAATAACACTGGCATGGAAATAAGCAGAGCCTCTAAGAGAAAAGTTACACAATGCATCTTTAAACAAGTGTTATATATAAATTTAATTCATTAAATAAGAGTTATATTTTATCTCGGCCAAACCATGTGCGCGTCTGTGCATTAGCTGTGTGCGTTTTCTAGCGCAATTCTAAAAACTCACATTTCCTCTATTCAAGCATCACTGTTAGCGTTAGCATCAGGGAGCGTAGCTGAGGTTGACGTACATTCTGTTGTTTGTGTCTAAAACAAACTTTAACAGAAACCACAATTTTGAATTTTGAATGACAAATGGACAGTATTTTTTGAGCTTATGATTAGTCAGATGTTTGAATAACGTCGAACGGCTGAGATTTACAGCTCATATTTGACTCCAGTTAGCTTTAGGAGCTAGCACTTGCATGCTAATGATGCTACACGGCTCCGTCGCGAAACAGATTTTTCATGTATATATATGTATGTATATATATATATATATATATATATATATATATATATATATATATATATATATATATATATATATATATATATATAAATTATTTTTTTTTTTTTATATGTAAACAGAACTAAAACACTTACCAAAATGGAACTATTATGGCTATCACACGAGCTGTAAACTGTAGGTCTATGCGGTTACGAAACTACAAGATACTTTTGGTAATTTAATGCAGTAAATCTCACACTACCGTTTTGGAAGAGGAGTGAGAATTTGCATAGCCTACTTTTTTCTTTCTTGATATTTTAGTAAGTTTGATTTTACTAGGCTGGTTTTTTACTCCAGACACGAGTAGTCCATTCAATATTAAGATATTTGTGTGGGACACCCTAAAAGCTCAGCATTACATCCGGGGGTGGGATTTAACGTTCTATTGCTACCATGGTAACCTGCTTTTAAACAGTGTTTTTTTTTTTTTTTTTAACTTTGCAGCTCAGGTAAATGGGAAAACAGACTTATTTGACAAGACAAAGCTTAAATATGACCTAAATTTATTTATTTTTTTTTAAATGGACAAAACTGGACAAAAATTTTTTTTTCCAGTTTTTCTGTTGGTTTTTGTAGATGTTTCAGGGTGCCACTTTTCTTCTTGAGCTTGCCAAACAGCCACTTTGTGTTGGTGGTTGATCTAGCAAATATTAATTTTTGTTAATATATTTATTTACAATCAGGTTAAGATCAGGGGTAGGATCAGGGTTCAGTTTAGGCAGGCCTGTTGACAGAAATTTGGGGGCCTGGGGCAAAAAGCCTCACTTGGGCCACCTTCTAACATAAAATAATAGAAAGGGGCCCAGAATTGTTGGCCTGGGACAACAGACCCTTTGTCCCCCTGGTCTACTTCCCTGGGTTTAGGAATATCTCTGAACCTCAATATTTGCTGATTACAAAATTAACTCAGTTCTTGAAAAATACAGCAGTTAGCTTCGATTGACATGGAACACGAAGCCGCGCCCCCAAACGAAATGGCGAGTTTTTAGCGAGTCCCATACTTGTACAGTAAAATTTCAGGAGCATTATCAGCTTCTGCTCATTATAATCAAATGCCTATTCCACGTACAGTATTATGAGTTGCATAAGTGTAAATCTAACAAAGTAAAGATCTAGATTTGTGGTTCAGCTCTGTCTAGTCTAACATAATTTAATCATTCATATTTTACTATGAACCAGGCAGCAGGTTGTAAGACGAACTGGTTTGAAAAATAGCTGAAAATGGAACCAAAAGGAATGAAGAGTCCAACACTACATCTGTACAATAATATGCAGTGGAAGAAATCTCTAAAGGGCACAGTTTAGCATAAAAATACAGTAGCCAACGTAAACACAATGTCAGTATGCTCAAATACAAGCAGTTCGGAAAAAGGAGGTAGCCACACGGAGCTGTAGAGCTAAAGCTCCCTCTGCTGGATGGATACAGAACAGTAGATCAGAAAGAAACATTTTCAAGCTATCTTGTTCAATTTTAAAGGGTTTAACAATAAAAAATACAAGAATTCAAAGTCTAAACCCTTATATGGAAATGTGCAGGTGTTCCACAGGGGACGGCTCTGGCTCCTTTACTTTTTATGCTATATTTTTTCAGTGATGTTTTGTGTTAATGTCTGTTACGATTTTGCTATGGTGACACAAAATGAAGCATCTACTGTTCCATATGCAGCCGTAGTCCCCTTCACGTCTTCTGAACACACCCCAAATCCAAGTGGTCAGTCTAAGTCACGAGTTCATTTGAAAACTAAAACTGTTTCTCTGAAGAATGACAGATAGAAAATGAGAGGGAATTAAAGGTGCATTGTGTAACTTTTCTGGTGGAGGGTGCATCAAATGCTTTTCTCCATGGAGATGTTATTGCTTTGTCTGAAATGTTTCAAAGTATGGTATTAAACCTTTCTATCTTCATGGAGGCCAAACCAAGCCAAGTTACAGGTCATATCTGTGGATAGGCGACCCCACTCACAGTCAGAATGCCTGTTTTCTATTCACTTTTGAACTTTAAAACCACCTGTAATTTAATAAATGTATGGTGGAGATTAATGTCATACTGTGGAACATTCTAAGCAGCGCAATGACGTATCCATAGAAACAAGCAGGTGGACCTCCAACCAGAAAAGTTACAAAATACACCTTTACAGTGCCATTTACAGCAGTACTAAAAAGTCTATTAATATGTACTATTGTGAAAATCACCCCGTCCCCTCAAGGCTACCGTAGCTGGTCACATGGTCTTAAAAGTACGTGTCGCAGGCATCTTGTACTTTAATACTTTGAGTAAGATTAATGTAGCAGCTACATATTTAACCATTTATGTTCTCCATCTATGACAACACACACATTGTGCCTCCTTAAAAATACACGGTAAAACTACAACTTTAGAAAGCCCGTGTAAAGAAGTGGCCATAACGTTCAGCTCCAGTCAAATGAAGCTCACAAAGTTTGGCAGTTATAGGGGTGAGTTTGGAGGCAGTATTTCAATATTAAGTGAAGTGGAGCCGAAAGTGCGCCCATGCTCACTTCCTATTTGGAACAGTCTAAGGTAGAACCTGATTTTATTCTCCTGTATTTGAGCGAAATGTGTCTTCCCCCAGTACATTTATATTGTACAAGTGGCTCTTGAGAAGAAAATATGTCCGTTGTGTACTGTCCGCATCTTATTATCAGTGTTTATTGTCTGATTATCTGGAAATGCGTGTTAGAGTGCTAGTCATGGTAAACTCATGCAATTCTGAGCATCCAAATGATTCTCCCTGATAAATCAAGTTCTGTTTTTCACTATTTTTTATTACGGCAATACTCAGGTACACTCCCTTTAGTACTAAAACAGTAAAAAATGTAAAATTTTTACTATTTTTTAATGTGACGCCTACTTCTGAACTTACTTACTGCTGAAATTACACCTTTTTTTTTTTCAGTTTTCAAATGAGCTCCTTGGCCAGACTCTTGGATAACCCCCATTTCTTTAAAAACACCTTTCAAATAAATAACCGTCCACACACCCACACACCCACACATGGACATCTCATTTTACATTTGCTCCAGTCGACTCGCCGCCGCCGCCTCATCTCTGTGTGGTACTGCTAAATAAACACCAGGGACGTTAGCCAAGACAAGAGCCCTTCCATCTCTGAAGAGGAAATGGTCTGTGCTCGTTGGCAGCATGTAGGGCTCACTGACGCCTGCTTGCAGATCCTCTTTTGCCGTCCCAGAAATATCACGTGTAAAGGTGCATTACGTAACTTTTCTGGTGGTGGGTGCGTCCAATGCTTTTCTTCGTGGAGATGTTATTGCTTTGGCTGGAATGTTTCACAGTATGGCATTAAGGTTTTCTATCTTTATGGAAAGATCAGAGAAGTTACAGGTCAAAATTGTAATGCATAAATGTAAGCTAAAGCTGTTTAATGTACTGTGGAACATTCCAGGCAGAGCAATGACATCCACAGAATCAAGCGACGGACCTCCAATCAAAAAGTTATACATTGCACATTTAAGGCTCATTTATGCTCAGCTTTTGTACGTAAACAGATCCGTGTGTTTGAAGTAGCGCTGCCAAAAGTATTGAAAATCAGACAATAATCTATATTAAAACTAGATACTCATTTGAGCAGGTATCAATACTAAAAAAGTCACATTACAGGACAAAAATGAAGCTTTCCTGAATAGCTTTAGAATGATCTTGACAAGTATAAAAGCACAAAGAGTAGTATACGCCCATGGACCATTGTGGAACCTACCTGGACCACTATCGGAATCAGTATTGAGTATCAAGTCTATTCTTCAGTATCGAAAATCAGGGTGCTGCTTAAAGTCAGTTGATCAAAACAAAAGACATACACCATAAAAAGAAACAAACATGGAGGCACCTACTGCAGTTTTTCGGCCGCGTTTGCTAGAAAAAAGCCAAGAAAAGAGGTGAGAAAAGTGTTTACGGACAGACCAAATTACAGGCTGAACAATGCGCCTTGAAAGTAGAGCATAAATGAGCCTTTAGTTTACCTCCACGATGATTGCTTTGGTTGGATTTGTCCATTACCAACGATATCACTGTTCTATTGTTTCTGTGCAATACCAGAGGACACAATAGCGAAACATGGGACTAGCTAGGACGCTTGCGGTCTACCATTGTCGATAAGTAACGTTCATCGACCACCGGCGGACACCGCTATTGTTCCACGCACAAATAGCTGCCTGCAAGCATCCGGAACTCCTGATTGCGAACGAGCCAATCAGACGGCAGAACGTTTGTATTCCACCCGGCGACTGCTCACGTTGTAGCATTCAGTCCAGCTTCTCCAGCACAGAGGGGACGTAGACCAGGCTGAGCTCGCTGCCGAAGTCGCAGACGATGGCGGCATTGTCCAGCACGAGCAGCTGCCTCACACCCTGGCCGTCGCCGCTGGGGCCCAGGTACACGGTCTGGAGCAGGTCCCCGTAACTCAGGTCCCAGAAGGAGACGCAGCCCTGGCCCCCTGTCACCAGCAGGGACTCGGAAATGACGCCCAAGCTCGCCCCACAGCCCACCTCCTGAGACAGACAAAAGAATGGGAGGGAGAGAAAAAGCTGGTTGGTTTCACTTCTTCTAATGAGCAGGATTACTATTGCAACAACACAACATCAGTAGGGTAAAACTAACCTGTCTCACGACGGTCTAAACCCAGCTCACGTTCCCTATTATAAAATAAATGAAATTGCCCCTACTTTTAATTCTGAGCAAGTTCAAGCTGTAAGAGTAGGGTCTCAATTAAACTCATGTTCAGTTTTGGTGGGATCTGAATTACCCTCAGTTGGTCCAGTTTTTGAGAAATTTGCCATTCTAAATCATGCAGAATTAACTTCTGCCTTTATGTCCTCTAAATCCTCAACTTGTATGTTAGACCCAATCCCAAGTAGACTTTTCAAAGAAATTCTCCCTCTAATTATTGATCCTATTCTTAATATAATAAATACTTCACTGGAAAGTGGTTACGTGCCTCAGTCTTTTAAATATGCAGTAATTAAGCCGCTCCTAAAAAAGCCTAATCTTGATCCTGACCTCTTAGCCAATTACAGACCTATTTCAAATCTTCCGTTTATTTCTAAAATTCTGGAGAGAATTGTAATTAAACAGCTTTGTCGTCATCTGCAGGAAAATAATTTATTTGAAAAATTTCAATCTGGATTCAGAACTCATCATAGCACTGAGACAGCCCTGGTTAAAGTAACAAATGATTTATTATTGGCTGCTGACAATGGTCAGGTCTCAATACTGGTTCTGTTGGACCTCAGCGCAGCTTTTGACACAATCGACCATAACATTCTACTGCAGAGGTTGGAATGTGATGTGGGCATCAGAGGAACTGCCCTCAGCTGGTTTAAATCCTATTTATCTGATAGGTACCAGTTTGTAAATGTAAACCAGAGCTCCTCACAGTGCTCTAAAGTAGCCTACGGTGTGCCACAGGGTTCAGTTCTGGGTCCAGTTCTGTTTACCCTTTATATGCTACCGTTAGGTAATATCATCCGAAAGCATGGTATCGATTTCCACTGTTATGCAGATGACACCCAGCTGTACCTATCAATGAAACCTGATCAGACTAATCAAATTGAAAGGCTTAGTGACTGTGTGAGGGACATAAAAACATGGATGACCTTTAATTATTTACTTCTTAACCCTGAAAAAACTGAAGTCATTCTATTAGGCCCTAAACACTTACGAGACTCTATTGTGGTTTTGTCCCGGCCTGCAGCCGGGCTCGATGTAAAGTTTGACTCTCTAACTGAGCAGATAATCACATTGGACAATGTCAGTGTAGCCTCCAGCTCCACTGTAAGAAATCTTGGAGTCCTATTTGATCAAGAGCTCTCATTTAAAGCACACATAAGCCATGTCTGTAAAACGGCTTATTTTCATTTACGCAATATAGCCAAAATTAGAAATGTACTGCCAAAAAATGATGCTGAAAAACTTGTCCATGCTTTTGTCACTTCGAGGTTAGACTACTGTAACTCCCTGCTTGCAGCTTGCCCTAAAAGCTCTATAAAAAGCCTTCAATTGGTTCAAAATGCAGCAGCAAGAGTACTAACAGGTACTAAAAAACGAGAGCACATTACTCCAGTATTAAAAAATCTTCATTGGCTTCCGGTTGAGTTTAGAGTAAAATTTAAAATTCTTCTTCTAACCTATAAAGCTGTAAATGATATGGCCCCTTCCTACATTAAAGATGAAATTGTACCTTATCATTCTAACCGTTCACTCCGCTCTCAAAATGCTGCACTATTGGTGGTTCCTAGAGTCGCTAAAAGTACTTTAGGAGGTAGAGCTTTTAGGTACCAAGCACCCTTGTTGTGGAATCAGCTCCCTGCTCATGTCAAAGAAGCTGACACAGTCTCTACATTTAAGATTAGGCTCAAAACGTTCCTCTTTGAATCAGCTTATGGTCAGGTCAGTTAGGAACAGAAACTAAACCCATAGGCCTAGTTAAGCTGCTCTAGGAGATATATTACTGGGGAAAGTATGGCAACTTGAGCACTGTCCTCTGGTTTCTCCTACTTTTTCTCCTCCTACTGTTAAGATTATTCAATTACTAGTTCATTCGTAGTCTGTTCTTTGCTATTCACATGTTGTCCCTGTCCCACTCCCCTTTTGGGGAGTGTAACTGTTTCAGATGCTGCTGTTCCAGTTTGGACCGCTGCTGCCCCCTAGTGTCGAGGACCTAGACCCCTCCTCTCCTTCCCTATCCTGGATTAACTGTCCTCGTCCTGCTAGATTAGTAGTTTCATCTGCCTGTCCGTCCTTAGGAGTGGATCTCTCCTTCACTGTGGTTCTCCTCGAGGTTTCTCCGTTTTCCCATTGGGTTTTTTGGAGTTTTTCCTTGCCGAGAAGGAGGGTCTAAGGACAGGAGATGCTGGGACAATCATTCATTTGCCTGCTTGTTGTTGGACATTCTGTATTTTTGATTTATGAATGTTTCTTCTGCTTTATTAATCAACAATTTTGTGAAGTCCGCCGAGATAACTCTTGTTGTGATTTTGGGCTATACAAAAATAAATTGAATTGAATTGAACTTCTGATCGTAGACTCTATAAAGAAGTGGATTGAGTGAGTGCGACTTCACCCATAGTGTTGAAGCGCACCGTTTCAGGCACTGTTTCAGAACATGTGACCTCTGGGAATGAAGTCTCGTTTTGGTTATTTTGCTTATTTTATTTTCCTGATTTTTTTTTTTTTCTAACACAGTGAATTAGAAAATACATTTTAGTTCTTCCCACTCCATTTCAAACAACAATTTTCATTTGTATGAGTCAATCTTGATCTCAAACATTGATCTCTGTACCACTTTCTGTTCTGCAGTGACAAAGCTCGAAATAAAGTACTAACTTATTATTATATTACTATTATATTACTATTACTAGCGCTATTCTTATTATTGTTAAATCTTTGAAACCGTCTTTCAGTCTGAGGCAGAAGTCTCAAAGTCGTTCACTGATTCATGAGGTTTCAAACTCTCCCCTCACCAATTCATACACTCTTCATCTTGGCGAGTTGTGAGCTGCTAGAGCCACAGCTGCCCTGGGGCTGAGACATGGCTCCAAATCTGCAGCATGGGTCTCTCTGGCCACTGCCACGCAGTTAGTAACATTGTCACACTGGTGGTGGGTACATGTTCTAGGCCAAGAACTTCTCATAACTGTGGATTTTGGTTAAAATCCACAGTTATGAGTTATGCCACTATGTGGCCTCATAATTTTTCCAGTTTGTACATACAAGTAGATTGTCAAAAAATAAATACAATTAAATAAATGGCATTAAATTGTTTCCAGAACTTGTATCAAAAGTAGTAGTTTGATCAGTTGAAAAAATACCTGGTCTTAAGATATATCAGTCAGAACTAGTATTACACCACATATTAAGAAAAATCATTAGTATTTTTTTTTTTTTTTGTGGTATCCAAACGTGGACGTGAGAGCCTTTTCCTTGTACAGTGTCTACATGCGTCTCATTGTTGTGTTCGTCTCACTTGTTGTATGGAGTAGATCTTGATGCCTGTGCTCCTGTCCCAGATGCAGATGAGGTCGTCCAGTCCGGAGCTGATCACGCACGTGGTGGTGCACACGAGCGAGGTCACGTCGCCGCGGTGACCGTAAACGTGGCTGACGCGACTTCCCGTCAGGACGTCCCACAAGCAGATGGCGCCATCCTGCCCTCCACTCGCAAGAACCATAGTCTGAGGAACAGATCGAAAAGCACAATCATTACAACATAACACAGGCAAGACAAGGGTCAAATCAAACTATACTGTCAGTTTCACTATTTTGGGTTAACTTTTTGTGACCAGATGACAACAAGTTATTGTACGTTGTATCATTGTTGCATAAAAAGATTTTGTACCCCGCTTTAGACTTGCCCTGGGGCAAGTGAGTGGGCAGTGTGGCACCACCAAACCTGTGGGGTCAGTGAATAAATGAAAAATGCTGTGAAATCTTTTTGAGTTCCACTAAATGAATAATTATTGAATATGCATTGTGTTCTGAAAAAAGAGCTACACTACTGAGTCAATGGTTTGAACACACCTATGGAAGATAATTTATTCTATTGAATTTTCATTTATTCATTGAATTTTAAATACCACTTTGAATTTTTTAACTCTGAAAAAAGATGTTTGAATTATTTTTATTCTGAATTATAGTTACAGAAATGTTAAGTATACTTTTTCAATATGATTCAAATTTAAAAAAAAAATACAAATAATAATAATAATAATAATAATAATAATCTTTTAAATATTCAGCATATACATTTTCAAGCCCTCAAATTCAACAGTCAAAATTCAGAGTGTAAAATTTGCAATGAAATATTTTACAGGAAAGATCCAAGATGTCAAGGCAGAAGCAATCGATCCTGAGTGAGTGAAGAGGACAAAGGCTGTGTCCTATTGGCTGTTCTCATCTGTGGGCGGGGTTTACACTTTTGATGAGGCTAATTCTGACCAATCAGATCGCTTCATTGTCAAAAAAAAGTTAAAAAATTCAAAGTGGCATTTAAAGTTCAAAATCTGATGAAACAGTCATCTTCCATACCCACCCTCTCAATGTTTTTTTATCTTTATTTTTACTACTTTCTACATTTTGTATACAAACAGAAGATGTCAAATATTTGAAGCAGGATACATGGAATTACGTAGAAAAGATATGTTTTAGACAAACTACTTTGGTGGCTACTTTGAGGATTTGTATTTTTTTTTTTTTTTTTTTTTTCCCTTTGCTACACAATTCCATATATCTTACTTCATATATTTGATGTCTTCTGTATATATACAAAATGTAGAAAGTAGTAAAAATAAGGAAAAAAAAAAAAATCATTGAATGAGATGGTGTGTCCAAACTTTACTAATAGTGTATACTTCTAACTGTTGTTTCTTACTTGGTCGATATAAATAGCTGTGATTCCTCCAGAGTGGCCCTGGAGAGTGAAAAGACAACAGGAGTCCTCCAGCCGATAAATCTGTCAACAAACAGTTTAAGAAAGATCACAGGACAAACATTCTTCCTCCATATTCACGTTCTCATACATCTTAATTATTCCTCTGAAACGGTCTCTTACCCGGACAGTGTGGTCCTGGCTCCCGGTCACCACCCTGCCCGCTGCAGCCTTCAGCACAGTGATGGGTTTCTGATGGGCACACTGCACTGAGCGGGTGAGCTGGCAGCTGAGCACGTCCTCACTGCTGTAACAGGGCGAGGCGGGCAGAGTGGCACGGCCCGGGGCGCCTGTAAACACACACACACACACACAACTGTTTATGGACTGGTTTAGAGGTCCTATATTACGCAAAATTGGCTCAGAGAGAAAAAAAAACACTGAATGAGAGTGTGTCCTAACTTTTGACTGGAAGTGCATCTTTAAACAGCATCACAAAGTTTTTTTTTTTTTTTTTTTGTGCCCTTTATATGCACATAGAAGACATCAAATATATGAAGCAAGACATATGGAAGTATGTAGTACTATATATTTTTTTCATCATTTTTTTACTTTTTCCTTTGCTACATAATTCCATTTATCTTACTTCATATATTTTGTATACAAAATGTAGGAAGAAGTAAAAATAAGAAAAAATAACTGGTAGTGTGTATATAGAAATGATATTGGTCCAAGCTTTGCCCCAAAATATCGGTGTTGGCCTAGAATTTCCAATATCGGTGCATCCCTGGAAATTACCTCTGTACTGCAGGAGCCCCAGAGGTTTGTTAATTTCAATGGTGAAGAAATCTAGAGTCCCATTTAGACGAGCTGCCACAATTCTGGAAAAAAACAAACAAAAAAAACATGTTCAGATTTATAAGTTAGTTCTGAAATCAATCCAAACGACACAAATGGTCCGTTTCAAACCTGTTGTTGAGAAATGCCAGAGCTGTGATCCCAGAGACGCCGTCGTCATTGACACAGCGCAGAGTCCCCTCCACCGCATCCCACAACTGAACCAGGAAATACAACTCAGTCAACAAGGAAATTCTGTATGTTTGTGGTATTTAGATGAAGATGTATGGACAGCCTCTTTACCTCCAGTTTCCCGCTGCTCC